>JAEQBH010003328.1:0-600000 GCA_016808115.1 Tetrastigma voinierianum | reverse complement strand
ATTCTTCTTCCATGAACCATTTGCACTCACAAATACCTTCATATCGGACTTCTTTGTTGAAATGGTAACCCTTTGTACCTTTTGGACATCGATAAACCAACCTGATTATGATTTTGCATTCAGCATCGGATAATGCCTAAATACATAAAGGGGACAACCATATCTGAGATATGATGACTGAAGTATGTTTTAAGACTGGCCACATTTCATGGGTGTCTTTGATGTGACTTGCGTGGCTCATATTTAGATATATTTGTTCTCTGGGCATATCCACGAAATGGAAAGGTGTGTGGAAAGACTCATCATTGACCTTACCATGTTTAATAGAGTTATATTTCTTCTTTCAACCACTCCATTTTGTTGTGGAGTTCTTAGAATCTGAGATAAAATCTCATGCTCCGTAGGAAAGAAACAAATTCAATAGACATGTACTCACAACCTCGATCAGAACGAAGTGATTTAATGTGTCTCCCTGATTGTTTTTTACTCAACCTTAAGTTCCTTGAATTTATCAGGCCTCGAATTTCTTTTTCATTAGGTATACATATCCATATCTTGAGTAGTCATCAGTAAAAATGATGAAATACTCATACCTACCTACTGCATGAAACTAAATGACCACACACATCTAATTCATCAAATCCAAACATCATCCAACTCCTTTGTGATAAAGGATCTCTTGGTCATTTCTTGAATACAATTACGGCTTGTAGTAGTAGTTGCTCCAAGGTTCAAAGTGGCTAATGGCCCACAACTCACTAGTCGTTATATTATTTTCAAATTTATGTGACTAAGCTTTAAGTGTCATAACTGGGTTTGGTTCATACTAAGCTCTTTTCTTTTCAATGATTTTTCCACATTATCAACTTGAATATGCTAATCAATATGATATAGATTATTCATCAATGTGCCACATGTAACAACTTCATTTTATTTCAAATAGAAATATAAGTTTTATTAGAACAAATTGAATAATTATCATTACATAATTTAGAAATTGAAATTGAATTCTTTCTAGAATCTGGCACAACTATACAATCATGCAAAACTATAATTAAGATCCTATGTTTAAGACTAATTTTCTGGAAAGAAGATAAAAATATTTATCATGAAAATCAAATTGGCGTTGGTTAGTATGTATTCCATTACCCCAACTTGTAAGACATGTACACCCTTTATAATTATATGTACTGTTTTGACTAATATACCAATATAACTTTCAAAGATAATAATGAAACGTGATGAGTAGCTGTGGAAGAAGAACAGTAAACAATTAAGATTGCTGGATAATGATGGGCATGACTCAAGTTTTCATTTCTATGTGGAATGTACGGTATGGGGAAAAATATTTCTTCGGGAGATTAATCATATTTTCTTCATGTTCTTTCTATATGTGGGGAGAATGATAGATATGTTATCGGCGGTCTTTGAAGTCTGATTGTGTTTGAAGTTATTGGATTTAGTCAAATAATGTGAATGGGTGTAAAGTCACATTAAAACTACCAACCCAAAAGAACAATAATAGATTTATCCGGTTTCCTTGTTTAGAGTCTTAGCTATTTGTTTTAAGTGAGCCTCTTTTGTCCACCCTCACAAAAGCCGAACTTCTCTTTGTCTTTGTAGATGTAGTCTTCATCTTTTTCTTTTCTCTTATGTGTCTGCATACCTTGCCGTAGTCGTGGAAGAGGCATTTACAAGACTTTGGTTCAAAATGACCCATTTATTAAAAAATAAAAATAAATTCATTGTAGGTCTTATTTTAAACTATTTGTTCAATCTATCCCCCTAATGCCACAAAAGAGAGATACTTAGATTTTATATATATATATATATATATATATTTAATTTAAACTAAAGCTACAATTCAACAACGAAACCATAATTATTAATCGTGGTTTTAGTTTAAAAATGAAACCGCAATTCATAATTGCGACTTTAGTTAAAAAACGAAGAGCTAGCTATCAAATATTGACTTCTAAGTTCTAACTTATATTTAAAATATTGGAACATTTAAACAAGATAGGATCACATGTCAACATTTAAGCATGCATTTAATAAAAAAAAAAGCGAAATAGTTACGGATAGATGCTTGAGAAGCCATCACTAAATCTATGTGATGTTCTCATTTGCTCTCAGGGTGCGTGGCGGTCAGAGAATGAGGGATCAATGAGCTCTTCCCTTTTCTCCAAGATTCGGTCAAAGCAAGAATGTTGGAGTACTCGAAAAGGAAGAAAAATGGGATATGTATATCTCTATCTCTCACACATCTCTCTTTATATATATATATATATATATATATATATATATATATATATATATATATATATATCACACTTTAGTTTGTCGCGAGCTTATGGGCAGTCGAGTAAGTCAGATGAAACCATAAAATCAAACAATAACTGTTTCGACCCCATTATGGTTCTAATACAAAATGAACTAACCTTGATTTATAATATTATCAAGTTGATTATGTAAGTCCCTTTGTAAAAATTCCAACAATTCTCACTTGGACTACATAATCAAGCTTATCACAACAACACATATAATCATAAATCAATGTCTCATGAGAATCTCATCAAAACAAATAATCAAAAGCAATCATACATGCTTCATTGCTTGATTTATAGAGAAAGAAATCTGATAATAGCAATCCTTCAACAATAGCATAGTATTACGATGCCAAATGGCTCCCACTAACTTAATACAACCTAGGCTTCCAACAACCCCATTTGAGATACATGTTCTGGACATGACATGGGTAAGCCTTTTGTTAATGGATCCGTAACATACCTTTTGTGGACATGTATTCAATATCCAATAAGAGCTACGCCACTTTCTCCTTAACAAAATAGAACTTTACATCAATATGTTTGGAGCGAGAAATACTCCTAGTGTTCTTGGAGAAAGCAATAGCTGCGGAATTATCACAAAATAATTTCAGCGGTCTAGAAATGGAGTCAACAACTCCCAAAGCCGAAACAAAATTCCGCATCCACATAGCATGACAACAAGCCTCATAACATGCCACATTTTCTTGCCTCCATAGTTGAGGATCTTTGTAAGTGGCTGTGACACTCTTCGAATCTGACTCCTCACGCATCATAAAAACCTGGCACGTAGTGGATTTCTTATCATCTATCTTGTTGCGTAATCAGACATCACAAAACCCAACTACATCAAATGGTAGTCTTGATATGTCGACATTAAGTCCTTAGTTCCTTGCAAATACCTAAGGACCTTCTTAAGGCGCTTTCAATCTTGCGACTCGAGGATTGCTCAAGTACCTTCAACGGGCCCACAACAAAAGCAATATCGGGCGTGTACATGCTTGAGTATACATAAGTGCCCATACAGATGAATAAGGGAATGGTCCTCATTTCCTCTCTCTAAATCCCATCATTTGGGGACAACGAGCCTTTGAAAACTTATCACCTTCACAAATAGTAGATTCTGAGTTACGCATATTAGACCCCTCTTAATATCCTTTCAATATGAAGCTCTTTGAGATAATTTAAGCACTCCATTAGCCCTATCACGAAGAATCTTTATGCCCAAAACATAAAGCCTCTGCGAGATCCTTGTGTCAAAATGGGTTGACAACATGTGCTTTGTCTCGATCAACAAGTCGGGATCATTTGATGCGAGTAGTATATCGTCAGCCGTATAAAGCAATATGTAACTACTCCCACTAACCCTCAAATGTAAATCTATCAGTGTGATTCTCTTTAAAGCCATTTTGGGTATAATCTTATCAAACTTTGGAGGAATACCAACGCATAAAAGCTGTTTAAGACCATAAATGGACATTGTTTATAGGCTAGAATCATTCAAGTATGACTATACAAAACGATCAGTTTAAATATATACCTTTCGTTAAATCACCATTCAGACATGACATCATGATGGCAAACCAGATCCAGATAGACTACTGTAGTGTAATCATCTGTAAGGTCTTTAGTGGAAACACGGGTGAGAAAAGGTTTCTTTGAAATCAATTCCTTCTCTTTGATTATAACCTTTAACCATGAGTCTAGCTTTATGTCTTTCTGCTTTCTAGTTGGGAATCGTTTGGTCTTAAAGACACCACCCAATTGGTTTACAACCGTGTGTGGCGATTCGACCAAGTCCCGAACACCATTCCTTATGCATAGAATTTATTTCATCATCCATGGCTTCTTTCAAGAAGTGAATTGAGGACAATGAATTGCTTCGATAAGTGGTTGGATCAACATCATAACCATCGCTTTCATGCTCCTGCAAATAAACCATATAATCGCTCAAAATAGGCCTTTACAGACTCTGCAGTGATCTTCTCAAAGGAGATCTCACTAGCAACGGTGTCATCTGCGGGAAGGCGGTCCATTTGATCTTTCATGTTCTCCTTGATTAGTGAGAAACTGTGTTGGATATGAGGAACATCCACATATGGAACATGAGGTGTAGGAAAAGGAATCTGCTGTACTCTTCTCTAAGGGAATATCTCACGAGCCTGAAAGAATTTGGATGAGCATGATTTCATCCTCAAAATATACGGCCATCGACTGTGATCTGGTGGTATGCGATGGACAATAAAATCTAGAGCCCCTTGATCCAATGCAATGGCCAACAAAGAAACCACTAATGGTTCTAGGATCAAGTTTCTTTGACTGTGGGTTATAGGGCCTAACCTCAGCCTTACATCCCCAAACATGGAAATGGTGAGGCGGGTTCTTTCTGACCATAGCTGTAAGGTGTATGAGCCTGCAGACTTCTTAGGTACTTGATTGAAGCCTTATGCCGCGATTGTAAAGCTTCACCCCATAGAAAATCCGGTAAAGAGGAATTGCTCAACATGCACCTCACCATATCTAACAATGTGCGATTCCTCCTTTCTGCAACCCCATTCTGTTGAGGAGTGCCTGGCATTGTATATCTCGCATTAATGCCACATTCAACGAAACTTAACTAAATGGTCGAGTTCGTCGATCTCATCATATCTTCCATAATACTCGCCACCTCTATTAGATTTTACAGCTTTAATGGGCTTTCCTAACTGCAACTCCACCTTAGCCTTAAAGGCTCTAAACACATTTAGGGAGTCAGATTTCTCATGGATTAATTCAACATAACCAAATCTAGAGAAATCATCAATGAAAGTGATGAAATATTTATAACCCCCTAAGGTTAGTCAAAGGGCGCATATATACGTGTGGATCAAGTCTGAAATACTCACTGTCAATCTTCTCCTTTCTAGTCTTTCTTCTCATCTTCCCCTTTAAGCAAACCACCTGAGTTTCAAATCACAGTAAGATTAGAAAGCACCATCTTTACCAATCTCTCTAATCTTTGCCTAGAAATATGGCCTGGCGTTTGTGCCTAACATGGAAGAACTCAAATTTATTCTGCTTGCGCTTGCAGCCAGCAGCAGAGTGGCGAAGATGAATCACATAACAAGCCATGATCTGGCGAGACAATAAGATTTCCAAACAAAAAACACCAAGTACCCCAAGTGATGAGGTTGCAAAAAATGGGCTTTATCTCCAGTGAAAAGAATAACGAGTCTATCCCGAAGAAGACACAGAAATCAGATTCCTCCGAAGTGAGGGTATAAAAGCCACATTGTGTAACAACAAAAACCTTTCTGTGATCAATTTCGAACTTTATCGTCTTAAGAAAAATTCCACTTTTACTTTGCTTAAAGTCACCCGTATACACACATTCTTCATGCTTTGACGGCTTCCTTCTGTTTGTCATCTGCTGCAAAGAATTAGTGACATGAATAGTAGCTCCAGTATCTAACCACCAAGAATTGACATGAACATCAACAATATTTGTCTCAATCATGTTTGCATTCAACTTAATCATAACAACAATTTCACCTTTCTTTTTCTTTTCTAGACAATTTTTAAATTTAAAGCAATCGAAGCTTGCTTGGCCAATCTTATGGCAAAAGTTGCACTTACGCTGAATTTCTCACTGCTGGTATTAGAAGCATGTGCATTAGAGGTTCCTTGATTTGAATTCCCTTTCTCTTGAGCGCCAAAGCCTCGAAATTCTTGTGTAGGTTTTTCTTCACATTCTTGACTTGATCGATTGCAAAGAGCAAGGAGTGAGTCTCATTTTCTTGATGAGACTTCATGTTGCACTACAATAGACATCAACTCTTAGAGTCCATTCTTCCTTCAAGGCATTGTATGTCAAACTTCCCGCTGCGTCAAATGAAGCAGGAAGAGACTTCAGTATCCAACCATTAGAAATTTTCACTCAACTCCACTTTCATCTCATTTGCCTTGTTGAAGTAGTGCAGCTTGATGATATGATCTAAGTCCACGACTCCCATCATATCTTGTGGTTGTAGAAGCTTAAATGAGTTGCATTTACGCATCAACGCGGTATAATTGGCCTTCACATATTCTAAAGTCTTTGGCCCTTTCCGTTTTGGCACCATTCTTTGATAGATTTATCCATAGGTGTATCCTCATCACGAGTCAAAGCGCTCTGTTGGAGTGCTCATCTTCGTAAAAATGATCTTTCATCGTAGAGCTCTCGTTGGTGGGAACACTTGGTTAGTGACCTCCAAAGCCAAGTCAGATTTTGCGAGTTATATGCACGTTAAGGACTCCAAACCATTCTTCAAAGTATTTCGATAGAGTTTGATGCGACAGTGCGAATCACGAGGGATTGCTTGTAAATTTGGAAAATAGCAAATTCAACAATATGCATGTTGTTACAATATCATGCATTTGCTAGTTTCCATAATTTCTTAATTTAGCAATAGTTTGGAATTAAAAAAATTCCCACGACGATAAAGGACAACTAATTAAATATTACAGCAAAGATGTACTAATTTTATTACAGAAAGGGCAAAAAGAGAAAATTAGTACAGGTTCATATATACAATTAATTTCTTTCATCAATCTAAACATCTACGAAACATTATTATCATCGATAGGACAATTAAAATACCGATATGGATCTTAGTAATCACAATAACAAAGCGACTAAATGTGGGAGTAAAAAAATGACATATATAGGGGTCACGATGAGCGACCACATATATGTTCATTGTGTCATGATAAGGTTAAATATTTAATTTGCCTGGTGGCGCCCCAAGATTGCGATAGGCAATCACAAGTGTTCATTATTGTCATAATAAATTTAAATAATTAACGAAATTGACCTTGGACAACATTATTGGTAAAAAAATAAATTATGTCATAAAAAACAATGATTATAATAATTGTCCTAGTAAAATCAATTTTAACAAATGCATAATCAATCCAAGCATACCAAGGCAAACAACAAAAAAAAAAAAAAAAAAAATAGTTTTTTTAATTACATCATGATAAATCATCGTATACATTAATCTTACTCGCATATGAACACGGCGGATTTACTGAATTTTTTTTTATTATTATTAAACACATTGAAATCTTATCTTGAATTGCCCAATCTATTGAATGCAAAGAAAAATATGTGTAGACCAACATTTATTTTGAAAATAGAGGTGAAATTCAGCAACAAGGATGGGTTTTTTGATCCAAATAATTCTCTCTGTATCAACCTCAATCGGGCTTGAAAGCAAGAATAATATAAAACGAGAAAAAAAAAAAAGGCTTAGTAACAAAAAAAAAAAACGAGGCAGAAATAATACAGGGAATTTAGGCTTAAATGTATGTGGCTACGTACCAATTATTGGAGCGTTTAAACAAGATAGGATCACATGTCAACATTTAAGCATGCATTTAATAAAAAAAAAAAACGAAATGGTTACACGGATGAATCTGTGAAAGCAAGCCCCTTTCAATCCTTGCCATGATGTTATATTTGCTCTCCGAGGTGCGTGAGTCAGAGAATGAGGGATCGTGAGCTGCTTGCTTTTCTCACAATTGGTGGCGAAGTGTAGATGCTAAAGGAAGAAAAAATGGGACAATAGTATAGCGGCGCAGCCCTGCATCTGCATATATTAACACATATATATATATATATATATATCTCTTTAGTTGGAATGAACGACTTAATGTTGTCAGTAAGTGGGAATTGGCGTAAAAATCAACAAATAATATGTTTAATGCGAATTGTGGTTCGCGTCTAAAAAATGAATATGTGATTTATAATATTCTCAGAGTTGAGTTATCATAATTGTAGCATAAAAATTCAACAACAAAATTCTTATTTATCTGACACGGCATAATGAAGGGGCTATAATAAACAGGAGTTTTAAAAGTGACCTACAATCCTTATTTTATTTTATTTTACTAAAATGGTCATTTGACCCCAAACTCCATTTACAACATAGTCCCTCCATGAGCCGCATCTAGAACTTTGTAACTCTTTTGTTCTTTCTCAATCCCAATCGTGTAATTTAATTTTCATCTCATAGAACTCATGGGTTAGAACAATCAAGGAGCCCAGAGATGTGTTTGTCCTTTCATGCCCTACTTTCCCTGGGGAATCAAACATAAAACATTAGGAAACATGGTAAAAATAATTCTGAGGTTTGATCTTGTGTTTCTCTGTTAACAGCTGCCATAGCAGGTCAACTCCAATGTCGCAGTCACTGTATGAAATTCAACAATTGGGTCATTAACGTCTTGACCCAATATTAATCAACTAGCCAATGCGAGCTCACATATCTATGTGTTTCCTATTGCTGTTTATTCAAGTCAAACACATCTCTTTTTCTCCTCTTGCCTTTTTCTTGTTCCTCTTTTCCCCACCCCATGTTTCTTATCCTGGTTAGGAGGGAGGAGAGAAACAGAAAAGTGCGTCAAGTCTTGAGGATTTGATGATGTGGTCAATTGAATTAAGCATGCATTCATCAGCCTTGTGCCATGAGATCCAAACACCAGGTTTATCCTATATATACAGCTTATTTAAAAATAATATCTAAATGTGAGTTTTTAAATATTTTAATTCTAAGATAGTTTTAATTATTGGAAAGATAGTTAATCGTGTTTTAAAAGAAGTTTCTTTGATCTTTAAAATGTGTGCTGAAAAGAGCAGTTTACCTCAAATTGTTTTTATTTAATCGGGTTTAAAAATGTCTTTGAATAATTTAACTGTCCCAGAAAATGTATTTTAAGCGATTTAACGATCTTCTTAAATGTTCTTTAGATTCTTACTACCTCATGATTTAGAAATCGTCTTAAAGACGATTTTACAATATTTAATAAACTTTTCAATTATTTCATGTGAATTATTATATTATATTTAATGATAAAGTTATTATAAATATGTTGATTTTTTTGGAAAAGTAAATCCTGTTGATGTTAATATCAATTGAATTTATGTTTACAAGATTGTGTTTAAAAAAGGTCATTTAAATATCTTTGAAAAAAATATTTTAAATTATAGTAATTATTATAAATATATTTTTATCTTTATCAATATTTTAATAGTTTATTGATACATCATTTATTACTAATTAATGAATAAAATTATAATATATATACAATGATATATTAATTTTAAATATATTATAAAATTAATTTGTTTTCTTATATAATTTCTAATATAAAATAATTGTATCAATTATGATAGCTAATTTATAAATAGTAATATTTTTAAAGAATATTTATTATTTGATATTAAAAATAATATTATTTATCGAATGAGATATTAAAATAAAAAATGTGAATATTTTGATCGTTATTTATCATTATTTTCTCTTGGGTTAAAAACAGTATTATCGATTTTATATTATTCGTATTCGTATAAAAAGCTAATAATATTTTATCCCCAAAAGCTTAGTTTGTAGAAGCTGCTTGATAGAAAGCAGTGATTTGCGAAATAGGCAAATATATTTTCAAAGGAGGTGTCCGAGTAATACCGCGATGTATCGTGAAGATGATTTTTGTCTTGAAATCCAGAAATATCAGATGGTTCAGCTCAGTAAGTAGTTCTTTTCCTACTGTCAAAAGAACACTGATATGTACTCGCGGCTACCAGTCGAGGTTAAAACGAATAAATTATAACCTTGATAAATTAAAGAAGAAAACAAGTTTTTGAGTAGAATCCAAATTATCCTGAAATGACTTTGATCAGCAATTTGTAAGACACACAACAATTTGTCGCGAGACACAGCAGAATATTTCGACTCACATAACCGGGTGTTTTCTGGTATAAATGGACATATCTACCCTCCCGAAAGCATCATTCTGAACAACAACTCCCTCTCACCCATGAATGCCTTCTTCACAATCTTCTTCTTCCTCCTCCCCATCTTCCTTCTCCTGGTCCAGGGGAGGAGGAGGAGTAAAAGGAAGGGTCTCCAGTTTGCTAGGACTGCCTTAATGAGGGCCAAAGCGTAGCCTTCTCCGGGCAATGCGAGCCAACACTACTGAAAAAATGGCTTGAACAGGGATAAAAAAGTACGGTCAATTTCCAAAGCTACGTCTCTTTGGGCCTGCTGTCTTCATCCATAGGACAGGCTGCAGAGCAAGCTCGTATTCGCAGGGGGACGCGGCACCATCAGCAACCAGCAAGCAAGGTCAATCCGGTTGATACTGGGTGACCGAATTTGCTGGAGCTGAGCGGAAGATCATAAGCGTGTCAGGGGAGCTATTGTATCATTCTTAAAACCAGAATCATTGAAATGATGTCGGAAAGATGGATGCAGAAGGGTCAGGGAATCACGGCGCGAGATCCATTGGCAAGGCAAGAAAAATGTCAAGGTACATATAATAAGATACCAAAAATTCATAAGTAGTAATCTTTATGATGCGTATGGAATTTATTTATAGAAACCTCACCTCCCCCTGTATTGCTGATAGGTGTTGCTTCTGATGAAGACACTCACATTCAACATCATATGCAGTCTTATAATCGGGGTTGAGGGAGGAATCCGAAGAGAGAAAATTTTGGGCAGATTCCAGGAGATGATGGAAGGAGTTTGGTCAGTTCCGATTAACTTACCTTTCACCCGCTACAATCGCAGCCTTCAGGCAAGCACAAAGATCCGGAGCATTATAAAGGAACTAATGCGATATAAGAGGAAGAACTTGAGAATGGTGCATCCTGCTCATCAAGATCTCATCACCTGCTTGCTTTCTTATGCGAGCAAAGACAAACATAACTACTTACAGAAGGAGATTGTTACAGTGTTAATGTGATGCTTGTTATGATTGCTGGTCATGACACTACTTCTGTTTTGATTACTTTCATGGTGCGCCTTCTGGCTAATGATCCTCTTGTCTATACCGCTGTTCTGAAAGGTACAAACAGAAAATTCTTTCTTTTAGCTATCCATCCTTTTCAAGAACTGAGAATATCCTACAACCACATACATAGACGTTGGAAAGGAATATTGTAGATAAAATCAGATTCAGAATCAGAATTAGATGGGGTGTTCAAATTAGAATTTGGGTCAAAACGATATTAGTATTGAAATCTGGTGGTGAGAGGAGGTCCCTTCTCCTCGTTCCAGATTTCTCAAAGTATCTCAAGAAATAAAGAATGATAATTGTATAACTCTTCAAGAGAGACAGTGAGGCTTTAGTTAGGAATTATTGTTCTTTTAGGTGTAATTCGGATTTGGATTGGGAGGAGTGATTATTTGTAACCAATTGTTTTTATTTCTTTCTATAGTGAAGATCTGCAGTGCCTCCATAGACACATAACCCTTTTCTTGGGGTGAACCATGTAAATTCTTGGGTGTTCTTGTCATAGTTTTCTTTGATATGGTGTGAATTAGGAAGGTTATTATGTAACAATCCTAATAACTTTTCTAACAGCTCTAACATTCCCAAAGAATTTTGATCTAAAAGTTTGATTTTGGAACTACAGAACAAGAGGAGATAGCAAAAGGCAAGCCCTCGGGGGAGTTCCTAACATGGGAAGATCTGGCAAATATGAAGTACACATGGAAGGTGGCACCGGAAACTCTGAGGATGATCCTCCTGTCTTTGCTTTGGCTTCAGAACTGTATTAAAAAACATTGAGTTCGGTGGATATCTCATCCCTAAAGGCTGGAAAGTAAAGTGATATATCAGCATCTTAAATTTGTAAATCACTACTGCTTACTGAGTAAACAACCTGATGTGATGTCCATCTCTTTTGCCATGTTCAGATATTCTGGGCAGCAAGCATGACACCGCTGGATGATAACATATTCGGAACCATTAGTTTGATCTTAAAGATTTGAGAACCAAGCATCCATTCCACCCTACTGTTTCATTCCATTTGGAGGAGGGCCTAGAATATGTCCAGGAATCGAGTTTGCAAGGATTGAAACACTGGTTACTATCCATCATCTAGTTACTAGGTTCAAGTGGGAGCTATGCAATACTGACAATTTTTTCTGCCGGAATCCAACTCCGGCACCATCTGGAGGACTACCTATTGAGATTACACCAATGAACCTAATGTAGTATCATCTGAGACTTCCCTCAATGTGACTGCAGGATGTCCAAATTAGGCAGGTTGGTTTGAGTTGGGACATTCAGTTAATGGTTTACCCCTATGAAGTTCACAGCATGATATGATGTGCATATTGAACTTTTTTTTTTTTGACATCTATTCACTTTTACTATATAATACTTTGTTGGATTCTAGGTGTGTTTTTGTGTTATCTCACTTTACCACTTGAGTCATGTGGGTATCATAATGAACTTAATCCCACCTGCGATTTTAAGATTTCAAGAAACTTGGTTTATGGAGAGGTCGTACGTTCAAGCCACCTCTTCACAATTTTATTATACTTGTTTCCCATTTGTGTATTTAGAAGTTTAAAAATGACTAATTGTCTTCTTTGTCCCCATCCCATCTCTCGGCGTCTCACGGATCTGAAGAGTAGTCGTAGGAAAGGTGTTAAGAAGCATAATACACATAGTAGGTAACTTGTCTATCTCTCCATATAAAGATGCAAAGATATAATGTGAGGGTGTTAGAAAGGATGTGTGCATAATAGGTATTTTGTCATTTTCTTCTCATATTTTATTGCCGAGCTCAGTTGGTAGAGGGTTTAAAATTTAAAAAGGCAGGACATCCAAGATGGGGAGGAGTTCCAGGTTCGAATCCTAGTTGCACTATGTTCTAGATTCGATCTTGGTTTTTTGTGTGTCCATCCCACCTTTTTACCACTTGAGCCAAGCCTCAAGGCATATGCATATGCATATGCATATTGTTCTGGTTTTCTCTGGTTTTCTGTTCTGAAAACGGAATTTGAACTTTGTATTTTAGAGTTTCTTTGGAAACTGTAGATTGCAGCGGACATTAATGCGGACAAGAGAAGTGAATGATGTGAAGAGATGATATAGAATGTAGAGTTAGTGATAATTTTCATTGAAATTAAGGAATTGTGCTCTTTACTTGTCACTTTGGTGAAGCAGGCAGCTTTGGCAATTTTCTGCATGGATCTACCACCTGTTTGTTATTAACCAATTTTCCGGTTATTAAATTAAAATGGTTTCATTCTATTAGTCCTGCTAAAACAACTGTTTCATGAGCTTTTCTAGCTAATACGCATGCCATCTCATTTGTTTACAGTGCTCTCATGACTGCATTTTATCTGTACAAGATTGCAACTGGTGGCAATCACATCCAAACCAAGGCTGAGTAGAGGCACTGAGAATCTACTTCAACAAAGGTTTCACACGATATTTTACAAGATCCCACAAATACAGATGCTTGTATTGAGTACTTTCATGTTGCCAAAACTGCATCTACTTTGTATGAAATTGAAGATGACTTGTAGGTGATTAAAAAAAACCCTTCTTTAACATTCTTCTTCATTGTGTTTTTTCTGAATCAATTAAAGACAGTCTCTCTCTCTCTCTCTCTCTCTCTCTCTCTCTCTCTCTCAAACCCGTGCCCTAATAGGCTCAAATGAGGCTGGTTGATAGATTCAATCTTTCTTGGATCATTGGGAGTATATGCAAGTGTTAAGGATCCTTTTTTAGGGTTTGATTCTGAGCATTCAGTCAGTGGTCTACCTCTTTGTCCTCCTCTGAATGCCAAAGCAATCAAATCTTCTTTGTTCTTTTATTGTTGTTCGTTTGGTTGTCACTGTCAAGTGGTTGAGGACATTTTGGTGATGCTATGCAATTCAATCAGGGGTGTGTACTGTGTAGTCCACATGAGATTTTTTTTACCACTTTAACTGGGTGAAAGAAGAACCCATGTAAAGCAAATTAAGGTACAGATAAATGATGGAAACATGAAAAACAAGTTTGTCATTTCTATGTGAAATGTCTGGTATGGGGATAAATACTTCTCCAGGAGATGAGTCATATTTTCTTCATGTTCTTTCTATGTACAGGGACAAGATAGATTTGTTATCAGCAGTGCAGAGATGTCATTGTGTTTGAAGTTATTGGATGTAGTCAAATAATGAATGGGTGGCCAAGTCCCATTGAAACTACCAACCCAAAGAACAATAATAGATTTATCAGTTTCCTTGTTTAAAGTCTTAACTGATGTTTTAAGTGGGTGCTTGATGAGTCCTAAACTCATCTATTTTTAATCCATTTTTACGGCACATTTTAGAAGTTTATGATTCATTTTAATGCTAGATTATGGATTATTCACCAACTTTTTCTTTTAGTTTAAATGAAAAAGAATAATTCCATTGAAAAATTTGAAAAATTGGCGAATCTTTGTTGTGTGGTTTGAATGTCGTAATGAAGTCCGAATGGGACTAGCGAGAAGAATATACATGGCGGCTCGCTGTTGCGACAAAAAGTCAGCCAAACAACGAAGTGAAGACTATCGCTACTAGGTGAGATAGATTTGACTAATTTATGTCGCTGACGTGGATTTTTATGTTGCGACATAGGCTGGAGGAAGTTAAATGAAGAATATCGTGATATTCCAAACTATGTCGCGACATTATTCAAAGCAAATAATGATGGAATTAGTTTTGACATTTCATGAAATCTTTATCGCAGTGAAAGAATGAAGATACTCAGAGATGAACTCTATCGCGACAAGAATGACTGTTGCGAATGAAAATAATGGAACAATGAATAAATCTCAGAGACAAGTTGTCGCGACCAGAGAGAATTTCTATGTGCGACAAAACATTCCAACATATGTCAAGACCAGACAAATTTTATGTCCACTGACGAGAGAGAAAACTATGTCGCGACCACGACAGCATTCGAGTCGTGATAGAAGATACGGAGACTTTGTTGCGACCAAAGAAATTTCTACATTGCTGACTGAAAACTTGAGTTGAGGTGAATGTTTAGCCGTGACAAAACGCTGACTATTGTCAAGGCGAAGTGGAAGAATGACAAAGATCGTGTGACGAAACAAATGTTGCGACATAATAATGAAATGACGTAGGCGTCTACATGCAGCGACAAGAAAATTATGTCGCGATGATAAGTGCCGAGTTAGAGATTTCTGTCGTGACTAGAAAATTTTATGTCGCGAAAAGAAAATGGAAGAAAGTGAATGATCAAAGAAAAAAGTTTGTTGCGACAAGGGATTCCAATGTTGCATGAAAATTCATCCGTGTGGTAAAAGAGGTATGTCGCGACATTGAAAGAATGCAATAGAAACACGAGTTGAGTCGACAATACAAAATCCAACGGCTTTCTATCGCGATAAGAAAAAAGTACATCCGACAACAAATCCATGCTATTAGGAGAAACTTTGTCAGCGATAAAGAAAGAGTTTGTGAGCATAAGTGAGAATAACAACGAAAGAAAGTCGCAACATAGCATGGAAATTGTTGCAACTTAAGTTAAGAAGAAATTTGGAGAGGAAATTTCATCTCATGACAAATGACAACCATGTTGCGACATAAAACGAACAACATCAACAAAACTATATTATTGACAAGAGTCAAATTATGTCTCATTTGAATCAAGAAGATAACAGAATATGTCGTGATGAGGCGCGAGGCAACGACAAGAGTTAGGCGACAGAGATGAAAATCTTTGTCACGACATAATTTATTTTGTCGCGACAAAGCGACTAATTGGGCCAAAATTTTTGGGGATCCACAACTTGTGCATTGAAGTGCGGCCCATCATTTGAAAATCTATAAATAGACGCTTCTAGGGCACTATGCGCAGCTTCCGCAATTAGAACTTACAGGAATTAATTTGGAACTCTTTTGTATATTTTTCTTTATTTCCTTTTTAGTAGATCTTGTTTTAAGTAGTTTTAGTTGATTTTACATTTAATCTGGAGTTGAGTAATGGAATTGATGTGCAACTTGAGGCTAGAATCTATTGTATAATTTTCTTTCAACATTACGCTTTAAATGGATTTTGGAAAGTGCAGGTTCATTTATTTCATTCATTTACAATTTACATTAAATTTTTCTTGTCGATTGATCAACGATATGTGTGAACTAGTTTTGGAAGATTCAGCTCCCTCTGGGAATGGGTCGATGGTGATTGTTATTTTTCTATACAAAGTGGGAGAATGCCTTAGTTAGAAATCTTGAATTTATTTGAGTGGTATTATTCTTGAACTTAAATGTTCCAAGTTATCGTGTACCCAAAAACAAAGCTGTATCTTGCTGCGATTTCCGGAGGCCCTCCGTGACACGAGATGGAGGGTCCACGAGGGTATGGAGCAGTTCCTTGTGGGTACGGTAGATTAATACTTTGAAACTAATAAACTCTGGAAGATTACTCAGATAGATCACTAACTTATCCATTTTATACGGATAGTTGGATGAATAAGCAGTTTAATCGCTTAGAGGTTTCTCCTTTTTCTGATAAAATGATTATGATCCTATGTTAGCATAGATTTAATTAAGGAAATGGAGAATTTCATCAGCATTGAAGAATGAGGTGCCATTTAAATTGGAGAAGGCTTGCGTATAAATGCTAGAGATTCGAAATTAGCTTGATCGAGGATTTGGAGTGTAATCTTTGAAAATGAAAAATATCCATATCTTAGAAAGAGGATTATGTCTTCTAATGTGATTAGCGAATCCATGAGTCGAAATAGACATGAATCTCTGATGGTAAGAAAGGTATAGTTAAGGAAGAAATCCAGACTATACCACAATGCATCTTTGACAAATTAAGCTTTCTAACTAATGACTTAGTTATGATTCAAAATGATGCAAAAATTGACAATCATTCATTAGTCTATTTCCCAGTGTGGTCTCACTAAGTGAATTCTCAAATCCACTTTCATTAAATTCTTTATATATACTAGTGAAATTATTTTAGTATTACTTTATTAGTTCTTTCATCATTTCAACGTTGGAGTTCAAATAGTAAGGATCTTTAGTAGTTGGGGTAGTTAGTCTTTTGATTTATCATCAATCCTCGTGGGAACTGATATGCGGACTTAAAATCCATTTTATTACTTATATGACTACATTGCACTATGATTGATTTAGACGAACACAATTTTTAATGAATCTAGTTTACAAAAGGACAAACACATATTTTAATCAATATCAGTCAACAAGTTTTGGCGCCGTTGCCGGGGACTTTTGTTAGTCTTTGGCAGCAGTGCTAATTACTTGGTAAATTTGGTCTATACATATATCTGATCGAAAAAAACTGAGTTTTTTGGCTTTGTATAGTTTAGGGGACTTTATTAGTCCTTTAGCGATGGTGCTATTACTTGAAATTAAATTTGGTCTATACATATATTAGTCAACAAGTTTTTGGCGTCGTTGTCGGGGAATGAATGATGAATTTAAAGATCAATATTCTAATCAAGAGTGAATTACTAATTTGGACATTTTCTTTATTTTATCATAAAATAAAAAAATAAAATCACAAAAATAGTTTAATAGCAGTAGCTAAGTAACCTACTAAAAATATTTTATGAGCTTAAACGGATATTGTTGTTTCCCATAGTTTTAATTTGATCTCAGTGTGTTTCTGTATCAGGAAGATTTTAAATGCACAGAAAACCAGAAGCAGGTTTGCTGCCTTTGGATACATAAATTGAGAACAACTGAGGCATCGAAAATTACAGACGTGAATCTCTAGTATGGCGAAATAAAGAAAGATTCTGCTAGCCTATTCCGGAAAGTGAAAATAGATAGACCTCGAAGGAAATGACGATGGAGGAGGATTTTTTGGAGGCCCTATATTATTCAGGCGAGTATTTTCTTGTGAGAATGACTACCATAAGCCAACAATTTTTGAACTCAAGCTAGCCCTTATCCTGATAATTCATGACATCAGTTCCTTTAGGCATGATGAGACCCAGCTGAACATATGGGAAGATTTATGAGAATGGCTAATAGTGGCGAATGGGTTGAGACTAAGTGATCAGTGCCCGACCTCTTTCCCTTTTCAACGAGAGATGTAAGCGAACTTGGTTTGAGTGCTAGCATTGGATGATGATAAATAAGGAAGAGTTTGTAAGAGGCCTATATGGCTTGAGATTTTTCCCTCCAACCCTGACTTTAGAAAGGAGAGGTGAAATCATAGTCTTCAAACAAGGGAAGGATGAAAGTCTCTACAATGCATGGGAGAGATACAAGAGACTACTAAAAAGATGCCCTATGCATTAAATAAATATGACCACTCAGATAGACATTTTCTACCATTCCATGAATTATGCTTCAAAAGGTATAATAGATGCATCCTGCTGTGGGGCTTTCAAAAGAAAAAGTGTTGAGGAGGCAAGGCAGCTGATTGAAGACCTTGTCAAATGCAACCTACAAAGGCTCCATACGAAGCTTCGAGGAAGCGGCGACGAGGCGAAGGGAGTGGTGTAATTGAGCTTAATCGGATGACTGCCATAGAAGCAAAGTTGGATGCATTAATGAAAAAGCTTGGAAACAACGAGAGAAGAATGCACACGACACTTGAAGTGGGGACAGTAGATGAATGAGAGAAAAAAAATAGTGTTGATAAGGGACCAACCCATAAGGGTTCCTATCAAGTTGAGGAGGCACAATACCTCAATTCCAATAGGAGCTACACTTTTAAGCCTAACCTCAACTTACCCACTCACTACATACCGGCCTTTCAGGGAACCATGGGAATTTCCCTCATTTGGAGGAGGAGCACAACAAGTTGAACTTTGGACAAAATTTGCGTGATATCATGCCTCACTGGGTTCCGGCCATAAAGGAAACAACATCAAAATTAGGACGAAGCGAGAAAATCAAGGCATAGGATATCTAATTCCTTTGAGAACCAAATACTTACTTTCATGGGAAAATAAGAGGTACTAAACATACATGACGAGAAGTTGCTAAGCTAAGCGGCATTCCGAGGCAAACCTATGACCATGTTTCGGGCCCGATCTGTGCTATTTTGAAGAATCGGAGACTCAAGTAGAGGCGGAGTTAGCCTATCCATGTATGAGGAATAGGTCAAAGTTCATTCTAGTGAAACAAAAGTAAGAATCAGAAGGATTGCATATTGACTAACTCTAAGAATTGTGAGAGAATTAGAAAGAGAGAAGAAATGAGAAGAAGAGAAGGCGAGGAAGAGAAACATGCGAAATTGGAGAAGAATTGGAAGCAACCAAAAGTTGAGATTCTTTGAAGAAAGATGAACAACAAAATCTGATAAGAAGCGACAAGTTGAAAAGGGAAATCTAAAGAAGAAGGAAGAGGTTAAAGCTTACAATCCTCAAGTTCTATTCCCTCAGAGGTTGCAAAAGGCAAAGCTTGAAGAGTAATTTTCTAGATTCTTGAATATGTTCAAGAAGATAGAGATCAATGTCCCTTTTTATGAGGCATTGACTCAAACGCTTCACTATGCAAAATTCATGAAGGATATATTGAGCAGAAAGAAAAAAAATTGTTGAAGCAGGGGTAGTGAGCATGACAGCAACCTACAGTGCAATCATCCAAAAGTCTTTACCAGAGAAAATGCAGGATCCAGGAAACTTCATTATACCTTGCAAAATTGGGAATTCTCTGATCTTTCAGGAAAACTACGCGATTTTGGATCATCATGGAGAACTTAATGCCCTTATTTGTGGTTAAAGACTGAGTTTAGGGAGCCTCCCCCGACCTTGGTACTGCGGATGCGGACGAAACCTTATTGACACGAGGCATTCAAGAAAATAATGCCGATCAAAGTGGGAAAGTTCCTTTTCCCGATATGGACTTTAATAATGAGTGATATAGAAGAAGACAAACAAAGTCCCATTTGTTGGGAAGGCCTTTCTTAGCAACGGGGCGACTTTACATTCGATGTGAAGAAAGGAGAAGCCGTGACTCTTAGGGTTGGAAATGAGAGCGATTGCACTTCAATCTTAATCCTGGGTTGAAGAGTCGAACTTAATCTTTGAGTGTGGTGTAAATAATTCCATCGATTAAATTGATAAATGATTGTAATTTTCAAAGTTCAATGAATGAGAATGAGATGAATTTTCAGTATCTTGAGCATCTTGAAGTTGAATTTATGAACTCTAAATTTAAATTAAAAGAGGCAGTACTTAATGTTGAAGAAATTAATTAGTAAAGAAAAAAATACAGTAGTTATGAAGATAAAGCTATTAGAATTAAGCAGCTCAAGGGTTTGATTCTAAAAGAATACTGTTTATTTAGTATGCCTTTGCAACCGAAAAAGCAAAAGTGGAGTCATCATTTATTTGGATTGTGAGCTTGAAGAACAAAAACTGTTGGAGATGCTTAGAAAATACAAAAGCAATAGTTTGGTCTATAGATGATGCGAAAGGAATCGATTCGCCTATGTATGCACAGATCCTTTTAGAGGACAATGCTAAAACATATACCAGGAACATCAAGAAGGTTGAATCTAGTGACGAAAGTAGTTAGAAAGAATAACGTCGTTTGAATGCGGGGCTTCGTTTGTGCAATCTCAAAACGACCCTTAGGTGGCAGAGCCGAGTTCATGTGGTTCCCAAGAAGGGTGGATTCACGTAGTAGAAATAAGAAGAATGAATTGATTCCTACAAGAAGCGTGACGGGGATGGAGGGTGTGAGACCAGACTACGAAAACTAAACACTGCTGCCCAGAAAGGACCGTTATCCTCACGCTTTCATTGACGAAATCTTCCAGACCGAGGTTAGCCGGGGCACTCCCATTGCGTTTTCTTGATGGATGAATCTGGTTAGCAGTTGCTATAACCCCCCGAGGATCAGGAGAAAACTATATTTACATGCCCTTATGGCACCTTTGCTTTTAGAAGGATGCCTTTTGGATTATGTAATGCTCCTGCTACCTTTCAAAGGTGTATGATGTCTATGTTTTCTGATTTGGTGGAGAAGGCTATGGAAATCTTTATGGATGACTTCTCAGTTTATGGGTCCAGTTTTGAGAATTGTTTAGAAAATTTGGAAACAGTACTTCAGAGGTGTCAAGATAAGAATCTAGCTTTAAATTGGGAAAAATGTCATTTCATGGTAATAGAGGGTGTTGTCTTTAGACACTAGATTTCTGTAGTTGGATAGGAAGTAGACCAAGCAAAAGTTGCTATCATAAAAACTCTCTTGCCACCTACAACAGTCAAGGGGATAAGAAGTTTCCTAGGACATGTTGGTTTTTACAGAAGTTTCATAAAGGACTTCTAAAAAATCTCTAGACCATTATGTAGACTACTAGAAAAAGATGTAAATTTTGATTTTGATGAATTATGCAAAGTTGCATTTGATGAAATTAAATCTAGATTCGTTACAGCACCCATCATGGTGATACCTGACTGGAACAATGATTTTGAAATTATGTGTGATGCCAGTGATTTTGCAATGGGGGCTGTATTGGGACAAAGAACTGAAAAGATATTCAAGGCCATATACTATGCCAGCAAAACCTTCAATGAGGCATAAGAGAACTACTCTACCACAGAAAAGGAGATGGTGGCAATGGTGTTTGCTTGTGAAAAATTTAGGCCTTACATATTAGGGTCCCATGTTATAATACACACTGATCATGCTATAATTAGATAACTGATGGAAAAGAAAGAAGCCAAACCAAGACTGATAAGATGGGTATTATTATTGCAAGAGTTTGATCTGGAGATCAAAGACAAGAAGGGTAGTGACAATGTGATAGCTGATCACTTGTCTAGATTGGAAAAGACTGCTGAAAAGAAAAAGGAAATTGAAGTAGCATAAAATTTTCCTAATGAGCAGCTGTTTTTGTTATCAGTCCAAACACCTTGGTATGCTAATATTGTGAATTACCTAGCTTGTGGAGTTTTGCCACTTGAGTTCAACTACCAACAGAGAAGAAAATTGAGAACTTATAGTAGATTTTATATTTTGGATGATCCACTACTTTTTAGAAGAGGAGCAGATATGATCATAAGGAGGTGTGTTCGAATAGAAACGAGGTGGTATTATGGAAATGTCATGCATCACCATATGAGAGACACTTAAGTAGGAAACCAGAACAACCGAAAGAATGCACAATCGGGTTTTTATTGAACTTTCTTATATTAAGGTTGTTTTGAATGTGTAAAACATTGTGATAATTTTCAGAGAATGGGCAATATAAGCAGAAGAAATGAAATACTCGTTCAAGGAATCTTGGTGGTGTAAATTTTTTATGTATGGGATAGACTTTATGGGACCTTTCCCATCTTCATTTGGAAATCTATACATTCTCCTGGTTGTGGATTATCTATCCAAATGGGTGGAAGCAATAGCTTGTCCCATAAATGATGTCAGTGCAGTGGTTGGATTTATACAAAGAAATATTTTGAGCAGATTTGGAGCACCTAGAACAATCATTAGTGATGAGGGAAGCCATTTTGCAAATAAAGTTTTTGCAAAACTCATGAATAGATATGGAATCAAAAGTATGATGGGATTGGCTTATCACCCTCAGTCAAATGGGCAAGCTGAAATTTCCAATATGAAGATAAAGAAAATTAAGGGAAGAGTGGCAGAACCTAAGCGAAAAGAGCGGTCTATAAAGCTGGAGTGATGCATTGTGGGTTTACATAGAACTGCCACAAAACTCTTATTGGAATGTCCCACGTAGAATAGCATTTTTAAAAAAACCTTGTCATTCCCTACGGAATTAGAATACAAGTATGTGAATACATCGAAATTGAATTATGACTTCCAAGCGCAAAGAAAGAAAAGATTACCAAATGAGATGAGCTGGAAGAGTTGAATGAAACTTATGTTAATCTTGAGAATTTATAAGATAAGAACAAAGGAAGTGGCATGATCGAGGATACGAGAAAGGAATTCAAGCGGGGGAGCAAGTCCTATTATATCATTCGGACTCAAGCTATTTCCGGGAAAACTAAAGTCAAGATGGAATTTGGTCCTTACACAATAGTAGCAAATTACACCCTTTGGGTAACGAATTGACTCGGATGTGAATTAAAGGTGAATGGTGGGTGGGAAGCATTACCTTCGGAACATAAATGAAGGTGTGCAGTCACGTGAAATAGATGGAAGAATTTTGCTGAATTGAAGACGTCAAGCGAAATATCGCAGAAAAATAACTACAAGAGTATTTCCATTTCCCTCTTTAATATTTAATGATGTGCATAGTTGAAGTTTGGGGAATGTAATTTTGTTTAGAAGTGAAAAATGAATAATAGCTTTGTTGTTCTCTCATTTTTGGAATTTTTGAATATCATTTTGTGAATTATATTGAGTGAAGACAATGAAATGATTGTTCATACTTGAATTGAGGTTCTTGGAAAATGATTAGATGTGTTTTCACAAGTATGTTCTAATTGGTATGAGTGAATACACCTTGCTTTGAATGTGGCTTCATTTAAAAATGTAAATTGTGCAATTCTAGGAAAATTTTGGTTCAATGTCGCGACATGCTTTCTTTATGTTGCGACAAGAATGGGGACGACCTGCAAAAGTCATTTGGAAGTGGCACCGCGACACAATTTATCTATGTCGCGACATAATTGAAAATAACCTATGTTTAGAAGAGAAAAAACATTATAGAATATATTTTTGTATGTTAACGACATAGGTTTACTTGAGCATCAAATTTTGTATCATTGACATACTTTTCTACGATGTCGCGACATAGTCGACTTTAGATCCAGATACTGCAAGGAAGGTTTTTGTTGCGACAATATTTCTCATTGTCACGACATAAGTAAACTTGAACATCACATTTGATGTCGCGACAATTTTTCCTCTAGCACAACAAAGGACTGACCTAGTTATAATTAATTTCAAAATATGTCACGATAATACCATTTTATGTCGCAACATAAAAATTAAAAAGGGATTGAACCCTAGGCTAGTTCTTGTCGCAACATTTAATGAAGGTACAACCAATAGTAAGCCTATAAATAGATCATGTTTTGAAGCACGAGAAAAGCCACTTTGCCTCAAGTAAAGCTAATCAAGGCCACTTTCACTCTCTCCTAAATCTCTTTCCTTCTTCAAAAACCTTAGATCCCACCAGCCATTTTTAAGGCAATGTAAGGTGGGCGAATGGGTTCAGCCTAAGCAGTATCATGGAAGAGTATACAGAGAGGGAGGAAGAAACAGTTCAAATGACTCAGGGAGAAACAAGGCAAGAAGGAGAAAGAGTTGAATCTAGGGCAGAGGTGGAACAACCAGATGAAAACACTAGGAAAAGGAAGAGAGGAGCTGAAGAAGTTAGAGTATAAAGCAGTGGAGAAAAAGCAAGTGACTGGGTTTCAAAGCAGGCTTATATCGCACGGAGGGTCAGTGCAACACCGAACTCATGAGGAAGAGGCTTCCCGCTTAAGTTGATTTCTCCCTTCCAAGAAATTCATTGAGAACAGGGTAGCACGTTACGAGCCTGTGAGAAGCTCGAGATTACGTGGATGCTGTGGTGAAAGAGTTCTATCTCTTTAGCTATGTGTGTTTGGAATGAAGATAAGACAATGTGCGTTAGGGAAAATGGGTTTCCTTCGACGAGAGGCGCGATAGACCAAACGCTGAATCTTCATGAGAGGGAAGAGTATGGGTCAAAGTTCAAGTAGCGGTGAAGGAACTGGAGCTTCTAGAAGATTGTAGACTGGCGGCGATGGTAGGGAAAGTGCCAGCAGAAAAACCCCACACTAGTCCGTCGCCGAGAGAAATATTGGCCCGAACAAGCAAAGGTGTAGTTCTATTTCTTGTGTTCGGTCATTTTACATTCCAACCATTTGTGTACAGTCAGGGAGAAGGAAGTAGTGTTGTTGTATGCCATCCTAAAGGGCTACAAGTTCAGCGTTGGAAAAATGATAGAAAACTCAATTCTGAGTTATTACAGAGGAGGCTATAAGGGACTGATTCCACACCTAACACTTATCACTAGGCTTTGCATCCTGGGTGGTATGGAAGAAGACTGGGAGGAAGAAGAGTGCCCCAGACCCCTCGCCCTTGACAACGGCGGGAATCTTAAGGGCCCAGAGCAGAGGCGCGGGGAAAAGAGAGGCGAGGCCTAGAAAGAAAGGAGGGGAAGAGAACATTGAAATTAATCAAATGTAACTTGAAAGTGAAGCTCCAGAGCAACAACGGTTGCAGAGAAGTGTGAGCCCAATTCTAACCCTCTCCCTAGATGTGAGACAAACTCATCAGAAGCAAGCTGGAAGCTCAGAGCATAAAAGAAACAATGTTCAATTAATGGAAATGTTAAGGGCAATGAGGCAAGAGATGTAGGAGAGGGATAACCAGCTGAAAGTCCAACTTCAACTAAGGGATGAATACATAAGATGGTGGGCGAAAGAAGGGATTAGAATGCGGAGGGGCTTCGGAGCGAGAGATGGAGAATGGAGTAACGAGATGGGGAATAAGAAGCGGGAACTAAGTGAAGGGTAAAGGCAGAAGATGCCTTGATCTTAGATCTCGAGAGGAATGTGACTAATAAAAATCGTGGAAATGGAGATTCCATGGAGAAGAACACAACGCAAAGGAAAATGCTTTTAGGTATACGTACGAGGAACATCGAGAAGGAAATAAGACTTACGATAGAGAAGAGACAAGGAAATGGAGGGCACCCTAAACTATAGGGAAAAGTGTTGGAATGAAAGCTTGTATTTTCCCTTCATTACTTTAAATAGGCTGAAGTGATCGCACGAGTGAATGGTTTGTTAAATAATTGAGAGACTAGATTTCCTGGGTTGAAATACTTGATTGTTGTGCATTGTTTGGTAGAATTGAATAGACTGTGGAATTGAAATGTTGTTGTGTTAACTTCATCTAAATTGGATGGTTAATTTGAATGAGTTGTTAACTTAAAAAAATTGCATAGCAACATAGCCATGAACCAAACAAGAATTGGATAGATGAATTGGGGTAGGAATAAATGAAAGGAAAGTTAGCAGATTGTGATGAATATATTGAACTTCAGGAATAAGGGGAAAAGAAATTATTAACAAATTGATGGAACAAATAAGACACAGTGATACGTTTTTGTAAGCAGTTTAGTTATTATAAATCGATAAACAACGCACATGAATTCAAAAGTATCTACGAAACAAATTGTGCTAAAGATTTGGGACATTTTAGGGAATCTATCACGGTTAAATAAATGTCCTAGAACTTGTTAGATTATTAGTGGCGAAATCTAAGCAATATCAGCGACGGGGAAATGATATAGGTCATTCTTGGGTTTTGAGCCTTTCAAAGCTTACCCTTATAATATGCATAAGCATACACATTAGTTCATCATTTGAGCCAATAGCCAATTTCATCATCAACCAACAAATGAAAAGCACAGTTCCTCCCTTGAATATAATCCTACAGTAAAGAACCATGATTTGCCCAGATTACATGACAAATACAACAATAATAGAAGAGGACAAGTTTGGGGGAATATTATTTCAAATTGTGAAAAAATGATTAGAAGGGTTGAGACAGGAAAATCAATTGTGTTGAGGAAAGATGAAAAGATGAAAAAAGGAAGTTGTGAAAAGAAAAGTATTGAGGTGGACTAAGTTTGGTCTTGTAGCCTTCCTCCCTTAAACAATTAAGTTCTGCAGGTGTTCGACACACCCTAATCCCAAGCGGTATTTATGGGATTCTTACGACTAAAGTTGGATTCGGGGTGGTAGAAAACTTAAAAGGCAAAACATTGCACTATTCCTAAGACCTTAATGGAAGATGAAAGGTGAAAAAGCTTCAAGGATAAGGAGGAAAGTTTACGATTACGAGAGATTGGTCAAGAAAAATACCACCACCGAGAAATATGCGAAAAGGATACGCAAACCCAAATAGGAGGTTGGAGAGTTGACATAAATGAACAAAGTCAAGAATGCATATGAAGGCAAGTATGTCAAGTTGTAGTGAAATCTGGGTAAAAATTGAGCCTAAATTGTCATGTTATCTACCCAATTACCTAAGCCTCATATTATAAGCCTAAAAGACCTAATTGATTCTGAAGGTGGTATAAGCTTAAATTAGTGGAGATTAATATGACAAACAAGCATATGAGACTTTAAAGAACAAAGGAGAAGTTTGCTATCTGAGTAATATCCCAAAAGATTAACTAATCTTCAAAGGAAAAGAGAAGACCATCACACACTCTGTCGAGTTGAATGTAAATTGTTTACACAATAGAAATTATTTGGCTATTTAGTGAACGTAATTAAAAAAAATCTTTCTGATTCTAGATTGGAAACATATTTAGAAATAACTTTACAACTAACCTATGATCTTGCCAAATTGTGGATTCTACCAAAAAATTGTCCTTACAAATTAAAGCTAATTTGTTTGAGGATAAACAAAATTTTCTTTTCTTTGCTTGGGGGCAAGCAACACTTTAAGTTTGGGGGCATTTGATGAGTCCTAAACTCATCTATTTTTAATCCATTTTTTCGGCATATTTTTAGAAGTTTGCCAATTCATTTAATGTTGAATTATGGATTATTCACCAACTTTTTGTTTTACAGGTTTTAAATGAAAAAGAAATAATTCCAAATAGAAAAGCAGAAAAATTGGCCAGAGAGCGGGGGGGAGGTACTGCAATCGCGACATGGTTTGAGAATGTTACGACAGGGGCTCCCAACAAGACCGACGAGAAGAATATGTCATAAGCGGTAGCTCTTTGTCCGCGACAAAAGTCAAGCGGGGTCAACCAAATGAAGGCGTCACGACACAAATTGAGAACTAATTTTTTGTCGGTGAAAATGGATTTTATCGCCAGCGTAGGCGGGAGAGAAATTCATGAAGAAGAATCTAGGTGATATTCCAAACTATGTCGTGACATTGATCAAGCAAATGGCAGTGGAATTATGTCGTGACATTTCAAATCTTTTGTCAGCGATAGAAAGAAATGAGAAGATATTAGATGAACTTCACGATCGCGACAAAAGACAACTCTGTCGCGATAGAAAATAGCAGAATAACGAGACAAGTTAAGACAAAGTTATCGCGACGAGAGGTACATGTTGCGACAAACATTCGGCATGTCAAGCCAGGAGCGACCCATGCCAAATCGTTCTTATTTTGCGGAGACTTTGTTGCGACAAAGAATTTCTCTGTTGCGATAGAGAAAACTTAAGGTTGAGGTGAATCGCGACAAAAGGCGACTATTACATAACGAAGTTGAGGAGAATGACAGAAGAATTGTTCTGTTTATAGAAATGAATGTTGTGACATAATAATGAACTGAAGGTAGACATCTCTGTCGCGATAAAGGAAAATTATGTCGCGACAATAAAAGCTACAGAGTCAGAGATTTCTATCGCGATAGAGAAGTTTTATGTCATGATAGAAAATGGAAGAGAAGTGAGATGAGCTAAGGCAAGTTTGTCGCGACAAGGGATTCAATGTTACAACAAAAGTTCGAGTTAGTGACAAGGGTAAAGAAGACTCTATCGCGACATGGAAAGAGGCTGTTGACACAAAGTTCAAAATCTCAACAATACAAAGCTGACACAACTTCGGTCAGACAAAGAAAAAGTGCATTTGCTACAACAAATCCATGCTACTAAGGAAGAAGAAGACTATCGCTGACATAAATTAGAAAATAACAATAGAAAGAATAATGTGACATAGCAGAGACTATTACTGACAAAGTTGGTGAAGGAGAATTTGCAGTTGTGACAAAAAGACAACCATGTCGCGATATAAAGTAAACAACATCAATAGAACTATATTGACAAAGGTTGGGAATTTTTATTAGGTGAAGCCGAGGAATCAAGATAGCATGAAAATATGTCGCGACGAGGAGCTGCGAGCCATGATAAGAGTGAGGCGGCAGAGATGTGAAAATCTGTGCGACGAAATTTATTTTTGCAACAAACGACTAATTGGGCCCATTATTTTGGGGGATCCACAACGTACTTGGAAGTGAGGCCCACCATTTGAAAATCTATAAATAAGCTGGGGCAACGATGTATGTCTTTCGCCAAATCGAGGACTTCCTAGGTGGCCCGGAGACTCTTTGTATATTTTTTTTATTTTATTTTTTATTTTATTTTTGCTTTTTAATGATCTTGTTTTTAACGTGGTTTAGTTAGTTTTACGTTTAATCTATGGAGTTGAGTATTAATGACCGTCAATGAAGCTTATTTATGATCTATGCAAAGGCTTCTCTCTTTCACTAACGTTTCTACTTTAAATGGATCTTTGAAGTGGAGTTCATTATTTGGTCGTTTAATTTCCGGCGATTTTCTTATCGGTTAGTCGCGATATCAGTACATTGAACACCGATTTTGGAAGATTGACTCCCTCTGGAATAGGTCGATGGCGTTGTTGTTTTCCACACAAAAATTGGAGAATACTTGTAGTTAAATCTTGAATTTATTTGAGTGGTATTATTCTTGAACTTAAATGTTCCAAGTATTAGTATCGTGTACCCAAAAACAAAGAACCGTATCTTGCTCTAATTTCTAGGAGGCCCTCTGCGTGACACAGATATGGAGAATCCTGAGGGTATGGAGCAGTTCCTTGTGGGTATGGTAGACTAATACTTTGGAACTAATGAACTTTGGAACTAATGAACTCTGGAAGATTACTCAGATAGATCACTTACCCATTTTATGCGGATAGTTGGATGAATTAGCAGTTTAATCGCTCAGAGGTTTATCCTCTTTCTGATAAAATGATTCTGATCCTGTTTTAACATAAATCCCCAATCAAGGAGATGGAGAATTTCATCAACATTGAAGGATGAGGTGTCATTTAGATGGAAGCTGCGATATTCTGTGCATGAGGCGAAATTCTTCAGTCCAAAAGACTGGAGTGTGAAGTATCTTGAAAGGAAAAATACCTAGATCTTAGAAAGATGATTATGCCTTACTGAGTAGCGATTGAATCCATGGTGAGGAAGCAGACATGAATCTCTAATTAGTGAAAGGTATGGTCCCAAAGGAAGAAATTCAAAATTATACCATAATGCATCTTTGACAAATTAAGCTTTCCAACTAATGACTACAGCTATAGGCTGAATGATGCGTCGACAATCTTCATTAGTCTATTTCCCAGTGTGGTCTCACTCAATGAATTCTCAAATCCACTTTCATTAAATTCTTTATATATACTAGTGAAATTATTTTAGTATTACTTTATTAGTTGTTTCATCATTTCAACATTGGAGTTCAAATAATAAGGATCTTGAGTAATTAGGGTAGTTAGTCTTTTGATTTATCATCAATCCTCTTGATAACGATATCTGGACTTAAAAATCCACTTTTATTACTTGTACGACCTGTGCACTTGCAGTGATTTAGACCAAACACAATTTTTAATGAATCCAGTTTACAAAATGACAAACACACATTTTAATCAATATCAGTCAACAAGTTTTTGGCCTCATTGCCGGGGACTTTTGTTAGTCTTTGGCAGCAGTGCTAATTACTTGGTAAATTTGGTCTATACATATATCAGTCAACAAGTTTTTGGCACCGTTGCCGGACACAGTCTTTGGCCGGCAGTGTTAGTACTTGGTAAAATTTGGTCCTATACATATATCGATCAACGGTGCTCATGTCCATTTTAAAACCTTCTCACGGGCTCTTTGTCACCTTTGGGTACCCTCTTCATCTTTTTCTTTTTCCTCCTGTCTATTCCAAGCCATGGTCAGCAGAGAGCCCGTTTACAAGACTTTGGTTCAAAATGACCCTTTTATTAAAAAATAAAAATAAATTCATTAGGGGTCTCATCTTAAACTATTTGTTCAATCTATCCCCCTTATGCCACAAAAGAGAGATACTTAGATTTTGTTTTTTATATATTTTAAATCTAATGTAGAAGCCGTAGTTACCAATTGTAGTTTCATTTTTTAACTAAAGCTACAAGTCAAAAATGAAATCACAATTGCTAACTGTGGTTTTAGTTTAAAAATGAGACTGTAGTTCATAATTGTGAGCTTTTAGTTACTGAAAAAAGAAAGAAACCCGGTTATCAAATCGACTTCTAGCAGATTTTTAAATTCTTAAATTTGGCGTTTATCGACACGGCATAATTAAGGGGGCTATAATAAACAATAGTTTCAAAAAGTGACTATTTTTATTTTATTTTTACTAAAATGGTCATTTTGACTAAACTCCATTTACGACATGGTCCCTCCGTGAAGACTAGCATCTATAACTTTGTAACTCTTTATTTTTGTTCTCTCTCCAATCCCAATCGGTATGGTAATTTCCATCTGCGAAGGCCGACATGGGTTCTGGCTTACTTCAGCAAGCTACAGAGATGTGTTTGATGCCTTCCATACCCTAACACCACGGAATCAAACAACGGAAAACAATAATGGAAACATGAGGTAAACATATAGTTTGATCTTGTGTTCTTGTAGATGATCCAACAATTGCCATAGCAGGTCCAACTCCAATGTCGCAGTCAGCTGTATGAAATTCAACAAATTAGGCCATTAACATTTACTTTTTTGGCTCAATAATTCATCAAACTAGCCAATGCGAGCTCACGTATCATGTGTCATTTTCTCTTCGTATTTATTCAGTCAAACACATCTTTTTCAGCTCTCTCTCTCTTTCATCCATGACTATGACCATTGACCACCGCCCTCTTCACCTTTTTTCTTATCCTGGTTAGAAAAAAGTATCCGTCCCGTCTTCCCATCGATAATAGGTCGATTGAATTAAGCATGCATCAGCCTTGTGCCACGAGATCCAAACACTGCCGAAGAATGGCTCCAAGAGAAGAGAGTATATAGGGCCCATGCACCCCAGTTTCAAAGCTAATATTTAGCATCTTTATCTTTGGAAAACCATATATATATATAGCTGTTTTCATTTATATATTATGGCCAGGCTGCAAAGATGAAAGAGCTAGCTGTATTCGGCCGGTCGACGTGCTACTCTCTTGATGCATGGCGAGCATGTATGCACCTTGGTAACCGACAATTAAGCAAAATAACATGGAATTTAGAAAAATGGAAATATTAATGGAAGAAATATTGAAGGCTGTAAAAAGAACAGATAACAAATTAGAAAAAATCAAAGAAAAAAAATGAATAAATTAGAAAATAGAATGATAAATATAGAAATACAACAAAATACTCTTATTAGTATAGGGAAAGATCCAAAATATGTTGAAACAAGCGAAAAAATAGTGAAACGAAATAATATTTAGAAAATATCTTGAATGAGAACAATAAAAGAAGGCAGGAAGCCTAGATGAAAAGTTATTAGAACGATACTTAGAATTAGAAAAGCAAAGAAAAAGAAAAGAAGGAAAACAGATAATAGAGGAAAAAATTATAGACGAATGAGTCAAATAAGTGAAAGTGAAATATAAGATATAATGATAGAAATATAGAGAATGAAATTAAATGATACAAAAGATGTAAATCTCGTATGACATGTAGGAGGACCTAGTAAAATAAAAGAACACTCAAATACATTTAAAAAACAATATAGAATACCTAAATACAAACCAAGAGAAACAAAAATTGAACAATTAGGAAATCAGGTGTATACCTAGATATAGACTATCAAAAATATATTAAAACAGTGTTAAATAAATGGTCTCAAGCAATGACATTATATTTTATGACACAAGGAACAAATTGAGATAATAATACTAAAACACAAATAATGATAGGAACATTAACAGGATGTGTTAGAAAATGGTGGGAAGGATTATCAGCCCTTAGTTAATGTAATTACAAATTACACTCTTTGTGCTTTGAAAGTAGCATATTTGAAGGTGCGAATCTTTTATTAGATAACCCTTGGTTAATGAATTTTTGGGAGAATTATGGATGACAAACGATCCTAGAGCAAGAAGAAAAGACATAAGAGAAGCTAAAAATAAGTTATCATAGTTACAAATTTGTAAAATGAAAAATATATATGAATATACATGTGAATTTAGAAAATGGTATTATGATGCATTTGATAGTAATATTAATATGACAATCTTAGCGAATACATACTATGAGAAGTTACCAGGAAAATTGAGTAATTATTTTCAAGAAGAATATGAAAAAATGAGAATATAAGATGTTGATACTCTAGGAGCTAGAATAAAATTTTTAAAGAAAAGATTAACAGAATTATGCACCCAAAGGTATATTATAAAAGGTGCAAGAAATGGAGAAAAGATATTCTGTGATAAGATAGATAACATCCAAGAAAAAAGGGGTGTAAGGAGTATAAGAAAAGAAAATTTAGAAAACAATTAGGAAAGTCAAGAAAAAAATTTACAAAATATAAAAGATTTAGAAAAGAATGGAGGACCAGTTTGAATATGTTGCACCAGGAAATGTTTGAGTATGAGAAGATGTTTACGCAAAATATGTCAAAAGACAAAAGTAAATGCAAATGTTGGAAATGTGGAGAATTAGGACGATACATTAATGAATGTCAAAAGAAAGAAAAAGACATTTATCTTATGGGAGAAAAATAAAGAAGATGATTTAGAAAGGATATAAGTTTAATAGTGGAGAATGATGGGAAGTGAGTTTTATAGTGGAGGAAATGATAGTTCCTCGAAGTAATGAATGAGTAAAAGAAGGATAGTGAGGAAGATAACATTTATGAGTTTGAAGTTGTTAGTGCTACGGAGAGTCGAAGAAGGATATGGGTCAAATAGCATTTTTGATAATGAGGAGAGTACGAAAATCAAAATCTGAAGTACGATCTAAAGCCCGAAGGATTACTAAGATGTGACCGCGTCCAGAGGGATCGGGTTGACCACCGTCAACACTGCTTGGAAGCTATGTGTGTCTCATATCATGAGACCCATACATGAGTAAAATGGTCACGTTGGCCTACACATCCATACTCACCAAAATATAATCAACTATATTACAATAGTTTCATACCCGTTTTACAAAAATATTTATACATGTTTTACAAAAACATATACTCAAAGCCACATGTCGGCTTTCTTCTCAAAAGCGGCCTCTACTGAGTGCCATCTTCTTGAATAGTCCTTATACCTGAAAGGGGGGATCCCACGACAGGATGAGCAATGCCCAGTAGTGATAATCTTCTACAAGGGCTACTCCCCACCTAAAATGTACATGCAATGGCACATCACAACATCCACATTCCATACAATTTAGAATGCGTACATGGAATGATTTATATCATGCATGAAATGTTTCCATGCCCTTAACTTGCGAGAGTCACTCGCCCCGACTCTCCCTCACCCATGCTATACTTAAGTATTGTTAATCATCAGCGATAATGCAATGACACCAGTACTTGGCCTTTGTCGGCTCACCAACGCCCAATGCAATTTTCCAACGGGTAACCCATCCCGAGTCAACCCTGACTCCTATCACTCAACTCTTTGTCTAAGTGATGAACATGATCGTGTGTTTTTTTTTGGCAACAGAGGTTTTCATTTCACCGCGGGTCTCTAACACCCACACAGAACTTTTCGGATAGTACCGTGGGTCTCTCACACCCATTCGGGTCTCTCACACCCATGCAAGATCTTTTGGATATTACCACGGGTGTCCTTCACCCATACAGGACCTTTCGGATATTACCGCGGGTCTCCTTCACTCAAATTCCAGGCTTTTCACTTGAGCGGATTTACGGCCCCCTTCTTGCTTCACCCAACACACATTAATTACTTTTCATTTTCTGATTTGAACTATGAGTCTTCATTGGGCGTGGGTGTACAAGGAGTCAAACCTCAGCCGCTCACCAAGCGTGGTGAATGATCATCTCAGTGCACCCACACCGGCTCGATACAATGTCACGTGCACATGAGATGCAATGATGCCAATTCATATATCTAATTCAATGGCTCACCTGATGCATTTCATATAATTCAAGTAATCATGTTAACACATCAATTAGCATGCATTAACATATCGCAACACATGCATTTCAGAGACATTCAATTCAAGCAATAACATGCAAGCAAAACACATGGACCAATTTTCAGTCCAACCATCAATCTGGACTTTTTAATTGTCCCATAACAGTACGTGGGCTGTCCATGGACAGCCCCCTCATCATGCATCGGTTCCACTTCTTTGGAACCAAATCCATAATGTACTCGGCCTCTAACACAAAACCACATGGCCTTTTAAACAAGAATATCCAAGTAGGAGGAGACCCCTACCTCCTTGAGTTGTTGAAACTCAATACTGGTACCAAGCGGCAGCCTTACGCATGGAGCAACTAGCTGCTTATCTGGGTTGGAGATCCGGCCAGAACCAATCATAGAGAAATGCAGAGAAGATAGACTCTCTTTCTCTAGCTTCTTCTTCCTCTCTTTCGTTTCTCTCCTTCCCCTCTCCCAAAACCAGTTGGGAGAACTTGAGTCGAAGGGCTTTGTCTCTGCATTACTGTCGACCACTATTTGGTAGCTTGAATTCCCTTATCCACTTATCTCTTCCCTTTGGATTCCCATCCAATGGCATGATGCCATGTGTCTTTCATGGGTCCCACTTGAGCTCATGTTTGACCCATCATACATTTGACACGTGGCACACTGTGAGCCACTCCAATTGTGCCAAATGTCCCACACCACTCCCGGCGCCTCGAAAAACGTGAAATTCCGATTGTCTCGGAATTCGATGAAATTGGACTAGATAGCTAGATTTCGCAAGACGATTACAACGTTGAAGTCCGTTTCGTCATCCGAGATCTAGAATAATTCGGATTTTGACCGAAATTACCCTTTTCCCTTTTTCAGAAAATTAGGATTTTCTCGGGGTTTCACATAATATACCTAAATAAAAAATATATGCATAGAAAATATACAATCCATGAATACCAAAAGATAGAAAGAAGTATAACAATTAACAAAGCTAAAGGAAACATAAAGCTTAATTTATTGACAAAGGAGGCTATAGATGAAACATTAAGTAAAATAAAAAAGGAAAAAGCAAGAGAAAAAATAAAGTATCTTTAGCAAGAGTACAGATAATAATAAAATCGTTATTCCCTGAAAATCTAAATACACCAATAGTTCTAAGTTTACATGATAAAAGACTGATACAAACACATGAAAGCCATCTAGGAAGTATCCAAGGAAATTTAGCATATACGAAATTAATGTTTACATGTTACCCAAAATATAACATTAATTTAGGAGATAAAAATTTTGATAATAGTTTAAGCTTATATTTCAAATTTTTAAGGAATGATTTTATGAAATAAGGTAATAATGTAATGACAATGTATTATAGTGCTTTGTACACACTATCAAACTCAAATTATGGAAGGATTTACCAAGATAAGACATTTATAGAAATTAGTGATGAATGTAGAGAAATTGCCGAGATAATAGACCTCAAAAGTTAGATAAAATAGAAATTCTAGCAAATTACATTTTAAGTCTTAAAGATGATATTCTTGAAGAAGATTGTATACAAAGAATTGATTTACCCATATTTAGAGAAAATTCCTTGATAGGAAATAATATCAGAAATAATACAAGTAGAAATATTTTCCAAAGAATAAGAGAAGATGTACATTCACACTTCCTGATAATAGGAAATTATTACAATGGAGAAAGAGAAGTCGAAGAAACAAAAATTTTAATAGACACAGGTGCTAGTTGTAATCATATCCAAGCTGATAAGTGTGAAATAATAGGGAGTATAACAAGCCCATATGTTTATAAAAATTATGATGGTCAAATATTATAATCTAATTTAAAGGTAGAAATACCCATAAGATTACAAGGAATAATCTTTTTGGTAGATTGCTATAAAGATAATAGAATGCAAGGAAATGGACACTATGATATTCTCTTAGGAAATAGTTTCCTATATAGACTAGACAAATATAAGATTACAAAAGACGGGATATAAATATATAGTGAAGACAAGTATTTTCCTAGAAAGACAGCATTCCCTACTATGGTATTTATAATGGTAAATATTCCAGAAACTAAGTTATATACATGTGGATTAGTAGACACAAGATCAGAAATAACAATATTTAAAAGCTTTTTATTAAAAAAAATGGAAAAATACTAAAATCTCTATAAAAAGTGTAGCTGGAAATAAGAAGAGATTCTGAAGACAAAAGAAAATGTGGAAATAATGATACATAATAAAATAATAAAAATAGGAAAAGTTTATCAATATGACAATATAGAATGTGATATTATATTAGGAAATGACTTTTTACAACAATTCTCAATATATTAACAAACAATTTATACTATAATATTTAAAACACCTTATAACCACTGCATAAGAATACCTAGAATATTAAAACATTTTAAGATAAATTATGACCAAAAAGTAAGAAAATGGAGAACAGAAAAAATAAATACATCTATTACTTGTAAAGTAATAGTCCATGACACATGTGAAAAATTGAAAGAAAATTTTTATTAATAACCCTTTAAAATATTGTTAAAAAGACAAAAATCTACTGTAAATTAGAAATGATAAATCTTGATAAAGGTTATTAGAGTAAGACCAATGATATATTCACAAGAAGATATAGAAGATTTTAAAATACAAATTAATGAATTAATGCAAATTAATCAAATAAGAGAAAGTAAAAGCTCATATAGTAGCCCTGCTTTCATGGTAAGAAAACATAGTGAGTTAAAAAGAGGAAAAGCAAGAATGGTGATAAATTATAAGGAAGCAAATAAGAATACCAACTTTGACGGATATTATATCCCAAATAAGGAAATATTAATAAATTTGACAAGAGGAAAAATTTATTACAGCAAATTTGATTGCAAATCAGGATTTTGGCAAATAAAAATGAATAATGACAATATACCTATTAAAACTTTTAGTACACATAGAGGTTATTAGGAATGGATGGTAATGCCTTTTGTATTAACAAAATGCTCCTCGGGTTTTCCAAAGAAAAATGGATAAAATGTTCTCTGATTATTCATCTTTTATAATAGTATACATTGATGATATGTTAATATGTTCTGATAATGAAAAAGATCATGAAAAACATATTTAAATATTTTCATATTACTTTGTAAAGAACATGGTATAGTTCTTTCAGAAAAGAAAGTTGATTATAAAAAGGCATAACAAAATTCAAAGAGATTAGAAAAAAGAGGATATCGTCGTAATTTTATCCTTTTGAGAGTTTGTCCTTTGAGGGACTGTTATCTCCACTTGGGAGGTGTTTATCTTTTCCAAGACTATTATTTTTCAGGCTTTTATCCTTTCGAAGGATAGACATTTCCTGAATACCTTTTGAGATATTTTTGCCCTTAGACAATGATATATCTCTTGTCCTAATGTTATCAGCAATTGTTGTTGCTTGGCTTTTTCCCGAATGGGATGACATATCGAGCCTACATGTGATGTTTAGTCGAAGAATTTGAGGAAACATCATCATCCTCATTATCATTTCTCTAATCTTTAAACATTTTCAAGGAGATTTTGTGAAATATATGATTTAGACCTTATATCATTAATATCATTTTGTAAATTTATTACTTTTTTCTTCTATTGAAATAAGAGCATTGTAATTTTTTGAGACCATATTCATTCCTTCAGCCATATCGATGGTGATATCATGAAATTCCTAGATGTTATTCGACATTCCTGCTCAAAAAGTCTACAAGAAAATTGTCAGTACATTTTTTATGTACATGTCTTAAAATTATAAGAACTAAGAAGAGTTTGCCATCTAGACAATCTTCTAGCCTGTACTCCTTTTCCTGTGTTATTTTTTATAAATCCTGCAACTTGAGTATTATCAGTTTCTATGATAAAGGGTTTAGGTAATAAGAATACCTCAAATTTATTAATTCCCTTTATTATTGCAAGTAACTCTTTCTCATTAATATCATAATTAAGCTGATTGTTATTAAAGGTTCCACTTGTATAACGACATATTTCTCCTAAATTTGTTTTCAAAATTGCTGCCCAAAACTTATCTAAAGCATCTATTTGTAGTATTAAATTCTCCTTTTCATTTGGCAATCTTAATTTAGGTAAATCTGAACGTATGTCTTTTAATCTCTTGGCTATCATGGTATGTTTTTCACTCCATCATATTTGGTTTTTCTTTGTTAACAACTTTTGTAATTCCTGTCTTTCTTTAGCTAAGTCTTTTATAAAATTAAAGGAGTAATTTAAACATCCTAAAAGTTTTTGTATCATTTCTTTGGTTCTTAATTCATCAGGGAAATCTTTTATTTTTTCGGCTATATGTGATTGTAATTTTATGCCTTTAGAATCTATTATCATTCCTAGAAACTCTATTTCTTTTTTCTTGATTTCAACTTTCTTTTCTGAAAGAACTATACCATGTTCTTTTCAAAGTGTTATGAAAATATTTAAATATGTTTTTCATGATCTTTCTCATTATCAGAACATATAAACATATCATCAATGTATACTATTATAAAAGATGAATGATCAGATAATATTTTATCCATTTTTCTCTGGAAAACCTGAGGAGCATTTTTTAATCCAAAAGGCATTACCATCCATTCTTAATGACCTCTAGGTGTACTAAAAGTTGTAATAGGTATACTATCATTATCTGTAAAACCCGGGAAAAATTCAATTTTTCTGAAAAATGGTAAAACGGTAATTTCGGTTGGAAACCAGAAATTTTCTAGATCTCAGATGATGAAATGGAGCTTATTTGATGAATTCGTCATAAAATCTACTCACTATAGATGAATTCGTTGGATTAGGATGAGCCGAGACGCTACATTTCGGACACTGTAGGAGTGTCGGGTGACATGTGGCATGGTCATGTGGATGCCACATGGTACCTTGGGAGATGGACACATGGCATGATGGCCATGTGGTGTAGCAAGTGACACATGGCACTTGGATGAATGGCTCATATTGAGCCATGTGTCAAACGGATGAAAAAAATGGGAAAGAAAAATCAAGAAAATAAGAAAAAAATGTGAAGAAGACATGTGGCAAAGAAGGAGAAGGTAAGGAAGTTTCGCTGTACGTCTCGTCGGTGGATGAGAATCAAAAAGGTGAAACAAATCAAGAAAATAAAGAAAAATGAAATAAGGAGAAAAGAAAAAAAGAAAGCAAAAAGAAAAAGAATTTGGTGGGATAAGACCAAAAGGAAAAAGAAAACAAAAAGAAAGAAAGGGAAGCAGTAGAGAGAAAAACCAAGAGAAAGAGTGTGGGAGAAAAAAATCGGATAGAGAAGAGAAAGGAGGAGAAAGGGAGAGAGAGATTTTTCCGACGTTCTGACAATCAAAGCTCGACGGTCCGAGAACTAAAGTTGGTCCACGCAACGAGAGCTATATGTGGGTACCAAAATCAGGGAGTTTCGTCAAACTCTAAGTGGGAGAATTTTCCTACTCGAGTTATTTCTAGCCTAAAGGCCATTTAATGGCATAGATTTTTTTTGAGGCCGTGACTAGCCGTGGGATTCAGTCCTAAGATTTTGGGACTGAATATTGGAGAGCCCTGCTGGGAGGGTCCGGAATTGGCCGTAGGATTCGATCCTGAGATTTTGGGGCCCGAATATTAGAAATTTTGAGGCTTGTTCTGGTAGTCTACTGTCACGCCCTAGATTCCGGTCCTACAGATTGGCGAATCCAGACAACCGAGTTAGGCGCGAGACTATATACTGGGACTCTTTACCTTTTTTGTTTTTCAAAGCCGAACTTGTACCTGTGGGTATGGCCCACATCTTATAACAGAATCAAAATATAATGTACAAAATAAAAACTACCACCGTAGAGGTGTTTACAGTATCTATACACATACACTAAGTCCCATTTACATATACAAAACTGTACTTTTACATTTACAATTACATATTCAGAGTGCAGAACCTACGGTGATGAACCCTTACTAGTGTGTTGGCCCAATTGTATGCGGATGTTTTCAGACGTCTTCTCCTGTACCTACACGGATTAAAAACCCGTGCTAAGCTTTATGCTTAGTGGGAAACATATGTAGTATGCATATTCACATTTATATTCAGTAGATAACAATAATAGATATCAAAATCTTCATGAGTTCATATACTCTACATGTATAACAGGTCATATCATATTCAGAGCAAACTTATACATATACAATGGCAAGGCATCCGATTCGTCTCTTTTACATGTATCATGACTTTCTCGGGTTTTAGGTCGTGTTCCTATTCATGTCATTGACTGGTACATTGCTTGTACCTTGTGACTTTTAAGAATTCTTCGTCTCCATAGAGATATAGAGCCTATCTGAGATGCGAGTATATATAGTCAGAGCGGAGCTGAATTCCTTTCTCTCTTGTTGTTCATTATTCAAATTTGCATGGTTTATATTCCATGGCTTTATTATACAAATCGAAACATATAACTTATGCGAAGGTACCCGTAGGTTCATACCGGTTCATATCTCGAAGGGCTAGCATTCTTATTCATATTATATTATCTGATACCAGGCTTATACATATACTTAGACTGAGGTACTTATCCACATACTCATGTTTATCTCAAGATTATACTTGTTTGATCTCAGTAGATTCACAGGAACTTATGCTTATACGGGAGGTACTTATACGTCTTTGGTACCCTATCACATCTCGGATCTCGGTAGAGTTCTGAACTTATGCTTATCTGGAGGTACTTATACGGCGTGCGGTACTTATATCTGTTCGGATCTCGAGTAGGAGTTCTGAGAACTTATGCTTATACGAGAGGTACCCTTAGGTACTAAGGCATGTGCCGCCATAGGACTTATGCTTATACTACGGAGGATTACAACACATTTAGGTACGTAGATCTTCTGGATATATTACGGAACGTATACTGGTATTGCGGAACTTATTCTTATACGGGAGTACCCGTAAATACTACTTGTTCAAATATCCCAAGAGACGCACACTTATGCTTATATCAAACTTATTTTATACTCGTGCGGGTACGTGAGTCTTCTTGAGTTTATCTATCGGGCTTATACGGGAGATGCAGTAGGTCTTTACGGATTAATCATATACGAGAAGTACGTAGGTACTACGAAGTGTCAGATCTGAGTACGGTAGGTGCCAAGAACTTTATGTTATACGGAGATACTTTGTATCTTGTCTTTATTTCTGAATATCTTGGTCTTATAGAACTTATACTTGTATTACTGAACTTGTTCTTGTATTTCAGATCTTATACTTGTATTACAGAACTTATTCTTGTCTTACGGATCTTATACATGTCTTACAGAGCATATACTTGTCTTACGGATCTTATACTTGTGTTACAAAACTGATTCTTGTATTTCGAATCTTATTCATGTGCAAAGGTACCCGTAGGTATGTTAAGTCGGAACAGATCAGAATCATATCACATGCAAGGTCAGATCAGACTTATGCAGTCTGTATCAGATGGACATTAGTCCATGGCAGTGCAGTCTGAGATACATATATCGGATTCATAAAGATTCAGAACATATTAAAAAACAAACGGATTATCGGTTTATATCATAATCATATTCAAAGTTACACTTGCTCGGAGGTACGCATTGGAGGTACCTCTTTGGACAAACTTATATTACAGATCACGAGAATACGTGGGTACTACGAACTTATACTTATTTTCTTGATACAAGAGTACGTGGTACTCTGAGCTTATACTTATTTCTTGTCTGAGAGTACTGTAGGTCTTCTTTGGACTTATACTTATTTTGCGTCTGAGAGTACTGGGTGGTGCTACGGAACTTATACTTATTTCTTGATGTAGAGTCACGCCTTAGGTCTTCTTTGGACTGCTCTTATTTCTTGATGCAAGGTACGTGGTACTCACGGAACTATACTTATTTTCTTGTCACGAGAGTACTCGTAGGTACTACTGGACTTATACTTATTTTGCGATTGAGAGTGGAGTGATGCTCACGAGGAGGATGTCGGATACGGGTGCGTGGGTACTATAACGAATCTGAGTGCACGTTCGGATCTTTACTCTTATTCTTTATTCAAAGTCTTATCATATAAACGTTTATTCTGGGACCGATCATAAAAAAATGAGTATTGGGATGCGGCCTGATAAGTACGAAGGTGCGATCACGATCTTGAGTCTTGTATGCCGTCTGGGACGTGCACGCCCATGTAACGAGTGCCATAGCACGTGAAGTCTTGAAGCACGGATCCCGGGACGTCTGCCCACGCAATAGGAGTGTTAGCGCAGTAGGAGTCTTAGGAAGCACCCAGTCGGGACGTGGATACCACCTTGACGAGTCTTTGTAGGACCGGCGCGGAGATCTTGAAGCACCAACGAGTCTAGGCACCATCGGAGACGTCCACTCATTCATTCTTCGGTCCTAGGTAGTCATATTGTCATATGTCTTTCAGAACTTATAACCTTTCTTAATCACATTATGTGATCATGACATATTACCTTTCATATTCATGTTCATGTTCATATTTCAGTTCGTTTTCATGTTTCATATCAAATTCATGTTTCATGAACATATTTATACATATGGCATTTCATATACTTATACAGGAATACTGATGTATTCACACATCGTTCATGTATTCTTATCCCTCAATCGTCTCTACTTTTCTTAGAAGTGGGATCATTCCAATTGAATCATCCAAACTCAGTTATGACATTTTCACCTTGAAACTAGTAGGTTTCTTGGATTACACCAAGGCAATCTGAAATTTTTTTTTTCAGGAGGCTTAACTTCATACATGACCCTGGTTCTTTATATTCATTTGAAGCTAAGGTTCTAAGGGTTCATTTCCAACTGGAATCACCCAAATCGGAGCACGGAAACTCGAGTTACGTCCTAAGCAATAGGAAATTTAATCTATGTTCTTGAAGCCGAAGTGGCTTGAACATAGCCACTACTTTGATCAGGTACTGGGCCACATAGAGTTAGAATTAGAAGTTACCTATTTTGAGATGTTGGTTCTCCTTCAATTCTAGTTTAACCCAACCTTGAATCCCTCCAATGGGATAAGAAATGAGTAAGTTATGGACCAAAATCTGAGCATTTGGTCAAAATAGAAAAAGCAGGCACTACTGCATCAGAGTACGGCTCGGCACAATACGGTACGAGTTCGATTCTGGAGGCATGCCGCACTGTTCCTTTTTGTACTGGTACAGGTTCGGTTCTGGAGGGTTGCTAACATGGAATCCCTCTAAACAACTCCATCAACACATTTTAATTAGCCAAAGAATCCAAGGATTCATACCTAAGTTCACTAAACTTTACAAAACCTTGGAATTGTGAAGGATTCCATGTTTAATTATTATCAACTAGGGATTTTCAACCAAACTTCCCTTAAATCTAGTGTTAGGATGTATTCCTAACAAAACCCTAGAAAAGGGAACCAAATTAATCCCGAATGAAACCACAGCAATCCACCACAGTAATTCTTGTACGAAATCATGCCCCAGAAGCCATAATTTCCATACTGAGTCATATATCCATACTAGAATCCATACCTTGACTTTGCTTCTCCTTCTTCCTCTTCTTCTAAATTCCTTTTCCTCTTGGCTAGTTTTTCTCTCTTGTTTGGAGACCCAAGAATAACTCATTTTGGTCTCGAGCTATATGGGCTATAAGTTTCCTTTATTTGCATTATAGTCCTCGACTCTTGACTATTTGAATTTGACTTCCCATTATTTTATTTGAGCCTCTATTCTCATCAAGCATATTTAAGCCCCGCTTTTTGGATAAATTACAATTTTATGTATTCTTGTAAAAATCTAGGTTAATTTCCATGTATCGCATTTCAATTACAAAATATTCAAATTATGCCTACAAAATACCCTAAACATGTCGAAAATGACTAGGGTATATTTTGAAGCGTCTGATCTCGGCTTGTGTTTGAAGGTTAGTTTTATCGGGGTGATGTCTTGGGGTTTTGTTATGTTATTCTTCTTGGAAAAAAAACATCTTGTTGTGTAGTCAGGGTGAGATTTGGATTGTTATTTGATTTTGTGAGTTGTATTTATGTTGTATTGCTGGAAAATGAATATCCTGTTGTTTATGTGAAAATCATGTTAATATATGCTTGTTTGATGTATTGACATGAGATATATAGTGAATGAAAATTACTTGTACAAAATATAATTATCATGATTTGGAAATGTTGCATGTAGCTCTCATGATGCATGTAACATAATATGGCATGAAATGACATATTTGCATTTCATATGAACGGTAATATCGCGTCGAGTCGGGTGTGTGTGCATGGTAATGATTATTCACCATTCTTGGTGAATGTGTGGTAAGCTCGAAAATGGGACAACGCCTAAAATTGAGACTCACGGTTGCATAACATGAAAATAATAATAATAATAATAATAATAAATCTCGTGTGTTGAGGCGGAGCAAGATGGGGTAGATTCCCCCCCCAAGGTGAAAGACCCAAATTCATTCGCGGTCAGACATCATCACCGGTGGTGAAAGACTGTAAAAATGTTGAAAAGGTGCATGGTATTCTATGGTGTAAACCCGAAAAATCCGTGGCCCACAAATGCATGACACACAGGATTTGATAAAATTTGAATAAATATTGGAGGGTTATCCAATGGATTATGTCATTTGGTGAAACACCAATGACGGTTTTTCACACATGGCAGTTGCATGTGTGAGGGAGTCGGTCAGGACTCGGGTTATGGGCATGAGGAGTCTTATCTCATTCATGACATGAAATATTCCATGTTGGATTGCATTTTCTGTATGGAATGTGGTATGATGTGTGTGTGTCATTGCGTGAGAGTTAGATGGGAGTAAGTACTTGTAGGAGAATTCTCTCTTGGCGTTCTTCAATGCAGGTTGTGGGACCCCACTTTCAGTGCGAGGGGTGTACGGAGATGGCCTTGATATTACCTTTGTAAAAAGTATTTTGTATAAAATAATTGTAACTAAATTCTTTTGGGACTATTGTCTAAATAGTAAAATAGCAATTATGGTGAAGTGTGATCGAGACTCTTACAATTTGTAATTAAGTGTTTTATTTTCATATTTAGATTTAAATATGAATGAATTGGTCCCAGTAAAGGGATGTATATTGGGCATATGGACAGATGGACCCTGTGTGGTCATTACTACTTTTGTTGAGACCTTGGATGGGTTATAATTATACTATTATACAGGTTGTATGTTGGTAGAGCTCCAGAGACAAAGGGGCTACGCGATTTACAATGAAAATATGGATCCGCATAAATGGGACCTGGCTTGATGTGGTATCGGGTCACCAGAAATTCACAGGAATTCCGCGGGTTGACTAATTGTCAACAGGACCCCCGGATTTTTGGGCGTCACAGCTTGGTATTATAGCTTAGGTTAATGATAACCTAGGACCTCGGGTGTGGGTATCCACCAGTGTTTTCGGATATTGGCTTGTCATAATTGAGTATCGAGAGTTAGGTATACAAATACCTAGGATTAGTGGGCATGGGTGTAGAACACGTCATTGTGTGCATTGATTGCTTTTGTGTCCTAATATGTTCCACGGGAGATGTATTGTGGTTGTGTGAATATATGCACGATAGAATGTGTATGAAATTGAAGAACACTAGAGTTAGCAAACGTAACCTTAGGGGTTCGGAAAACGAATAAGCATGATTACATAGGAATGGTTATTTATTAGTGTTTGGCATTATGCACCACTAATGTGATAAATGAAAAGAGATGGCAAGTGGAGGACGGATGTAGAAATTAGATCCATGGGGTGTGGCGACCTTTGGCTTTGATCGTGACATTTGTGGAGCGATGGGCGTTGCATTTACCGCCCCATTATGCGTACTAGTGCAGCTAGCGGTCGGGGAGAATTGGTGACCTCCGAGAGGTTTAAGCCTTGTCTGACCTCCTACGTTTAGAGGGGAAGGGGACCCGGTGGTGGCTGACCATTGGTTCCGATAGGTAGAGAGAGTGTTGGAGGCTATGGAGATTACCTTCGATGTGACACGGATCCGTCTGGCGACATTTCAGCTAGAGGGTGAATCCCAGGTATGGTGGAATTGGGTGAAAACCTCCAGGGATTAGGGAGGCCATGACATGGGCAGATTTTTGAGAGCTCTTTATGTGCAAGTTTTTCCTAGCATCAACTAGGTATGCCAAGGCTCGGGAGTTTCTCGGGTTGATATAAGGATCCATGACAGCCACCGAATACGTGGCTAAGTTCACGAGTTAGCACGTTTAGGATGATTATGTGTGTGAGATATAGCGGATCGAAATTTGAGAATGGTGCAAGTTGTCCGTCCGAGGTAAGCTTGGGACTTCTCTGCCGAGATGTGGACTACATAGTCAGCACAACTATGGATTTAGAGAGAGAGATTGATGATGCGCGGAGCATCCGAGATGCGGGTGCTAGTGAGAAGAGGAAGGAGGATCAACCTTCTTTGAGCTCGAGGAAGAAGCAGAGGACTTCTATTCCTCGAGGACGTCAATCTGAGGTGAGGCTATCTCAGGCCCGAGTAGGGCGGAGGTGTTGCTTGAGGCGGGGCGAGTATACGCTACCATTATCAGCAGCCTGGACATGTGAGACATGATTACCCTTAGAGGCAGGGATCACGGGTTATGGGACACGCGGCCTCGATCGTTAGTGGGACGTGAACGGACCGGTTGTTCCTCCTTACCCAGGCATGAACCCCGAGGAAGCCTTGGTCATCCAATCGAGTCTTTGCCTGGCGCTCTTGTTCGCCCAGGACGGGCCATATGGGCTAGGGTATAGGTCGAGGTCGAGGTCGAGGACAGGGCTCTTGAGGGTAGGGACTTCAAGGACCCGGGCGTGTCTCGTATGACACACGAGGTTGAGCTTATATCGGCCCATGATATACAGTGCGTTTTTACTCACACTTCTTAACAGAGTGTTGCTTAATTCGGATGCATCGTAATGCGTATTTATTGTTGCATCATGTGAAGGTTTGGGCTTAGAGGTTGAAACATTGGAAGATTTGTTGCATGTAGCAGGTTCTCGAGTGGGAACTAGGGTAGAGGATTGATAAGATGTCGGGATTGAGTTACGGATCTCGGATTCTACTCACGGTGGACCACTCGGTGATGGACATATCGGATTTTGTGCCATTCTTGGCATGGATTGGTTGTATCGGCACACAGCGTCATCATTGATTTGATAGTGGAGGATTCGCCTACGGGATGGTATTCGTGTCGCACCCCCGGAGGATAAGCATGGTGCTTTATCCCGGATCGTTACATAACTCCGGGTGGAGTGGACGGTTGATAAGGTTGGCTAGCAAACACCACCACTGGCAAGTGGATAAGATTTGAGTCTACCTGGAATTGGTTTGTAGTATGAGGATGTCTTTCGGATGAGCTACGGGATTACCTCCATCTGAGATGTGGACTTTGTCATTAGGTTACACCACAGTCGTCGCCCATTCCTATGACTCCTCATGGGATAAGCACCAAATGGAGTTCTGCGGGGAACTGAGTCTAGCTACTTGGGAAATTGTTGGAATGAGGTTTTATTAGGCAAGGCACTTCGCATCAGGGCGCTGTTTCTGTTTGCTAAGAAGAAGGACAAGACCCTTCGACTGTGCATTGACTATCAACAGTTGAACAGGGTTACGATCAAGAGTCAGTATCCATTATCAAGGATTGATGACTTATTTGATCAGCTGAGGCGTGAGTCTACTCCCAAATAGACCTTCGCATTGGTTATCATCAGTTGAAATTCAGGGAGGCAAATATCCCTAAGACAGCGTTTAAGACGCGGTATGGGCATTTCGAGTTCACTGTGATGCCCTTCGGATTAATGAATGCTCCAGTGGCATTCATGGATCTCATACATAGGATATTCCAACCCTACTTGGATCATTTTGTTGTAGTCTTTGTTAATGACATCTTGACCTACTCCCAGTCCGAGGAGGAGCATGAGGATCACTTGAGGATTGTTCTTCAGACCCTCAGGGAACATCGGTTATACGCCAAGTTCAGTAAGTGCAAGTTTTGAGAAACTGCGGGTGAGTCTTAGGACGAGTCATGCACTTCAAGTGTGTCGGTGGACCCTGAGAAGGTTGAGGCTGTTATGAGTTGGGAGAGACTGAAGTCAGTCTTCGAGATATGCAGTTTCTTGGGATTGGCGGGGTACTACAGGAGGTTCGTGAGATTTCTAAAATTTGCTTTTTGTGACAAGATTGACCGGAATGAGGTCGAGTTCTAGTGGAATGACCTACATGAGAGGGCATTACAGGAGAAATGGCAGTTGCTGGCTCCTATTCTGATAGTTCCGGAACAAGGACAAAGGTACACGGTGTATTGTGATGTCTCTAAGGATGAACTAGGATGTGTCTTGATGCAGTTTGGGAGGGTTGTAGCTTATGGTTCCAGACAGTTAAAGATCATTAGGCAAAATTACCTACTGTGACTGGAGTTAGCCGGTGTCTTTGCCTTAAGATTTGGTGCCCTTGCACAGTATGGTGAACCATTTGAAGTATTTTCATACCACAAGAGTCTGAAGTATATTTTCACACAGCGGGAACCTCAACATGAGGCAATGTAGATGGATGGAGTATCTGGAGGATTATGACTTCACTTTACATTACCATCCTGGTAAAGGCGAATGTAATGTGGCTGATCTTCGGTCGAAGTCACGAAGTCTTTTGGTAGTATAGCTTAGAGTGGCGGATGCTCGAGGCAGTGGGGCCGAGTTTAGGCTGATAAAGTGATCGAGGCTCGGGAGCATTAGGGAGTTTGGTGGCTCACATGCCGTCCACTGCTGAGCGGGGGTGATTGAGTCAGGGGCGGGACGGATATCGTCCGTCGGGGTAGGTGCGGTCGAGTGCGAGTTGAGCGAGAGGTTGGTGAGTCCACCATGGGTGGAGGGAAGCAACGTGGGAGCGCGAGGACACGATGCGGGCCACCTATCCCTTCTTGTTTATGGATGAAGGTACGCATTTTAGTCGTTTAGCAAATTAAATGACTAGTTGCATAAATGACATAGTACACATTGCATATGCATGTGAGATGATGTAATCGTGTGGAATTTCGAGACGAAATTATTTTAAGGGGGGGAAAATGTGAAACCCCGAAAAATCCGGAATTTTTTTTTAGATCTCGGATGACGAAACGGACTTCACCGTTGGAATCGTCTCGCGAAATCTAGCTACCACGTCGAATTTAGTCGAATTCCGAGACAGTCGGAATTTCACGTTCTTTGAGGCACCGAATGACGCGTGACATGTGGAAGGTGTTGATTGGCTCACATTCGGGCTGCGTGTCGAGCTGTAAACAATTAGACAATGAGCTGAAGTTTGGACTATAAGGTGACTATGTGACATCAGCATGTCATTGAGCTCCATGGTAGATGGATCGAGAGGATAGAGGAAATCTTAAGAGCGATGAAAATTGGACATGTAGATTTAGTGAATGGCTCTTAGCCCGTCTTGGACCCAGCAGTGGGATGGGAGAAAGAAAGTAGAAAAGGCAGGAAGAAAAAGAGAGTTTTAGAGAGAGACTCCGCTTCTCTCTTAAGTTTCCAAACCGATGGGTATTTGGCGTTCTGAGAGTGACAGAGGAGAGTTCATCCTCACGGCCGAGGGAAGCCGCATAGAGACCGGAGTTGGGGAGTTTCGACAAACTCTTAGAGGTAGGGGTTTTCTCCTACTTGGTTTAATCCTTGTTTAAGGGCCATTCAAATGGCATGGGTTGTGTGAGGCCGTGAGTGGCCGTGTAAACCGTCCCAAGACCTTGGGATAGTGTGCTAGGATGCAGGACTGTTTCGGACAGTCCAGGGGTAGTTTTAGGACCCGAGTAAATTGTCCATATGTGCCATTTTTATGTGTTAGAGTTAAAATGAATAATGGTGTTGGTTGTCTTGCCCCAAGGGAATGTTTGTTTGTGTTTTTGAACCATGGGAAAATTTGCCGTATTATGGTAGTACACATTACGGACTAGAACTGGTTTTGGGTAGGAAATAAAGGGAATTTGGTAGTGAGTCCCAATTGTAAATTTAGCCACATCAGTGAACTTGATGTTAAGAACTTGAATTTCTGAAATCGGACTCTGTAGCTCGAGTTATGATCAGTTTGACGAGCAGTCCTAGTGGAAGAATTTGTCGGTTAGGTCAGCCGGCCCTGATGGGTTGACTACCCGGATAGGGTTAGCCGGCCAGGATGGGTTCAAGCCGGCCTGGATGGAGTTCACCGGGATGGGTTCACCTGGATGGGGCACCGGATGGGTTCCGTAAATTTAGGATCATGCGTGACCTCGACTTCGGAAGGTCATCTTCTTCGTCCAGAACTCCGATTTAGGTGTTCTTAGACTCTATAAATCCCGTTGAGTAAATATTCCATCAAGACTCGTAGGGCGCGGGATGCTTGAACTGTCCTAAAGGGGCATTCTGGGCCAGGCCGAATAGTCCGGTAAGGCCGTTTAGTCATGTGTGACCTCCAGTCTTTAAAGGTCATAACTTCTCGGGTCTCGAACTTTGTTTCGGCATTTTCGGACTCTATGGAAATCCTATCGAAGTCAAGATTCCATCCGACCTCGTGGGAGGCGGGCGCAGTTGAATCGCCGGTGCGTGCATTCCGCGTGCCGTAGGCCGGGTTCGGTAAGGTTGCCTAGTCATGTGTGACTTCCAACTTAAGGTCAGCAACTTTCTCATCCGAACTCATTGGGGTGTTCTTAGACTCTATGGAAAGAAATATCAGAAATAAGGTTCCATCTGTATGCCTATGAAGGGCATTGGGTACTGGAGTCATCGAAAAGGGCTCCCGAAAGTAAGGTAGGTCATCCGAGTAGACTACCTAGGTCATGTGACCTTAAACTCTAAGGTCATAACTTCTTTCAGTCCGAACCCGTTTCAGTGTTCTTGAACTCTATGGAAATACCATTGAGTCAATATTGTAGCCATGTCCCTGTGGAGGAAATTTGGAAATTGTACAAGTTAGTGATGTCCGATTAGTTTGTGTGTCATGGCTTGTGTGAATAACATGCAGTGTGAATTTCGTTAATATATATATATATATATATATATGCATATTTGATATATTAACATGAATTATTGTGGAATAGCATATTGCATTTCATATGCACTAGGACAACCTAGCACAGTAGGTATGAGTGCATGACGTGAAAAACATGGTTGTTAAATGAATTTCATGGGAATATTTTCCGAAGAATTGCCTTGAGTGTCATTCAACGCTCATCTGAGACGACTCTATGACTGCTTTCTGAGAGTTATCCAAAGACTCGCCTCAGAGGATTGTCCAATAGAATTTTATCAGAAAATTGCTACTATGTTTTCAAGAACAAAAACCTTTTGTTTTGAAAATAGTGTTTCTCACACTTAGCTTAGGCATGCGTGAGGGAGTCAATGAGGGCTCGAGATGGGGGGATGGGTGTATCACATTCTCATCCATAACATGTAGACATTTGAGTAGGGACTGTATGTTTTACTAATGTTTGGTGTGCTATTGCATGTGCACTTAGGTGTGGAGCAACCTGTAGGAGATTATCACTACCGGGCTTGCTCACCCCGCCGTGGACCCCTTTTAGGTATCGTAGTACACGGCCCGAGGCCAAGTGAGTACGAAGAAGGTCGTAGTTGCAATTTTAGCATTATTGTAAAATATATTAGGAACAAATTAGTTTTTAATATATTTTGGCATGTAAAAGTGTAGAAGAGTTGCATATCAAACTCTTCTTTGTAAAATATTATAAGAAAATGGTTCTTGTAAGAAAAATATACATAATGGGTCTCTGATATATGAGATGTGAGTGTGATATCTGAGCACCCTGAGGCCAAGCTCCTCGGCGCCGACGTCACACCGTGGACCCCGGATAGGGGCTTCACAAAGATGGCATCGCAGCTAAGGTAAACGACACCCTGGGAGCTCCTGTGTCTATAAGTATGGTCCTGATACCAAACTCTTCACAAAGATGGTATCGAGCCAAGGCATACCACCTATCAGGCCGGGCTCAGCCTTCAGATATGGAGCTGCGCAGTGCCCGGCTTCATTATCGTATTCGAGCACCGACACCAATCACAACATGGTATCGTGGCATAGTATACGAATATCTTGTGGCCAAGGGACACGGGTCGAGCCATGGTCGCCAGCGTGTGTCGATATGAGCATCACAAACAATGTCGTGGTTTAGTAGGCGATTACCTAGGTAACACGGACAGATTATAACATTGCATGCATCAGGTTTTTATGTGTGCTTTGGTGTATAACACATGTTGCATGTTGTGTACATTTATGCGTGATCGGGTATGTATGGAAACAAGAACACTAGGGTTGGAAACATAACCTTAGGGGTTTGAAACAATAATGAACATGAAATTGTATTAAGGCTTCATGATTAGTAACTACTAAGGAAAGAGGGATGAACGGTTAGCTCTAAATGACTAAGTCTATTGGTGGCTGGTATGTGCACTACTATTAGAATGAGATAGAAATTTATTATACTTACGCTTACCGTTACGTAGATGGCAAGTCGAGGAGGAGGACGAGGACGCCCACCCAGGTGCTGCCCAAGCACCACCTCAGATTCGACCAACAGCCTTGCTGAGGCCTGAGGATTGCTACGTCGCCATTGCACAGCTAGTGCAAAAGACAGTAGCCGTGGAGGTCCGAGTAACCCGTGAGGTTCAAGGCACATCGTCCGATATTCACAGGGAAGGATCCGACGGTGGCACTACTGTCTGCACAGACTGGAGAAGGTGTTTGGAGGCCATGGATATCACCTCCCGATATGGCTGAGATCGCTAGCCGTGTTTCAGCGAGGCAAGTCCTGGGCGTGGTGGGATTCGGGTTAAGACCTCTAGAGACTTGTAGGCAATGATCAGTAGAGTTCCACGAGCTCTTCATTGGTAGCATTTTTCCGACCACTACCAGATATGCAAAGGTCAGAGTTCCTGTGAGTCGGGCAGAGCCACCATCGTGATAGAGTATGTGGCCGTTCACCGGAGTCGTCTGCTTTTGCTAACTGATTATGTGGGCCAAATGCGTTTAAAGTCGAGGTTCGAGAGTGGACTCGAGATCATTCATTAAAGTGACCGACCCGCCTACAAGATACGGACTTGCGGTCGGGATGGCCTAACCATGTGAGAGGAGATGGAGGATGCGAGCACTCCTGATGCGGTGCCAGTGGGCAAGAGGAAGGAGAGTCACTTTCAGTCGGAAAGAAGCAAAGAGGGCTCTAGTTCACGTAATCTCCGTGAGCCGCGCCATCCGCCAAACATTGTGGTAACACGCCAGCAGACGATGGTACTCACTACAAGAAACGAACATATGAGGAGGGATTACCCTGAGACAAGGATCACGTGGTTTAGGACAAGGGCCCCATTCACCGTGGATAGAGAGGATATTAGCTTATTCCTCCACACCCTAGTATGGGCTTATGGTCAGACGCCCTAGGAGTCAGACTGCACCTCATTGCCAAAAGTGTGCCGTGGGGCCGACACAACGAGGTGAGACGGGGCCTATAGGCAGGACATCGTGGATGGGTTCACGCCATCACGCCACCCGCAAGTCGCAAATCAGCCACTATACAGTGGGTACGTTTCGCGAGTCTCACTTGCGGGCAAGAGTTTTATTTGACTCAAAATGTGATTCATTCATCGCTGCATCGATTGTGTGAGAGTTGGGCTTGGAGATTGAGACCTTGGAGGAGCCCATATGTGTGAGTTCTCCCTTAGGGACTAAGGCAAGCATATATCTGATATGTTGGGATTGCAAGCTAGAGATCTCTAGGATTCTGCTCACAATGGACCTGAGGGTCATGGATATGTCAGAGTTTGACGTCATCCTGATGGGACGGTTGACGATATCGCGTCATTAGTTATCATTGTGAGCGTAGGAGGGTTATCGCCATACACATTGATGGTACTTGTAAGATGCTCTGTGGATAAGTATCGATAAGCTACTTCAGTCAAAATATCTCCAGATGGTACCAATTACTGTGGTTACTGACTTAGCCTTACCGAGGACTAGGGTGGAATCGACTCTGATCCGCCTGCGTAGTAAGTACAAGGATGTTTTTCCCGATGAGTTACCGGATTACCTCCGCAGGGACGCTGGACTTTGTAATGAGTTACACCCTCAGCATCGTCGCCCATCTCTATGACTCCACATAGATGGCACCAGCTAAGTCGAGGAACCGCAGTCCGTGACACAGAGTTATCGGGACAAGGATTCATTAGAATCGGTACTTGCCTATGAAGGCCCGGCTCGCCGCGGTTAAGTATGATAAGACCGTTCGATTGCATTGATTATCGACAATCGAACAAGGTTAATGCATCAAGAATTCCAGACTCATCAAGCCGAGGATTGATGATTCGCTTGATCACTGAGAGGGAGTGCGAGTCTACCCCAAGATACCTTCACTGTTACATCATCTACGAGGGTTGGGGAGACAACATCTTGAAGATAGCATTTAGACGCTTATGGGCATTTTTGAGTTACGTTGGTACCTTTGGATTGGCAGTGCGCGGCCCGGCATTCATAGATCTCATGCATAGGGTGTTCCAACCCTATCTAGATCAGTTTGTCGTAGTCTTTGTGGATGACATTTGATCTACTCCCAGTCTAAGAGGGAGCATGAGGATCATTTGGGGATCGTTCTACAGCTACTGAGAGACCATTATTTGTACGCCAAGCTCAGTAGGGTGCGGTTTGGCTTGCGAGGTGAGATTTTGGGGCACATAGTGTCGACCGGGTGTCAGTAGACCACGAGAAGGTGGAAGATTGTGTTGAGGTTGGGAAGGCCGAAGTGGAGTCTTTGAGATCTGTGATTTCTTAGGATTAAGGTGGGTACTACTCGGAGTTTTATTGAGGATTTCTCCCGACTAACTTTATGATCAAAATTGACCGGGAAGAGGTCGGGTTTGAGTGGAGTGACCGGTGCGAGAAGGCATTCCATGAGTTAAAGGGAACACTTCGACTCCTATTTTGATAGTCCCGAAGAGAGAGACGGGGGTACCACGGTGTATTGTGATGCTTCGAGAGGCCGGGACTAGGATCGTTTGATGTGATGCGGTAGAGTGGTAACATAGTTCTGCTTCGGTTGAAGAGATCATGAAGGCGAATTTACCCCGCCTGCGACATGGAGTTGGCAGCCGTAGTCTTCGCCTTGAAAATTTGGCGCCACTATTTGTATGGTGAGTAGTTTGAGGTGTACTCAGACCACAAAAGTCTGAAGTATATCTTTACCCAACAAGACCTTAATATGAGGCAACGGATGGATAGGTTCTGAAGTTGTGGCTTCCTTTGTTACCATCCGGGTAAGGCAAATGTGATGGTGATGCACTCGGTCGGAAGTCACGGGAGTAGTATAACTTCCGAGAGTGGCGGATCTTTCGATCTTGTGGGCAGAGTGGGGCTCTGATGCGTGACGAGCTCAAAAATGCGTTGAAGAGTGCGGTAGCTGAGTCTCTATTGAGCGGAGTGATTGAGTCCCCAGGTACGGGACCAGCGGAGATAGTGTCCATCGGGGGCCAAGATGCGGTCAGTCTGGTGTGAGGATGGACCATCCACACGAGATCAGTGGTAGTCTTCGATTATATAGAGGGGCGGGTAGGTGGTTCCCTAGTTGACAATCCCGAGAGGAGATCATGGGGTTCCACTTTGTTCCCGATTGCAATACATAAGGTGGCCGAAGATGTACGGGATCTTCATCATGATACTGCTAGAGTGGATGAAGAGACACGTGGGGACTTTGTTGACGATGTCTCACGTGCGTGAGTTAAGGTGAGCACAAAACCCGGCCCGGGGCTACTCCAGCCATTGGAGGTGGCTGAGTGGAAGTGGGAGCACGTCACGATGGACTTTGTGACCCACTTTCTACGGATGCCACGGAGGCATGATGCAGTTGAGGTGATATTAGACCGGCTCGGGAAGTCGGCACATTTCTTAGCCATGCGGATGACCTTCACACTGGAGGAATTTTACCGGTTGTATATCCGAGAGATCGTCCAGCTACATGGAGTGCCAGTATCCATAGTGTCGGACAGAGATCGAAGGTTTATAGCGCACTTTTGGAAAAATTTCAAAGAGTATAGACGCATGGTGACCTGAGTACAACCTTCACCTGAGACGGATGGTTGATCGAGAGGACCATACAGGTGTTAGAGTACATGTTGCGGCCATGCGTCCTGGATCATAAGGGTAGCTGGGAAGAACATTTGCCCTTAGTGGAATTCGCCTACAACAACAGTTACCAGGCGAGTATACAGATGGCACCCTATGAGGCGTTATATGGGAGGCCTTGCAGATCACCTATATGTTGGGCCCAGGAGTGGGGAAGGCTCATCCTTCAGATCACGATCGATTTCTGAGACACCTCAGGAAGGTGGGCTTGATGCGACAACGATCTCCTCCACGACTCGGTCGACATAAGGATTCTGTGACATGGCGTGTTCCCCCAGAGAGTTTGAGGTTGGCGGTCGCGATCTTCTTGAAGGTGATGCCTGGGAGGAGTGGTCGGGTTCGGCAGCGAGAGTTATCGTCGAGGGTTCATTTGGGACCTTCGAGATACTTGAGAGGGGTGGAGCCTTTGTAGGCGTGCCGGTCTTGCCGCCTAGCATGTCAGTCCGTAGTAGGGTGTTTCAAAGTCTCCATGCTTGGGTATACTCCAGATCTAGCTCATGTAGTGGATTGGGGAGAGATTGAGGTTCACACAGATGGGATCTTCGAGGAGGGACCAGTGTGCATCATGGATAGTCGGGATCAGGTTTTGCGACGCAAGACCGTGGGGTTGAATGAAGAGGAGTGCGTGGCAGCAGTACAGGTGGAGGAGCAACGTGGGGTATTTGGGACACGATCTTGGGCCACCATCCGCTTCTTGTTTAGGGATGAAGGTATGTAGTTTAGTCGTTTAGCAAATTAAATGACTAGTTTCATGCATGACATAGTGCACATTGCATATGCATGTGAGATGATGTAATCGTGTGGAATTTCGGGACGAAATTCTTTTAAGAAAAGGGGAGGAGGAATGTGGCAGGAAAATCAAAAATTTTTTTAGATCTCGGATGGCGAAATGAACATGGATTGGAGATCGTCTCGTGAAATCCTTCCTCACGTTGAATTTCGTGGTCTGGGCGGTAGAATTTCCGTTCTTCGAGCACCCAGGTGGCGCGTGACATGTGTTAGTAGGTGTTGGGTGGCTCATTGAGGCACATCTCTAAAGCTGTGAGCAAGTCGAAACTGATGAGCTCGAGTTTGGACTATAGGTGACATGTGACATCATGTCGTTACTAGGAATCCATGGTAGATGGATGAGAGGATAAGAAATCTTAAGAGCGATGAAAATTGGACATGTGGCGTGGAGGGCAGCTCTTGGCCGTCTTGCGGTTGAGCAATAGGATGGGAGAAAGAAGAGGAAGAAAAGAGAGAGTTTTAGAGAGACTCACGCTCTCTAAGTTTCAAAGCTTGTCGGTTGAAGTTCTGAGGTGGAAATGAGGAAGAGTTCATCCTCCACGACAAGGGGCCATATGGGGCAGGAGTTGAGGAGTTTCGTGAGCCGAGAGGTAGGGGTTTTCTCCTACTTGGTTTAATCCTTGTTTAAGGGCCATTCAAATGGTATGGGTTGTGTGAGGCTGTGAGTGGCCGTGTGAACCATCCCAAGACCTTAGAACTGATGTCTTTGGAGAGATACGGGATTTGTTCACGGACAATCAGGGACTAACTTTTGGGACTAAGTAATTGTCCTTGTGTGCCATTTTTATGTGTTAGAGTTAAAATGAATAATGGTGTTGGTTGTCTTGCCCTAAGGGGAATGTTTGTTTGTGTTTTGAACCATGGGAAGCTGTCATATTGTGGTAGTACACATTATCCAGATTTTAGAACTGGTTTTTGGGTAGGAAATAAAGGGAATTTGGTAGTGATTCGCCGTGTAAATTAGCCACATCGAGTGAGCAGTGTTAGGCTTTTGAATTTCAAATCGGACCTCTGTAGCCCCAGTTATGGTATGTTTTACAGAGCAGTCTAGTGGAAGGATTGTCCCGGTTGGGTTAACGCCGGCGGATAGGTTTTAGCCGGCCCGGATGGGAGTTAGCCGGCCGGATGGGATTCAGTAGGCCGTATGGGATTCGCCCCGGATCGTGGGTTGGCCGGATGGAGTGCCGTCGACTAGGATCATCGCTGACCCATAACCGGAAGGTCATAACTATTAAGTCCGAACTCCGATTCGAGTGTTCTTAGACTATGTAAATCCATTGAGTCAAGATTCCAGCGGAATTGTGGAGGGCAATGGAGTCTTTGGAGCTGGGGAAGGGGCATTCGGGCGGAGTCGGGTAGGGCTGTCCGGGTAAAAATTTTGCCTAGTCATGTGTGACCTCCAACTTCGGAAGGTCATAACTTTCTCGTCCGAACTCCGTTTCGAGTATTCTTGGACTCTATGGAAAGCCCATTGAGTCAAGATTCCATAAAAATTCCTGTGGAGGGAATTGGGTGCTGGAGATGGCCGGAAAGGGGTATTCGGAAGGTCGAATTAGGCTGTAGGGTAAGGGCTGCCTAGTCATGTGACCCTCGACTTGAAGGTCATAACTCTTCCGAACTTTGTTTCGGGTGTTCTTAGACTCTATGGAAAGCCCATTGAGTCAAGATTCCATCAGGATTCCTGTGGATATCAGTGGGTGCTGAAGATGGCTGGAAATGGGCATTCGGGGCGAGGTCGAGAGTAAATTTGACCGGGTAAAGTACGCCTAGTCATGTGTGACCTCCAACTTCGGAAGGTCATAACTTTCTCGTCCGAACTCCGTTTCTAGTGTTCTTGGACTCTATGGAAAGTCCATTGAGTCAAGATTCCATCTAGATTCCTGTGGAGGGTAGTGGGTGTTGGAGCTGGCCGGAAGGGGGCATTTGGGCAGGTCAGGTAGGCTGTCCGGGTAAGACTGCCTAGTCATGTGTGGCCTCCAACTTCGGAAGGTCATAACTTTCTTGTCCGAACTCCGTTTCGGGTGTTATTGGACTCTATGGAAATATCATTGAGTCATGATTCCATCTGTATTCCTATGGAGGGCATTGGGTACTGGAGTTGGCTGAAAAGGGGCTCAGGGAAAGTAAGTGAAATTTGTATCACAATTGTTAGGATTGCCCTAGTCATGTGTGACCTCCAACTTAGTAATAACTAACTAGTCGAACTTCGTTTTGGGTGTTCTTGGACTCTATGGAAAGCCCATTGAGTCAAGATTATAGCCATGTTCCTGTGGAGGACATTGGGAAATCGGGCAAGTTAGTGATGGCCGGTTAGGTTGTGTGTTATGGCTTGTGTAGATAACATAAGAGTGTGAATTCGTTAATATATATATATATATATATATATATATATATATATATATATATATATATATATATATATATATATATATATATATATATATATATATATATATATATATATCGTGTTTGATATATTTAACATGAATTATTGTGAAATGGCATATTGCATTTCATATGCAGCAGAGCGACACAGAGCATTAGTATAGTGCATGACATGAAAAACATGAATTTGTTAAATAGATTTCATGGGAATATTTATCAAATAATTTCCTTGGAGAGTTGTCCAACAGTTCATCTCGGAGGATGACCCGTGAAGCCCATTTCGGAGAGTTATCCGGCCAATTTACTCGGAGGGTTGTTCAATAGAATTTTATCGGAAAATAGCTACTATCTTTTCAGAACAAACCTTTTGTTTCGAAAACAATGTTTTCTCACACTTGGCTTAGGCGTGCGTGAGGGAGTCAGTAGGGGCTCGAGATGGGGGATAGATTATCACATTCGTCCATAACATGTAGACATTTGAGTAGGGACTTGTATGTTTTACTTGAATGTTTGGTGTGTCATTGCATGTGCACTTATGTGGGAAGTAACCCTGGTAGGAGATTATCCTCTTGAACTGCTCCACCCCATGGTGGACCCCCTTTCGGTCTGTGAAGACGGCGCTCCTTCGAGGCCGTGAGTATGAAGAAGGCCGGGTTGTGGCCTTGAGAAGCATTTTTGTAAAATATATTAGAACAATCTAGTTTTAATATATTTTGGCATGTAAAAGTGTAGAAGAGTTGTTCATAAAACTCTTGTAAAATATTATAAGAAAATGGTTCTTTGTAAGAAAAATATACAGAAATGGGTCTCGATATATGAGACATCATGAGTGTATCCATAGAATTTGCCAGTTTTCAGTTCCGCGGGTTGATGGGTTGTCAACGGGACCCTCGGGATAGGGGAGTCACAGGGTGACATATGGCATGATGGCCATGTGGTGTAGCAAGTGACACATGGCACTTGGATGAATGGCTCATATTGAGCCATGTGTCAAATGGAGGAAAAAATGGAAAAGACAATTCAAGAAAATAAGAAAAAAATGTGAAGAAGACATGTAGCAAAGGAGGAAAGTGGGGGGAAGTTTCCCTCACTTTTGATGCATTCGATGGATGAGAATAAAAAAGGTGAAACAAATTTAGAAAATAAAGAAAAATGAAATAAGGAGAAAAGAGAAAAAGAAATCAAAAAGAAAAAGAATTCGGTGGATAAGACCAAAAGGAAAAAGAAAACAAAAGGAAAGAAAGGAAGGAAATGAGTAAAGAAAAGAAAAAGCAAAGAGAAAAGAGTGTGGGAGAAAAAAATTGAACAGAGGAGATAAATGAGGAGAAATGGAGAGTGAGATTTTCCCGGCGTTCCAACTGTCGAAGCTCGACAGTCCGAGAATTAAAGTTGGTCCATGCAACGAGAGCTACGCTTGGGTACCAAAATTAGGGAGTTTCGTCAAACTCTAAGAGGTAGAGAATTTTCCTACTCGAGTTATTTCTAGCCTAAAAGCCATTTAATGGCATAGGTTTTCTTCGGGGCTGGGACTGGCCGTGGAATTCAGTCCCAAGATTTTGAGACTGAATATTGGAAATTTTTGGGAGGGTCATGACTGGCCGCGGGATTCAGTCCTAAGATTTTGGGACTAAATATTGGAAATTTTCTTTGGGAGGGCCGGATCCGTCGGGATTCGCTCCGGATTTTGGGACCGAATATTGAAATTTTGAGAGCGCTGAGTAGTCCCGAATCGTGTTTGAGGTTTGTTTTTTATCTCAGGACTAATGTCTTCAGGTTTTGTTGTGTTATTGCTGAAAAAATAACATGTCGCTGTGGTCCGGACCGAATTTCCGTGATCGTTATTTGATTTTGTGAGTCGATTATGTGGTATTGTTGGACAATGAATATCCTGCTGTTTATGTGAAAATCATGTTAATATATGCTTGTTTTATGTATTGACATGAGATATATAGTAAATGAAAATTATATATAGAAGATATAATTATCATGATTTGGAAATGTTGCATGTACCTTTCATGATGCATGTAACATAATATGACATGAAATGACATATTTGCGTTTCATATGCACGGTAACATTGCGTCGAGTCGGGTGTGTGTGCATGGTAATGGTTATTCACCATTCTTGGTGAATGTGTGGTGAGCTCGAAAATGGGACAACGTCCAAAATTGAGACTCACAGTTGCATAACATGAAAAAATAATAATAATAATAATAAATCTCATGTGTTGGGGGCGGAGCAAGATGGGGTAGATCCCTCCCTCCAGGGTGAAAGACCCAAATTCATTCGCGGTTAGACATGATCACCGGTGGTGAAAGACCGTAAAATGTTGAAAATGTGCGTAGTATCCTGTAGTGTAAACCCGAAAAATCTGTGACCCACAAATGCATAACACACGAGATTTGATAAAATTCGAATAAATATTGAAGGGTTGTCCAATGGGTTATGTCATTTGGTGAAACACCAATGACAGGTTTTCACACTTAGCAGTTGCATGTGTGAGGGAGTCGGTCAGGACTCAGGTTATGGGCATGAGGAGTCTCATCTCATTCATGACATGAAATATTCCATGTAGGATTGCATTTTCTCGTATGGAATGGTATATGTGTGTGCCATTGCGTGAGCGCTAGTGTGGAGTAGCCTCAGAGGGAGAATTTCTACTAGGCATTGCTTACCCCACAGGGGACTTCTTCTGTGCACAGTGGAGTGTATAGGAGATTCAAGGCCTCCGACGAGGCCGTGATTGGTGAAGGAGGCCGATGTATGACCTGATATTACCTTGTAAAGTATTTGTATAAAAGAATTTTAACTTTAAATCTTTGGGATCATTGTCTAAATAGTCGAGTATGTAATTATGGTAAGAAGACCGTGATCGGACTCTTACGAACTGTAATTAAGTGTTTTATTTTCATATTTAGATTTAAATGTGAATGAATGGGTCCCGATAAAGAGATGTATATTGAGAATATGGACAGATGGACCCTGTGTGGTCATTACTACTTATGTTGAGACCCTAGATGAGTTATGATTATATCAAGTATAGGTCAGGAGGTCGCAGAGCTTCCCAATTGTAAGGAGACTACTCGATTTTTTGCGGAAAATATGGATCCTTATAAATGGACATTAACAATGTGGTATCGGGTCACCAAATCCATAGGGAATTCCAATACAAAGCTGAATGGTTGGGCTAACGTGGACCCTTGGGTTTTGGGGCATCACTTTATCCATTTTTATTTGCCAAAATCCTGATTTGCTATCAAATTTGCTGTAATAATTTTTTCCTCTTGCCAAATTTATTAATATTTCCTTATTTGAGACATAATATCCGTTAAATTTGGTATTCTTATTTACTTCCTTATAATTTATCACCATTCTTGCTTTTCCTCTTTTTATCTCACTATGTTTTCTTACCATGAAAACAGAGCTACTATGTGGGCTTTTACTTTCTCTTATTATATTCATTTGCATTAATTCATTAATTTGTATTTTAAAATCTTCTATATCTTCTTGTGAATATATCATTGGTTTTACTCTAATAACCTTATTAGGATATATCATTTCTAATTTACAGTAGATTTTTGTCTTTTCCCAATATTTTAAAGGGTTATTACTAAAATTTTCTTTCAATTTTTCACATGTGTCATGGACTGTTACTTTATAAGTAATAGATGTATTTACTTTTTTGTCCTCCATTTTCTGGCTTTTTGGTCATAATTTATCTTAAAATGTTTTAATATTTTAGGTACTCTTATCCAATTGTTACAAGGTGCTTTAAATATTGTATAGTATAAATTGTTTGTTTATTATATTGAAAATTGTTGTAAAAAGTCATTTCATAATATAATATCACATTCTATATTGTCATATTGATATACTTTTTCTATTTTTATTATTTTATTATGAATCATTATTTCCACATTTTCTTTTTGTCTTGTAATCTCTTCTTTATTTCCAATTACACATTTTATAGAGATTTTAGTATCTTTCCTTTTTTTTTTTAATAAAAAGCCTTTAAATATTGTTATTTCTGATCCTGTGTCTACTAATTCACATGTATATAACTTAGTTTCTAGAATATTTACCATTATAAATACCATAGTAGGGAATGTAAATTCTTTTATTTTTGTCTTTCTAGGAAAATACATATGTCTTCACTATATATTTCTATTCCATCTTTTGTAATCTTATATTTATCTAGTCTATCTAGGAAACTATTTCCTAAGAGCATATCATAGTGTCCATTTCTTTGAATTTCGTTATTCTTATGAGCAATCTACCAAAAAAGCAAGTTATTCTGTAATCTTATGGGTATTTCAACCTTTAAATTACATTCTAATGTTTAATCATCATAATTTTTATAAACATATGGGTTTGTTATTATCCCTATTTTCTATTTCACTTCTTATTATCTGATATGATTGGCAATCTAGCACCGTGGTTCATTAAAATTTTTGTTTCTTCGACTTCTCTTTCTCCATTGTAATAATTTCCTTTTATAAGGAAAGGTGAATGTACATCTTCTCTTATTCTTTGGAAACTATTTCTCCTTGTATTATTTCTGATATTATTTCCTATCAAGGAATTTCCTCTAAATATGGGTAAATCAATTCTTTGTATACAATCATCTTCAGGAATATCATCTTCAAGACTTAAAATGTAATTTTCTGGAATTTCTATTTTATCTAACTTTTGAGGTTCTATTATCTTGGCAATTTCTCTACATTCATCACTAATTTCTATAAATGGATTATCTTGGTAAATCCTTCCATAATTTGAGTTTGATAGTGTGTACAAAGCACTATAATACATCATTACTACATTATTACTCTTCTTTCAGCAAAATCATTCCTTAAAAAATTTGAAAAATATAATAACACATCAAATCTTTTATCTCCTAAATTAATGTTATATTTTGGGTAACATAAAACATTAATTTCGTATAAGCCAAATTTCATTAGATACTTAGGTGGCTTCATGTGTTTCAGGACTGCTTTTATCATGTAAACTGTAACTATTGGTGTATTTAGGCTTTGCTAATAACGATTTTATTATTATCTCACTCCCCGCAAATATACATACTTATTTTCTCTTATTTTTTCCTTTTATTTTACTAATGTTTCATTTGATACTCCCATTTGTCAAGAAATTAAGCTTTATGTTTCTTTACTTTGTTAATCGTTATACTTCTTTCTATCTTTTCGTATTCATGGATTGTATATTTTTAGCGGTATATATTTTTTATTCAGGTATCTTAGTAATCCTTCTCCTGGGGCTTTTAGATCAAAATTTAGATTCTCGATTTTCTGTAATTTCCTATTATCAAAAGTGCTATTTAATCTATATCCATCTTGATCTTCTTTAGTACTAATAACTTCAAATTCAGAAATGTCATCTTTCTCAATTATCTTTTTACCATTCTGTATCACTTTCTGAGAACTATTATCATTTTCACTATAAACACTATTCATTTCACTATCAAAACTTAGTATACTTTCTAAATCATCTTCTTTATTTTATCCTCATAAAATAAATGTCTTTTTCTCTTTTTGACATTCATTACTGTAATATCCTAATTCTCCACATTTCCAACATTTGCATTTTCTTTTGCATAGCATTTCTTCTTTTATAATTAAATATTTTCTTGTAATATTTTTTAAATGGTTTTCTCCATTCTTTTCTAAATCTGGCATTTTAAATTTTCTCGACTTCCTAATTGTTTCTCAAATTTTCTTTTCTTATACTCCTTACATCCTCATTTTCCTGGGATGTTATCTATTTTATCACATAATATCTTTTCTCCATTTCTTGCACGTTTTATAATATACCTTTTGGGTGCATAATTATGTTATTCTTTTCTTTAAAAATTCTATTATGGCTCTTAGAGTATCAACATCTTCTGTTCTTATTTTTTTCATATTCTTCTTGGAAATAATTACTCCATTTTCCTGGTAACTTCTCATAGTATGTATTCGCTAAGATTGTCATATTAATATTACTATCAAATGCATCATAATATCATTTTCTAAATTCACATGTATATTCATATATGTTTTTTATTTTACAAATTTGTAACTGTGATAGCTTATTTATAGCTTCTCTTATGTCTTTTCTTCTTTGCTCTATACTGTCCGTCATCTATAATTCTCTTAAAAATTCATTTACTATTTATCTAATAAAAGTATTTACACCTTCAAATATGCTACTTTCAAATGCTACAATAGTGTAATTTGTAATTACATTGAAACTAGGGGTTGATAATCCTTCCCACCATTTTCTAACACATCTTGTTAATGTTCCTATAAGTATTTGGGTTTTAGTATTATTATCCCAATTTGTTCCTTGTGTCATAAAATATAATGTCATGGCTTGAGACCATTTATTTAACACGGTTTTAATATATTTTTGACAGTCTATATCAAGGTATACACCTATTGTAAAACCCCAGAAAATTCTAATTTTCTGAAAAATAGTAAAACGGTAATTTCAGTCAAAATTCAAAATTTTTATAGATCTCGGATGACGAAACGAACTTCACCGTTGGAATAGTCTCATGAAATCTAGCTACCACATCGAATTTCGTCAAATTCTAAGACAGTTGGAATTTCATGTTTTTTGAGGCACCAAGAGTAGTGCGAGACACTTGGCATGTGATGAGTGGCTCACAATGTGCCACGTGTCAAGTGCAGGATGAGTCAAACAACCAACTCAAGTGTGGGCCATAGGAGACACATGGCACCTTGTGAGTGGATGGAAATCCATAGTAGATGGATAAGAAGATAAGGGAAATCCTAAGAGCCAATGAGAACTTGACACTTGGCAAGTGAGAGGACACCCAATCTTGACCAACCTTGACCCAACCGGTTTGGGAGGGAAAAAGAGAGAAAGAGAGAGAAATAGGGAGAAAGAAAGAGAGTTTAGAGAGAGAGGCTCTACCTTCTCTCTAGATTTTTCGGCTATCGGTCCGTCAAATCCCGATGAGACAAGAGGCAAAGTTGATCCTTACTACAAGAGCTACGCATGTAAGACTCGATAAAATTCCAATTTTTGAAAAAAGGGTAATATGGTAATTTCGGTAAAAATCCTGAATTTTTCTAGATCTCGGATGACGAAACAGACTTCATTGTTGGAATCCTCTCGCAAAATCTAGCTACCATGTCGAATTTCGTCGAATTCTGAGACAGTTGTAATTTCACGTTTTTTGAAGGCACCGGGTATAGGGTGTCGTAAAACGGGTTTGAGAGACATGTGCTGTGACAAAAGTTACCTACTACATGTACTATTGTGACACATGTTGCAAGATTAGAGAGATTATGGAAATGGACAGCTTAGATTGTGCCAAGTGTCAAAAATCAAGAAAATGGACACATAGGGAATTTTTGCAAACGTTAATGAGAATAAAGACAAAAGAAGAATAGTGATCTTCTTCTCCAAAACACAAAAAACGTGCAATGGCTGAAGGGATTGGCAGTAGGCTTGGCTGGTTTGAGTTTTAGAGAGAGAGAGAAAGAGCTTCTTCTCTCTAGATTTACAAATACTCGGGACCGGGGCTCTGCCTCGAATGAGCAAAAGCAAAGTGCCGATCTACGCGGCGAGGGCTACGCGCTGACACCGAGCCTGGGTGGAGTTCGAAGCCAACTCCAAGAGGTAGGATCTTTCCTACTTCATGATATTCTTTGGCCAAGTGGCCATGTTTTTATGGTTGTGCATATTCCGAGGCTTGATTTAGCAAGCAGAAAATCTCGGGCCTCAAAACCTTTGAACCGTGTGGAGAAAATCCTAAATTTAGGGTCGCGGAACAAAGGCCAACCCTGTGGTTTCACCGCTCACATGAATAAGACATGATTTTCTGTGTGAAATGTGTGTTGTAAGTGATTCAAAATGAATTGCTTCAGGTTTGCTAATTAGCCCATGTGAGCTAATTTCGTGTTATCGATGTGAATTTAATACCATGATTTGTTTGAATTAATTATGTTAATATATGCATGTGAATATATTAGCATGGGAATGTTTGGGATCGACATCACGCATTCCATACGCACTACACTTAGAATAAGTAGGGAGTGAGTACATGACATGAAATTGAAAGAAAAACGAAATGTTTGTGAAAGGAATTTCAAGGAAGATTTTCCGAAGAATCGCTTCTCGAGAGTTGTCCAAATGTATCACTCTGATGAGGACTATGATCAAGCCGAGAAATATCCACCCGCCGTAGGTAGTCCAATGTATTTACCGAATTCTGTGAGGAGTTTTCTAGTGAACAAAAGCTTTTGTTTTGAAAAATCGATATTTTACTCGTATCTTGGCTTATGTGAGGGAGCTCTGCGGAGGACTCGACATGGGATTGGTCATGTAGACATTCGAGTAGGTTCATGTAATCAGTTGATGTGGATTGTCACTATGACATGTGCACTTAGGTGGGGTACCCATGTAGAAAATTTTCACTACTGCGCTTTGCTCACCCTATCGAGGGATCACTATTTCAAGTACAGGAGGCATAGGAGGACGACGCTCACCAGAGGCCGCGTTTAGAAGAAAGCCGGATTGTGGCTTCGGTATTTTCATTTTGTATAACATGTATTAAAATTGTAAATCTTAATATATGTTTAGTAAAGAGTAATTTACTAACTCTTGAACTATTATATATAGTTGACGTATTTTGTGAGTACTAATGCAGGGGCCCAAGTGGCCATTGTTTTACTCGCATGTGGACCCTATGTGGTCATTAATTGCTGGGATGTGTTTTGGTACCTCGGTAGAGCCCCTGCATGTGCTGAGAGACTCAGCCCGATTTTCATGAGTGGTGCCGTTACCCGACATCCACGATTATTCCGTAGTCGACGGTCATTGGCGTGACCCCCGAATCATGTCACAAATTCTTGCACGAGCTTAGGTAAACGTTTACCTAGGGTGCTCAGGTTTGGGTACCCATAAGTTTAGTCCTGATACCAGCTTCACAGCTTGGTATCAAAGCCTAAGTTTATAAATACCTAGAGCTTAGTGTCAATAAATTAGGTATGCAATTACCTAGGACTTGATAGGCACGGGTTAGATCACGCATTCCTTGTGCACTCTGATGATTGTTGTGTGATGTGTGATTGTGTGTTATGAATTGTGTGATTTGTGCGCTTGGTGAATAGAACATAGGAAAAAAAATGTTGAACACTAGGGTTTAGTGTGAGAACAAGTTCTTTGAGGAATTTTGGGCAAATAGTCCAAAATTAAACAAAAAAAAAAAAAAAAAATCGATGAAAGAGTCTCAGCCTTTGAACAAGAATAGATTTTGTGGTTGTGAAATCCTCGAGAAAAAATTCCAGCCAGACAAGAAAAAGAGCTGTAAATTAAACTCTTGAAAAATTTTGAGTTTGTATAAATTGCGTGTTCAAGCTATCAGATTTGGGAGTAGCAAGGAGGCTACTGGAGATGAAAAAAAATAAAAAATGGTGTGTTGAGGAGAAAATTTTTCCTGGGTTTTACAAAGTGTAAAGGAAAAAAAAATATTTAAAATAAATATTTTTGGGTTCTACCGAAAATGAAAAAAAAAAAAAAAAAAAAATATATATATATATATATATATATATATATATATATATATATATAAAATAAAAATTTTAAAAAAATAAAATAAATAAAGTAAAATTTTATAAAATAAAAATTTTTCAGAGGAATGGTCTCCCAAGGTCGTGTTTACACCTTAGAGATGTTGCATCATTTATGATAGAGTCGGCTTAGAGGTCGACGCCTGAGGAGCCCTCAGATGTGAGTTCTCCCCTGTGGATTGCATGCAGGATAGGGATGATATGTCGTGGTCAGCGAAAGGGGAGATATCTCGTGATTCTATCTGGCTGGACCTAAGGGTCATGATATTAAAAATGAGTTCGACGTTATCCTGGAGATGGATTGACTGACAGCATACAGGGTTGTTATCGATTGTGAGCGTAGGAGAGTTACCGCCACACGCCAGACGTACTGCGGTAGTATTCAGGGGACAAGCATCGATATCTCGCCTGCATGCTGCACGAGTCTAGGTGTCAAGGACAATTGGTGGGTTGGCTAGCAAGCCTTACCCTAGAGGATGAGGTAAGACCGGACTTAGATATACCTCGAGTAGTTTGCGAGTATGAGGATGTTTTTCCAATGAGCTACCGGGATTGCCTCCACAAAGGGTTGTAGATTTCGATATCGAGTTACACCCTGGTACTTCGCCCATCTCTATGACTCCGCATAGGATGGCACCAGCTTGGAGTTGCAGAACTCGTGAGTCCAGCCTACAAAAGAGCGCTACCGGACAAGGTCTATTGGGGATCGAGCACTTCACCACTGGGCGCTCTTGCCTCTATTTGCGAAGAAGAAGGATAAGACCCTTCGACCGCGTATCGACTACGTATTAGCTTAAACATGGTTACTTATCAAGAATCTGCACCTACCGCCGAGGACGATGATTTGTTTGATCAGTTGAGAGGAGCAGTCTACCTGCAAGATGTACCTTCGTGACCGGCACCATCAACTAAGGGTTAGGAGACAGAGGCCCCAAGACGCTCGTGACGCGTTATGGGAACTTTTGAGTTTACGCTGATGCCCTTGATGGACGCACGTCACGCATTCATCGACTCATGCATAGGTATTCCAACCCTATCTAGACTACTTGTCGTGAGTTCCCGGATGACATTCGATCTACTCCCAATCAAAGTGGGAGCATGAGTATCACTCTGAGGATTGTTTTACAAATGGCCGAGATCATCACCAGACAAGCCCGCGGCGCGAGTTTCGCTTTTTACCGAGGCGAGATTTTCGGGACACGTGATGTCGCGACTGCGTGTCGCGGGACCTGCAGAAGGTCGAGAGGCCGGTGATGAGCTGGGAGAGGCCAAGTCGCCTCGATATATAGTTTCTTAGGATTAGCGGGTACTACAAGAGATTCATTAAGGATTTCTCCCGATTAGCGGCACCTATGACGAGATTGACCAGTAAGGAGGTCAGGTTTGATTAGGATGACCGATGCGAGGAGGCATTCCAGGAATTAAAGAGAAGGCTATTACAAATTCCTATCTTGATAGTCCCATGTGGACACAGGGGTACACAAAGGTATCAGGATGTTCGGTGGGCCGCATCGATGTGTTTTTACGTACCGAGGGTAGTAGCTATGGTTCCCGTCAATAAAGGATCATGAGCGCACTACTCCCACACACAACATGGAGTTGGCTAACGAGTCTTCGCCTTGAAGATTTGGCGCCACTACTTATATGGCTAGGAGTTCGAGGTGTACTTTAATTCACAAAAGTCCGAAGTATATTTTCATCGCAATGACCTCCTCAATATGAGAGGCAACACAGATGGATGGAGTTCCAGGATTATGATTTCACTTTGCATTACCACCTGTAAGGCAAATAGTGGTCAAGTACTTAGTCTAAGTCACTGGGAGCATTGGCTAGTGTATAGCTTCCCGAGTGGCTACGCCGAGACCGCGGATAGCCTGGGGCTACACACGAGCGCATCGTATACATTGGGGTGTGGAGTTTAGTAGCTACACCGCCTCGCTGGAGCAGCAGTGATCGAGTCCCGTGACAAGATGCAAGATAGTCTCCATCAGTGGACCGCACAACAAAGTACATGACGAGGGTTGGACCTTCCACGCATATGGTAGTCTTCGGCATAGAGGACTCGCAAAGTGGGCCCTCAGCTTGACCGATTTGAGAGGGGAAATTCTCGTGGAGTTTCATCGCTTGATTTACGTGTATCCCAAGTAAGTACGAAGATGTACTAGATCTTTGTCGCCGCGACTAACGAGCGATGAAAAGACACGTATGGAGTCTTGTTCGACGATGTCTCACATGTCGCCAGAAAGTTGGCGCCGAGCACTAGAAACCAGCAGTGGCTATCAGCCATCGAGGTGGCTGAGCGGAAGTGGAGCACATCACGATGGATTTTGTGACCCGCTTCCACCTGACAATCAGTGGACATGACGCGCAGACAAGGAGCAGTGGACCGACTCACGAAGTCGGCACATTTTCTAGCCATGCGGATGACCTTCACATTAGAGAGATTCTGCCGATTGTATATCAGAGAGATCGTCCGGCTACATGGAGTACCAGTATCCATGATGTCAGATAGGGACCCGAGGTTTACAAACGCGACTCTCAAGAGTTTTCAAAATGCTAAATAATGCTACCATGAGGCACCTTTCCACCCACGCATTCCGATGGTCAATCGTGAGAGGACTATACAGTGTTAGAGGACATGCCGCGAAAGCACGCATTCCGATCATAAGGGTAGCCGGGAAGAGCACTTACTCTTAGTGGAATTCGTTTACAACAATGCTTATCAAGCGAGCATGGGCAGATGGCACCATATGAGGTATCAGGAGTGGGAGGCCATGCAAATCATCGATATGTTGGACCGAGGTGGAGAGAGCCCCACCACCAACCCGGGATCTGACAGAGACACCTCCGGAAGGTGAGCTCGACACGATAACTGCTTTTCTCACAAATTTCAAAGCCGCGTAAGAGCCTTGCAGATGTACGACGGTCGACCCAGAGCTCGAGGTCGAGATCACGCCGTCAAGGTGATGCCCAAGAGAGGAGTGTGGTCGCCCTAAGAAGCTGGCGGTTACCGGTGCTCACGGGGCCCTCTCGGTGACACTGAGAGGGCAGTGCATCAGAAGCCGCACTGCTTGGCTTTACTCGCCCAGCTGTCGTGTCCACGAGGTATCTCTACATCTCCATGTTCGGGAGGTACACCTGCATCCCAGCCCATGCAAGGGATTGCGGAGAGATTGAGGTTGACACTTTATGTGACCCCGAGGAGGGACTAGTTGTGCATTATGGATAACGGATCAGTTTTTGCACATAAGACCACGAGGGCTGGTTTATGTGCTACGGCGGCACCGCGGAGTGCAGGAATCAACGTGGGAGCGCTGAGACACAGCCACCTATCCATTCTGCTTTAGGGATGAAGGTAATGCGGTTTAGTGGTTTAATACTTTAAATGGCTAGTTTACATCACACGGACATAAATGCGCACATTGCGATATGCATGTGATTTGACAGGATCGGGTCTGCACTTTCGGATCTAAATTCTTTTGGCGAGGGAGAATGGGAGACCGAGAAAATTCCAATTTCGAAAAATGTAAAATGGTAATTTCGCAAAAATCCGGAATTTTTCTAGATCTCGATTTATCTAAACTAATTTCACCGCTGAATCGCCTCGCAAAATCTAAAGAACCACGTCGAATTTCTTCGTCTAATTCCAAGACTAATTTTATTGCTGAAAACGGTATCGTGCCATAAAAACGGGTTTGAGAGACATGTGATGTGACAAAAGTCACCTACTACATGTACTCTTGTGACACATGTTGCAAGATTAGAGAGATGATGGAAATGGACGGCTTAGATTGTGCCAATTGTCAAAAATCAAGAAAAGGGACACATAAGGAATTTTTGCAAACGTTAATGAGAATAAAGACAAAAGAAGAATAGTGATCTTCTTCTCCAAAACACAAAAAACGTGCAATGGCTGAAGGGATCGCGAGGGCTCGTCGGTTCGAGTTTTGCAGAGAGAGAGCTCCTTCTCAGATTAAGAATGCCTCTGACCACGGCTCGACTGAGCAAAAAGCAAAGCTGGATCTACGCGCGAGGGCTACGCATGGACATTCACTGGGTGGAGTTCCTAACAACCAAGAGGTAGGGATCTTTTCCTACTTGTGTATTCTTGGCCAAGAGCCATGCCTTATGGTCAGGATATTCCAGGCTTTGATTTACTTGCCACCTGATCCTCAAACCTTTGAACCGAGTGAGAAACTCAACGAGGGTCATGGAATGTTGCCAACCCGAGGGTTCATTGTTCACGTGAATAGCGACGAGATTTTCTTTGTGTGAAAATGTGTGTTGTAAGTGATTCAAAATGAATTGTTTCAGGTTTACAATTAGCCTATGCGTGAGCTAATTTTAGTGTTAGTTGATGTGGAATTTATTAACATGATTTGTTTAAATTAATTATGTTAATATATATGCATGTGAATATATTAGCATGAATGTTGATCGCATCATGTATTCATATGCATCGGGCAATCTTAGAATAGTGAAGAGTGAAAAAATATAATGAAATTAAGAAAACAAATGTCAGAAAGTGAATTTCATAAGATTTTCCATAATTATATTAGAGAGGTTTATTCAACAAATCATTTGATTTAGGACTCATATGACTGCTTTCAAGAAATATCCAAAGAATTCGCCGAGGGTAACTGAATGTATTTACCGAATTCTAAAGAGTGAGTTTTCGAGAACAAAAAGCATTTGCTTTGAAAATCGATATTTTACTTATCTCGCTTGTGCATATGTGAGGGAGCTCTGCAGGACCTCGACATGGATTGGTCATGTAGACATTCGAGTAGGTTCATGTAATTGCTTTGATGTGATTGTTTGCCATGACATGCACTTAGGCTGGAGTAACCCATGTAGGGAAATTATCACTATCGGGTTTTGCCTACCCTATCGAGGGATCACTATTTCAAGTACAGGAGGTGACAGAGGATGGCGCCTACTAGAGGCCGCATGAAGAAAGTCAATATCGTGGCTGGTATTTTCATTTTGTATAACAATATGTATTAAAAATTGTTCCTTAATATATGCTTAGTAAAGAGTAAATTTATTAACTCGAACTATCAGATATAAAACATTTATTTTACGAGCATTGATGCAGAACCCAAGTGGCCATTGTTTTACTTACATGTGGACCCCGTGGTGGTCATTGTAATTGTTGGGGATAGTTTGTACTCCGTGAGCCCCGTACAAAGGAGACTCGCCCGATTTTCATGAGTGGTGTTTCCGTTACCCTGACATCCACCATTATTCCTACAGTCGACGGTTGTCCACTGACCTGAATGGGGCGCCACAAACTCATGGGTACCGGTATTGTGATTTCAACAAACCCGGAGGTGAGTTTCTCACTGACGGTTCTTCACAAGAGTCAGTTTTAATGGACGTATTATCTGAGGTCTCAAACAATTTGTTTCAATCTTAATATCAACTATGTCAAGAAACCCAGGAGTTTACCCATCGACACTTTTAGACTAAGGTTAAATTGTTCATATGACTTTGTGTGTTGTTTGTGTGATACTTTGGGCAATTCCAAGATGATTCAATTATTGTCATAAAATTCGTATTGAAATAACTTCAAAATATCAAGAAGAATGAAACAACATATAAAAACAAAGTTTAGGTGAATAAGAATATATGCATGTTTGATATAAGTCATGAATTATTTATAATGGCATGGATGGTATTTACTATAATCGTAATCTAGAACTAAGAGAGATGAAAGCAAGACATAAAAACATGTCATATCAAAACGAAATTTACGAAAAGGATTTTCGAAGAATTGTTCTCGGGAGAGTTGTCCCAATAATCACAGTCTTGAGATTTAATCAAAGACCGTTTCTTATGAGTTATCTCAAATAATCCACCCTGAGGTCATCTAACAGAATCTTATCTAACATGATTATGCTCTTCAAAGAAGAAACCTTTGTTTGGTACTATATTTTCCTCACACTGGCTGTACACGCTGAGAAGCTAGTGAGGCCCTGAAAGTGTATATGTTGTGAATGGATCCCTCATCTCATAACACGGATATCTGGAGTAGGAACTCAGTGAATTCACTTGAATGCGTGTGTTTGTCATTGCATGAGCACTTAGGTGGGGAGTAACCCAATATAAGAAAATTCAACTACTGGGCATTGCTCACCCCTTCGTGGGATCCCCTTTCAAAAGGGAGTATTCGTGTGGAGACTATGCTCACTAAAGGCCAAGCTTTTAAGAAGAAAGCCCCATATGTGGCTTGATTATATATTTTTGCAAAACATGTATGAAACATTTTGATTTCGATACATGTTTTTGTATGGGGAGAGCAATTAACTCTTGAAAATATTGTGACAGCAATGGGTTATATTTGTGAAATTGATGTAATGGGCCCGACATGGTCATTTTTACTCATGCTTTGAGTCCGTAAAGAGATTAATACATTTTGTGGCAACAGGCACTCCAATGGTTATGATACAGTCTCCGCGAGTCGACTGATGTCACACTTGCTCAGCGCTGCACCCGTATTTCAATTGTTCAATTCTTGCCCTTCGGGTTTGTATTTAGGTATTCCGGTTAGATTGTTTTTCAAATGTATTTGGGTGTTCTTTTATTTTACTAGGTCCTCATACATGTCCTATGGGATTTGGCATCTTGCATCATTTAAATTCATTCTCAGATTTACTTCAATATATCTTATATTTCACTTACCATTTCACTCACCTCGTCATAATTTTCCTCTATTATCTCAGTTTCTCTTTTCTTTTTCTTTTCTTTTCTAATTCTAAGTATTGTTTCTAATAACTTTTCATCAGGCTTCCTTTTTCTATGTCTTCTTTTATTGTCTATCTGTGATATTTTCTAAATATTATTTGTTTTACTATTTTTCTAGTTGTTCCTCTAACATATTTTGGATCTTTCCCTATAATAATAAGAGTATTTTGCTATATTTCTATATTTATCATTCTATTTTCTAATTATTCATTTTTTTTCTTCAATTTTTTCTAATTTATTATTCGTTCTTTTTACAACCTTCAATATTTCTTCCATTAATATTTCCATTTTTCTAGATTCCATGTTATTTAGGTTTCATAACTCTTTCTTTCACAAATTTTTTTCAATCTTTGTATAGTCCATATTCTTTTATTTTTATTTTATCTTTTGGATATAAATTTCTTACTTCTCTTTGCATTAATTAGATTTTAAATTATTATTGGATGTTTCTCCATTTCTACTAAGTGTTATTTTTTCTATTACTTTTCTTGTTTTTTCTAGATCTAGATTAACCCTAAAGGGTAAATATTCATTGTAATTGTCTACTATATTAGGTATTATTATATCCGTAAGTTCTTTATATTTTTCTGGACTAGCTTTTATAGATAGAAGCAATCAATTTCTAAACATTCCATAAATTCATCTTTGCATGTTGTGTTTTTTATTCTTTCCATTTTAATGTTAGTAAAGTCTTTACATAAACTGTCTTTTTTCTAAATATTTGTCTATTGCTTTTTGAACAAACGTTTTTATTTTCATTTCACTCATTTTTAATTGTCTTCTATATTTGGACTTTCTATCCTATTTAGATTATTATAAAATATTTCACTAAGATCTTTGTCTTGATTATAAGCTTCTTGAATATTATTACCAATATTATTATTTACCAAATTTAAATCTAAAATTATTACCTGTATATTTTTTTTCTTAAATTTTTTATCTTAGCTTTTATTAATATTTCTTCTTTTATTTCTTGAGGGAGATTTAGTTGTATAATTATCATTGATTCTTGTAAAGATATTCGGGAGGCTTGTGAGATGTATTGTCATCGGGATTTGTTCGCATACCAAATTAAAAACAAACCTCAAGCAAAAAGAAGACAAAACAAACAAACAGGAACGTCAACCCAGCCCAAATCTTAAATAACGTCGTGTCCTTAAGACTAACTGGCCCCCTCAACTTGTACCGAGGATAGTGGACAATCGTCTCCCAAGATAGAACGGATCTCATTCCTCCGAAGTGGTACTTGACGTGAGGACCCCCGACGAACTCAACTTGCAACAATCGCACAAAATGAATGATATACAAAGAAGGAGGAGAATGTTTCGTTATCAGGAATTTAAAAGATGGGAAAACGGAGTATAAGGCAAGTATGTCGTGAAGAAATCTGCCTAACGTACATGTCCGTCGAAAAGGTATGAACCAAGCAAGGTGTCTGTTCGATGTGGGACACACTTGTTCATTCACTTAAGGATTTTGTAGAGACCAAAGTCCCAACAATCCCCCACATGAATGAAAAGTTCTGATAACAATACTCTTCGTGTATGCATGAGATGCAAAGTGCGATTATTCTAAGGAGAAAACGCTTCACATCGGGATAAGTAGTCCGAGACTTCCTTGAACTTCCTTAGTGAAGCTCATCACTACTTCACACCCAAGAGATTCGATGTCTCTTTGAATCGTCAACCTTCGTGTAAGCCTAGATATTTAGAAATCATTACCAACTATTTCTAACAAAATCAAGTTCTCACCGTTGTGTCTTCGCTTTCGCCATGAACACCGTCTTTCCGGTCTCACGAGTGTTTTAGAGAATTCGGCCTTGGTACCCTTGGCCAAGCGCCCTCACTTCACACTCACATAGGTGATTTCTCGAACATATAGTTTCATAAATCATTAAAAGCTTTCGCTTAACCTTCACATATTAATATCAGTTTTATCCGAACGGGTAAAACAAATTAGACAAGATTTACACCGTGCTCTTCATAACTTAGTTGTCCTTTGAAACCAGATCCTGGATCTCCAAATACCACTAGCAGGTGTCCGCTGTATGCAGACTTGCTTGAGGCCTTAAACCCATTCCCTTGATGTTTTTTGCAATCATCTCTAGTTAGGCTCTTTGTCAATGGATCCGCACATTATCTTGACTTCACATAGTCAATGGTGATAATTCCACTAGAAAGAAGTTGTCTTATCGCGGTCGGCGTCTTCGACGGATGCGGTTTTGGTGATCTTACCATTACATGACATTCCTCGCCTTCCTATTGCCGCTTGACTATCATAATGTATACATACAACGGCAATCGCTTTCTAGTGCTAATTAGAATATCTTTCCAAGAAATTTCAAGCCATTTCCTGGCTTTCTTCACCTACTTTATCCAAAGCAATAAATTCTGATTCCATAGTGGATCTAGTAATACAAGTTTGTTTGGATGATTTCCAAGACATTGCCGCCCCACCAAGTGTGAATACATATCCACTTGTTGATTTTGTGTCTTTAGTGCCGGTTATCCAATTTGCATCACAGTATCCTTCAAGTACTACAGATATTTCAGGTAATGCAAAGCATAATTCCTCGAGTATGCTTTAAGTAGCCTAATAAACGCTTCATGGGTTTTCTTCAATGATTTTCATTTGACTTAATCAGAATCGACTTAGTTTGCTAACTACACGTTATGTCCTACTCTAGTATACCATGACATACATTGTAAACTCCGCTCTAGTATACTAAAGATACCATTTCAGCTTTGTTTTCACCAAGATTCTTAGAAAGATGTAAATTAACATTCATCTAGAGTTCCCATCGGTATAATACCTAGATTCTCGTATTTTCCAAGAATCGCCAATATAATGTGGGATTGTGATAGAGCTTAATCCTCCAGACATGTCTCATGGATTTTAACTCCTGTAAAATAACATCAATAATTTTTATATCTTTCTATATTTCAAATTTACTGCAAGCAAGAATTTGATTTTCTTAATACCTCACCATCACGCCATTATAAGCATATCGCTCTACATATAGACATAAAATGGCAAAAAAGCACTCGAGTTTGCTTAACATATACACATTTATCGTGACTCATTAATCTTTCAAACTATTCGACAACATGACTTTGTCGAATTTAGTATGCTATTGTTTTGGTGCTTGTTTCAACCATAGAAAGTAATTCTGATAAGCCGATATACTTTTACTCTTGTCCTCTGAATAATGAACCCTTCGTTGTTCCCAAATATATTTCTTCTTCCAAATCTCGCTTTAAGAAGGCTGCTTACATCCATTTGTGGATTTCTAAGTTTATACACCACTATAGCAATTAGCATCCTTATGAGATGTAATTCTAGTAATGTGAATAAGTATCAAAATAATCAAGACTTTCTCACAGCCAGATCCTTTTACTACAAGCCTAGCCTTGTATTATTTAATAAAGACCATCCGCTTTCATTTTCCTCTTGAAAATCCACTTACATTGTAGTGGTTTATTACCAGGAGGAAGGTCAACCAATTTCCATGTATGATTTGACAAGATGGATTCAACTTCACTATTGATAGCTTCTTTCCAGAACGGGGCTTCTGGCGAAGTCACAGCTTCTTTGAATGTCCGAGGCTCATTTTCCAATAGATACGTTAAAAAATCAAGTCCAAAAGACGTGGAAGTCCTTTGTCTTTTACTACGTCTAGGTTCATCCTCCATTGGATCACTTCTAGATATAGTATCTCGAGACTCTATTATTATCAATTCTGCCTCATATAATTAGTGGTTATATGGAAATATATTTTCAGTAATCTGCCCCTTGATTCAATGATCGTATTGACATGTATATCTGGTGTAACATCCCGAAATATACCCTAGCAGTTTTCGGACTTGTTTAGGGTATATTAAAAAGCTAAATGGAATTTTTCGGAAATAAAATTAGAGACCTGAAATGAATATTAGAGACAAGGGTAAAGTGGTCCTTTACCACTTAAGGACTCAAGTGTCATAAGATGAAAATATGGGATGCCAAAAATAGAAATTTAATAAGTTAGAGTGCAAATGGAAGAGAAATAAAATTCAAAATGCAAATGAAAGTTAAAAGAAAAACAGTTTTTGACTCAGCTAACATGGCCTCAACAAACATGGATTTAAGACCAAAATCGGGTCTCATTCGAGGGAGACCAAACCGTAGAGAGAGAGAGGGGAGAGGAAAAGAGAGAAGAAGAAGAAGAAGAAGAGAAGAAGAAGAGAAGAGAAGAAGAGAGAAGAAGAAGCAAAGTCAAAAAGGTATGGAACTAACCTTGGGTATGAATTTTAGTATGGAACTATATGATTTTGTATGAATTTCCATGCTATGGTATGATTATTATCTTGCCCAAACCTAGGGTTTTGCTAGGGTTTCATCTTAACCCAAAAATTATGGAAAGTAAGGTGGGTAAAACCTTAAATAGTACAATAAGAATATGGAATCCTTCCTTTGAGGATGGATTCATGGTTTAATTGAGAATAATTGAGTTAGGGTTTAGAACAAACCCTAACTAATCATCATGTTGGTTTATTTATGGGTTATTACCCATATTAGAGTTGTTTGGGAGAAATTCATGATAGATTTTTGAAAGAAGATAAGAAGTGAAAGAGGATTTGAGTAGAAAAGAGATTTCAAGATGAATATGAAATGGTTTTGATGTGTGTATGAAGTATAGAGTTGAATTGGGTGGAAAAATATGGAAAAATGGGAGAAAAACACACATTCTGGGCATTTTCTGATATGCACCAGACACCTTGAACATGTACCGGTACATGTTAGGTTCTGAATATTTTAATAACATGTACCGCACAGGCCGTGGTGTACCATGATGGTGGATGCTTTGTTTCCTATTTCAACCAGTTTTCGTATTTTAGCCATAACTTGCTCATTTTTTACCCGATTTGAGTGATTCAAGTAGCTAATTAAAATAGATTTCAAGAAGAACCAAACATATAGAAATAGCTACCTTCTAATTCTGACTCTAAGTGGCCCAACAATTCACTCAAAGTGGGGCTATGTGTAAGATAATTCCTGGTTCAGCTTTTGAACATAGATTAGCCCCTGCCAGCCAGACGTAACTCGAGTTTCGCGTTCAATCGGGTGATTCCACCGAGAAGAACCCTTGAAGTACCTTAACTTTAAAAGTGAGTACAAAGAGATAGTGTCAAATATGTGCTAAGACCCTGAAAAAATGAGTAATACAAAACTGTCTCTAGTGTAATCGGTAAATTGACTAGTTTGGCATGAAAATGCCATAACTTTAGTTCGATGATCCGATCGATTGATTCCAATTCTCAAGTAAAGTAGATTCATAGAGGAATAAGAATATAGGAATGAGGTGTGATTTCATAGACATTATACTTTACAAGTATATGAAGTGCCATATGTAATAGGCATGAAACAAGGAAAATATAGAAAATGCAATATGTCTACGACATGAATATAGGATTATATGATAGATATGCCTAAATGAATAGATAGAACATGCTAAGAACAAATGATAGAAATGCATAAATTCTAAGAACGATAGAGAAAAGTAAAAGAGGACAAAGCACAAGAATAAGTACATGTACATGAATGATAGGCATAGTAAAGACATGACAAAGTAAGTAATATGGAACAGTATATGAAATACAATATAAAGGCATCTGACAGTAGAAGCATGTATAGGAAAGTATATGAATATAAGTGTATATGATATGAATATATGAATAAGTAAGAGCATACATGATAGAAATATCGAAAGTACATGAATAGCTAAATCCTGATAGAAACGCATAAAGGATATGATGTATAGATGATATAAAGAGATATGAATATAGAAAGCAATATATATGAATATATGGCTACAAGAGTGCATAGATGCATTCATGATATATGATAGGATTTACATATATGATACGAAGACAAAACTAAATGATAAAGAAAAGATATGAAATAAGGAAAAACGAATCGAAAACAGAAATATGAACATGAAAAGCAATATGTCATGAACACAGCACGTGATTAAGATACATTGCGAAGGCGAAAGACATATGCTCATATGACTACCTAGACCAAAGAATGAATGAGTTGGACGCCCCGGACAGTGCTACTAACTCCCGACAGTATTTCGCACTCGCATGCTAAGGCACTCTTGTCCCGATTAGTGTTACGCGACTTCGATTAGTACTTTGCATCCCGTTAGTGCTAAGGCACTCCTCATTCCGATTAGTGCTACGACACTCCCGATTAGCAATTTCTAAGACTCTGGATTAGTGCTATGACACCCGTCTGCATTCGCACCCCCGCTGGTGCTACGGCACCAAGATCAGACAGACTGAAAGTACTTATCAGACCGCTGGCCCCACTCATTTCTTATGATCGGGCTCCAGGTACCAAATAGATATATGATAAGACTCGAATAAAAAAATAAGAGTAAAGATCCTAATGTACCCTCAGATCTGCTCTAGCACCTACGTACCCAAAGATCCGATTGATCAGAGTACCCACGAAAGTACCTCCAAAGCACCGAAAGTATACGAAAGCACAAAGTATATGATAGATAGAATAAGAACGTACAAATGTATATGAAGTATACGACAAGACAAGTATGAAATGAAGAATGAAAAGCATAACAGAAAATATTATATGAAATAAAATAAAAGACATGAATATAGAACAGAAAACACAAATGCAAAGTATATGATAAGACAAGATCAGATAAGAAAATATATGATAAAACAATATGTAAGAAATGAATAGTATAGCATGGGCGTGTAGGCACTACAGGGTAGGAGACATGATATAGGTACAAGATAAGAAATGCTATATGTATAGTACATAGAATGCAATAAATCATGTAACTGAAAGATGAAAGATATAGATTTGTAGACATGATATAACTAAAATGAATAGAACATTAAAAGACATATGACAAGCGTGAAAGATAAACACATGATATATAGAATATGCAAAAGTATAGAAATAGGAATACAGAAAGGTGGTATAGATAGAGATATGTCAAATATTATAGAATAGGTAACAGAAAAGATTAGCATGCAATAGAAATGTAGAGATAATAAGTAATTAAAGTTTATATGAATATGTATAGAGATATGAAATGCATATATATAAGCTTGTAACTGTCGCCATTGGTGGTTGTCCATGCTTATGTTCCCACCAAGCGTAAAGCTTAGCACGGGTGTTCAATCCGTGTAGGTACCGAAGAGGAGGCCAGAGGACATGACATCCCACATCAGCAAGATGGCCAACTCGTAGATAGGTGCTCACCAGCCACGTCTTCCGCACCCCCGATTTTATATGTATAGCCTGTAATAGTGAAAGTGTACATGTATAAGTAAATGGACTCGGATACGTGTATAGAATTTTACGGACACCAATTCCTATGTTCTTTCTAGATATATAAATGATTTTTGTTATTAAGGTAAATTGCTTGAAGGCCATGGTGTACAAGTACAGCTCTGAGTAAGAACAGGTCAATAAGAGTCCCAGTATAGTAAATAGTTATAGTATAGATAGTGAGCATCCCATCTAGTCTGACTCGCCTAATCGGCCCACTGGTCAGCGCACATCTAGGATCCTCCCATCAGAACAAGAAAACGATATGCATCGCTATTCGAGCATATCCGACATAAAAAACACAAGCCAAAAGTCTTTGGTCCTACCTTAACCTTTTAGGCTTCAGGAATCAAGTGTAACCTTAGCCAAACACCCCACACTTCAGATAATCTGCTAGGGCATCTCGCCTTTCCATTTCTCATAGTGGAGTTTGTCGGTCTTTCTCGTGGGGGTACTTTATTTAAATAAAATTTGCCGTTAAACAGCTTCCCCACAAATTCTCGTGTTAAGTCGATAATTACTTAACAAATGCATTCATTGTTTCCTTTTAAAGACCTGCTTTTCTTTCCGCCACTCCATTAGATCAGGTATAAGGAGCAATACTCGTGAACGATACCAACCCCTAAGACAAATTTCCTCAAATGGAAATTCATATTCACCTCCTCTTTCACTCCTTATGATTTTAATTTTCTTGTTCAACTCGAGTTTCTAACTTCGGCCTTATAAGATTTAAAAGCATTCATAAAATTTCATCTTTGCTACTAAGCAAGTAAACATAACAATACCGTGACCAATCATCTATAAAAGTAATAAAATACTTATTACCACCTCTTGACGGTATTGATTTTATATCGCATATATCTGTGTGTATTAAATCTAAAGGTTCTGAAAGTCTATTATCTACAGAGTGGAAGGGGGGCTTAGAAAATTTAGATTCAACACACACTTGGCATTTCATTCGACAAACAAACTCTAATAAATTCCATATTCATTAATTTTTATCGACTCTATACTTAACGTGTCCTAGTCTAGCATGCCAAATGTTAGAAGACTCAAGCACATAAGAAGAAGCAACTTTATTCAAATCATCCTTGGTTATACTAGTCATTACATTTACTTCGAATGTAAACCATCACTCGATAACCCTTCCTACATACATCTCTATTTTGAGAGTACAAACTGGGTTTCGATACAAAACCAACTAAGCCATTCTCGCGAAGGAGAGCCCGACACTAAATCCTGCGAACATCCGCACATGCGTAACACACTAGTGTCACGCTCTTCCAAGATGTCATCCTTGTGAGCAATCTTTCCGACACCTTCTTCAACCTGTGAGGTTGATGAATTACCCATATAAAGTTTTTCATCACCCCTCACTCATTGCCAGGGATGAAAACATCGATATGTGTTCGCATGCATGTGACGAGTTGCTCCAAGAGTCAACTACTCACCCATGGGGGTTTCCCATATTGCCACCTTGATATCATAGTAGTCGATTGATATCATCAACACCTACCGAGATCTTTTTCCACCATATTAGCCTGCGGTTTTCTCAGCCGCTTTTGGCTCAAGAGTTTTCGCTTCAATGTCCGTGACTTGCCACAATATAATTTGCCAACTAACTTCTTGTGCCTTATTGAATCCATCTCCAAACTTGCCAGGCATTTTCCTCTTCTTGTTGGGTTTAGATCCTTCAACAACGTTGGCCCATGAAACTTCTAGATTCTTCCCAACTTTCTTCTCAGACAGCCTATTGTCTTCCTCAATCCTTAACCGAACAATCAAGTCTTCAAGTGACAGCTTCTTTCTCTTGTGTTTGAGATAATTTTTGAAATCCTCCGTGATGGTGGCGCTAATGAACGCAGCCTACTTGAAATGTCTCACTTAGTCATTCCTTTAGCAGACATCATGCACAACCACTTGAAGCTTTAACCCACTTAAGACGGGTCTTTGAATCAACCATCTGAAGTCCGTAAATTTATCGACAATGAATTTCTTCAGTCTAGCATCTTCGGTTTTGTACTTCTTGTCCAGATTATCCCATAACTCCTTAGCCGTTTTCAGCGGACTATAGACGTTATAAAGAGTATTTTCCAGACCGTTGAGGACATAGTTGTGACACAGGAAGTCAGAGTGATTCCATGCATCCACAGCAGCCAACTTTTCTTTATCCTGCCTCCAACGCCCAATTTCAGTGACCATCCTCACAAGGAATCTCACAAGTTCAAGGCTGTGAGATAACAACATCTTTTATCGCCATCTCTCAAATCGCACCATCAACCTTTCCGCTTCTTCTCCGATTCGAATAGAGTTACCCTGAGTCGAAGGCAAAGCCATTTCAGAATAAATATTTCGGAATATAAATATGCAACAACAGTTTGAATGTAAAATCGCAAAGATATGAATAAAAAATATTTGAATACGTAAAACAAATATTTTAATACAACAGAAACTGGAAACTCAGCCTTTCAAAAAATTTGGAATATAATAGGAAACTGAAAAACCGTGAAGACAAATATTGTAATACAAAACGAATGCATTAATAAAAAACAAATCAGAATAAATTCGAAAGTAAATAAAAAATATTAAAAATCGAAATGTAATGCTTTACAAAGGCAACAGTAAACATAAAATTAAAAATAATGAGAACTCAGAAGACGTAGACTAAATATTTGAGTCAAATTTCCAATGTTTGAGGTCAAATCCCCTCGGCTCCCGGCAGAACAAAATGAAAAGCCGTTAAACGGAAAAACTGTAATAATTTTTTGTAATACCGAACATAAGCGAAAACTGTAACAACTTTTTATGTAATACCGAACATAACGAACACTACAAAAAAACAAAATCACGATTGACAAAAACATCACAAAGTGGTCACTAGAGAGGTATAGCGACCACTTAGTGACCACAAAGTGTACTTTAAAATCCGTCAATAAAGATAAATTAGGCGACTGTTAACGCAAAGTGTGACCACAAGAAAATATACCACAGATAACGACCACTATAATGTGGTCACAAATTCCAGGATCACGTATAATCGACCACTACAATGTGGTCAGCGCATAAGTGTGACTGACAAGAAATGGTCACAGATAACTAATTACGCTAAATGTGGTCACAGATAAATGTGACCATAAGAAATGTGGTCACAAATAACGACCACTACAATGTGGTCACAGATAAGCGTGACTCACAAGAAACGCCACGAGATAATCCACCTCACTACAACGCCATTATAGATAAATGCGACCACAAGAAATGCCGTCACGCATAACGACTCACTACAATGTGGTCACGTATAATTTGGAGTAGATAAGCCGACCAATTTTATATCATCTCAGGGTCATTGCTATGGTTGCCGATGGTCAAGATATAGTTTCTGCTGATCACATCTGTGGGTCACTAAATTTATAAATATTGTAATTATTTAATTAATATTTCATAAAATTAATTATTACTTATATATTAATAAGTTTAAATTCTTGAAAAACTTTTATATATGGATAAGTTTAAATATATTTATCATTTAAATTTAAAAACACTAGATAAACATTAAAAGTCAAAGATCAAGTCCAAATTAATGTTTGAAAACAATACAAAGTATTAAACATTAAAAGTCAAGACTAAGGTCCAAATGTTAAAACACACAAGATAATACAAAAAACATGATATACTCAAGACTAAACATCCGGGTGGTGAATCAGTTCCTGATCTATGCCTGTAATTATCCGTGGCAAATCGACCGCCCGAACCTCTTTCTCCATCATCCGCCCATCATGCGACATCATCTCCTGGCCTAAAGTCCCACTCATTAGAGTGACTGAATGTTACTCGTGAGCTCGTGTACTTCCCTCTTGCAACCGAGATTTGCGGTCGACTCAAGCTCTAACTGCTGATGAGCCACCAGGGGTGTAAAGGATGCAGAGGCATCGATGCAAAGTCGATGATTTATTTCAATTCGCCCCATACATGTATCCGCCATGTGATGAAGCCTCAATAGCTTGGGTGTGAATATACGATCCTCATCTTCCTTCGACAAAGGAACTGGTTTCCAGATTCTTCCTCGGGATTCCGTGAGCAATTAGCCTGCATCTTCTCCCCGAAACAAAACGTCATATGAAACTAGTAGTTTCTTAGTTAGGATGTAAAGATAGGTTTTTCGGGAGCACTTACCCTCAATTTGTCTTGCACGCTGATCAATATAATCATGTGATCCCTCTGCAGTTCTCTCTACGGGTATCGGGAAAGAGTCGCACTCCTCGCTCTGAGGGGCACCTCCTCATTTCCTAAAATAAAACACATTAGATATTAGATATGTAAATTGAGACATTTTTAAATGTAAAATATATATATATATATATATATATATATATATATATATATATATATATATATATATATATATATATATATATATATATATATATATATATGTATTCTTACAATTGCCTTGCGTGTTTCGCCTAAATGATATGGATCCGCAAATCGTGCCGTGATGGCTCCCGTATCCCGGGTTCACTAGCCTCACTTATGACGAGCCGATTGACAGCCTCTTTATCGATTGGAATGAGGCATCACTCCACTGATGCTGCCAACTCTGCCACACCTCATCAGACACAAATGCAGGTTTTCCTCCTTTCCTCCAACGATGAAGCATATCCGAATATCTCTTACCCGCAAGCTGCTCCCACAATTTCTTAACGATCCCATTCCAAACACCCTCCCACTCATAGTATTTCTGTAATATATAAAGTTAGTCAACATATATGGACTTTAAAAAAATTTCGAAAGTCTCCCTAAAATGCATTATCAAAAAATTACCTACAATGTTTTCTTCAATGTACATTCACCAATTCTCACAAATTCCACCAATTTATGACAACTTATTCACATTTGACAATTCTCAATATATACAACTTAAAAAGTATAATACAAATGAACATCAATTTGATATGATCACATTTTCAATCATATCAATATTCAAATATCTAAATATGAGGTATATATAAACGATGAAATGATCTCAACAGATTGATCTAAATATCAATATTTCAACAAGACGTTCAGAATCACAATTTTATCAACTAGTTAACTCACATTTGCGATTTTTATTACGCGAGTATATAATCGAACACAATACCAACCACCATCATTAGCTACGATTTGACTTAACGTTATAACATCGCACTTTATCTGAATATATATATTATATATTGTGTAATCCCGCGTCCCAACGATTATCCGGTAATCACCGACACATTTCCCAATGTCATCTACAACACAACCCACCCAATCCGCGTCGACGCATTCATATTGATCGCACTCAATATATATAACTTTAAATCACGAAGAGCGATCAATCAATTTGATACGGATTGGCATCACCATATCAACATTCATATTCAAACTTGATTCCAAGCAATTTTGCTTTTATTAAAATTTAAATCAACAAAATACAAAAGTTTTAGAAACCTAAAACATTTATTTACCTGAAATTCATCCCAATATAGATCTAACCTCGTGGTAATCGCTTTCCAACTATATCCGTCATGATGTAGTCTCTCAAAGATACTGTGACATTCGAGATGACATCTTATGAGACTCCAACAAAGCTACAATTATATAAATATGCTATTAATTGTAAGGCACATAAATTAACTAGTGAATTAAATAGTATTAAATGTCTCACCTCCCATCATGCACTCGTAGTTTCTCACGACTACCTATAGCTTCTTCCTACGTAGAGGAACTCAACCAGGTGTGATCGGCGCATGTGGTTGTGATTCGAGGCCTAACTCCGGAGAGTGGGATGCCTGAGGTATCGTAACATGGTCCGAGAGAGCCAGACGAACTACCAAAGGTGATGAGATATAGATGTGCTTGGGCCAGTAAATGTCGACATGCCTGGCCCAACTGTCTCTGTGCCAAGCAGTGCAGCAGTGGATGCAGATGTAGAAGTAGCTACTGGCGATGAAGAATTTACCCTTCCAGCAGCTCCTCGTCCTCGACTATCAATTATGGATACACTTCCAAAGACGACTTCGACCCTCATAATCGAAAAAATCAAAAAATTAAGATAATTAACAAATCCAAACACTTGTACTATAACAATATTCAAAGTGACAACTACCTCTTTATCAACTATCGGTTTCATTAATATCATTTAAATTATCCTCATTAAAAAAGAAAAGAATAATTAACAACCTAACACTCAGACCATAACATTATTCAACCGCAACTACTCTATTTATTAACTATCGCTCATTCATATCATTTAAATTCTATTCATTTTCTCGAATCAAAATGAACTTTCGTCAGAATTCTTCTTCTTCTTCTTCTTCTTCTTCTTCTTCTTCTTCTTCCATAATATCTTCGGGTCACCTATCGGATCATTTAATGTCGTTGTCGATCTTCTTCATCGATTTCCTAACATTATGGATTTTTAACACCTTCTCTTGAAATGGAGGAGTTTCTGCATATATGTTGTCTTTGAAAGGTTCTTGGCATCACAACAACTCCTTCTTGGTTTGATTTTCGATACAACCCACTCAATCAACTCTTTGTCTTTCGCAAAATCGGGTATGAACAAAATATACTCGAGTTGCTCTCGAATTGCGAGGACAAAGGGTTCATAATTTATCGATCATTCTTTCTATGGTTTACCCCCAATGTTGTATTGCTCATGAACTCTTATGCCCCTATTAGAGCCTGATCAAACCAATCACACATGAAGAGAATCGTTTCGCTTAATCGCCAATTAAGATATCTTAATTTCCACTACTTCTCTTAACTCGACCATACCAATCATCTCGCATTATGGCTATACTCTTGGCCTTTGATGCAAACCCCACTCATTTATTGACATTTTACTTGCACCATATCCAATCTGCGGTGAAACTTGTATCCACTTACAAATAGCCATTATATATTTTAACAGCTTCCAATGGACCTTTAAGTAGATCTTGTATGAAGTTGTTATGGATACCAGAGTTCGATCTCCTCGCCGAACAATAAGATATAGGCATTTTACATGTTAATAATATTAAGTTTAATGATAGGTTGAGAAAGAAGGTCTTACATATGCTTTTAAAAAGAAGGCTTTGAATTGGATAGTGGTGCAAATAAGCCTCAGATCACGCATGTTAATATGATTAAATTGATAGGGTGGAAAAGAAGGCTTACATATGTTTTGAACCAGATAGCAAAGTCCATCTCAAGTTTAGCATCAATTTCAGATTTGTTATGTTTGGATTGAGATAGAACATCCGAGTGTAAATCCTATGAATTGGATGTAATTCTTATATGTTAGTTAAAATATAATGGAGTTGTAAACAATATAATATATTGAAATAAGTTTCACTATAAAAACTAACTCCGACATATGGTTCAACTTTCACGCTTAAGCAAAATGTAGGAATGAGTCGCTTTATATTCTTGTTTAGTCATATGTCTCGCTTTAGAACGACCAAGGGTCTACCACCGTATTTGAAAAATTTATAGGGGTTTAAAGGATCATCTGATGGAATATAATCTCCACCACCTTCATAATTTCGAGAACTGGCCCTAGCTTTGCTCAGACATGATCCTTGAAATAATATGAACAGAACGCTGATGCTTCCTCAACTAGATATGCATTGCATATCGAGCTTTCCACATGTGCCTTATTCCTGATATTGAGCTTCAATTTCCGAAGATACCTATAAAATGATATGTTAAGTAAGACACATGTACTAATTCAAGGTTATTGACCATTATGATTTACAAGTTAGGTTTTAATCCCTCAAATGGATACATCCATCGGAATCAGATCGCCCCGTAATGCGTGCCTCATATGGCAAGCGAACCGGAAGATGTTCAATAGAATCAAAAAACTCGAGGAATATTCTTCTAACTCGCATAAAATAATCGGGATGTCTGATCTAGTCCCGGCCATGTCTTCTTATTCCGTAATTACCGTTGAAGTAAGACTTTAAAAAACAAACTAAGCTCGCGGATAGCCTCCACACATTAGCGTGTGTAGCTCTCAAATGCTATAGGCATCAACCTCTCGCATGAAGACATGACAATCGTGACTTTCATTCCAAACAACCTCGATCCTCGTCATTCACACATCTACCCATTACGTTAGACACGTAACCATCAGGAAATTTCAATTTTGTTAACCAATCAAACAACTCCTTCTTAGCCCCTATCAAGCCTAGTGGTGTAGCAAGCCTTTAGGGTATTTGCCTCGTCAATCGATCAAGTTCGCCTTCGACAATAGGTATTTAGTTCTCGCTTGTACTTAAGAGTGTCTTTGTTTTACCATGTATATTCAACACTGTATTAAACAAGTTATCGAACACATTCTTCTCAATGTGCATGACATCAAGGTTATGTCGAACTAGATTAGAGCTCCAATATGGCAAATCCTGTAATATGCCGCGCTTCTCCAACCACACATGATTGACTAATCCTCCACGTCATAAGCATTGACTTTGGCCACCTTCTTCAAATCAAGATGATCAATTATGCTTAGTATTTCCGAACCCGATCTAACTCGAGGTGCGCCAATCATTACAATTTGTTTAAATGCACTCTTGCGATTACGCCTAAATGGATGATCAAGTTCCAAGAACTTCCTATGATTGTCAAACCATGACTGCTTACCGCTCCTATTTAGTCTAAAGGATTCTAAGTCCTCCATACAATAAGGACAAGCCAATCATTCCGGGCCGCTGACCATCCGCATTAACATTGAATACGCAGGAAAGTCGCTAATAGTCCACATCAATGTCGCCGCGAACTGAAAATTTTGATTCGAAATGTCAAATGCTCAACCCCATAATCCCATAATAGATTCAACTCATGTATTAGCTACGTAAGTACAATATCTAACTTGTCTTTTGTGGATTTCGTGGTCCCGAATGTATCAGCTTAAGAACATGGATGCATCTCATACATAACCATGGAGGTAGGTTATACATGCGGATACAATAAAGCTAACACGGTAGTATTGTCGCCTCGATTGGCCAAAAGGTTGAAACCCATCTGTACAAAGTCCGAGACGCACATTTCTAATTTCTATTGCAAAATCAGGGTGAACATCATTGAAGTGCTTCCAAGCAATAGAATCGGACGGATGTTGCATGGCATTATCCTCGACCACATAAATTCGCGATGCCACCCTCATTCAATAGCAAAGGCATGAATATAATCTAAGAAATCGATCCTTCAAAGGAAAGTAATACATTTTCTTTAAAAGGTATGGCTCTGCTTTTCTTTCTCCCTTTTCCATTGTCATCGTTTTTCTTAAAACGTGATGGTCGTAATCCCACACAGTAGTCTTGTTCAAATCTTCCCCAATAAATCACGCATCCATTGGGACAACAATGTATCTTCAACTCGGTAAAACCCAAGCCCGAACCATACGCTGTTTCATAAAAGCTTTCAAATGATAAGACTTCTTTGTGCACAATCTCTTTCTTGTTAGTTTAGCAATCGCATCAAATGCACGCCGCATGTATGGTGATCACTTTGATATCCAACATTCTAGCCACTACCGATAATCGTGGAATGATTTTCACACCCTTGCCACAATGGATTATCAAAAGATCAAGCATATCATAAAATCGTTTGCCATTGGATTGGGATTCTCCTCATATTCACTTCATCAAAGAATGACCAGCAAAGATCTATAACCATCAGATGATAATCATTCATTGGATTAAGGACAAGTATAATCCATAGAATGATGCCTCATATATCACATTATTTGTTTCCACGCCTATTCCACACAATATATTCTCGCTTTGAAACCATGTCTCAAAGACATGGTATTTCAATTGCTTCCTATCAAGAAACTCGCGATTCGACACTCGATCTCCTACACTGACACTTTATTTTTTTCCCCGTCCATCCACTGTGATGAGAGCACAAGCAAATTCCAAAATTTCAACCCCGTAAACAAACTCGGATTAAGAAAGCCATCTATCAAACCTTGGTACATCCAGTTTCTATTCTCATTCATGATCGTGGTCATGTGGGAACAAGGCACGATTAGGTGTAATCGATTCGAGTCGAGTCGGGAGATAGAGCAAGCCTCGAACTGCATCACAAATCCATACAAATTCCACAACAAAAATTATTTTTTAGATGAAGATTATTGAATAAATGTGATTATTGGAATGCTTTCACCTAATAGGATGCCTAAGATTCTAATCATTTTATTAACACACCGCCAAATTTAGAAGGTCTTATAACACAAACTCCAATTGATAAAGAAGATTGAATAATTCAATGATGGTACGCTTAGTCAGCTTAACAAATAGTCTAGCCATTATATAGCACATTCCTTTCTTTGATATATTCACATGGAATACAATTTCAAAATAAAAAATAAAAATAAATAGAGCCAAAGAAAAGTGGGAAAGCATGTTTACTCTTCTTTGTTTCACCTAACCTCAGTTTTTCTTTAAGTGATATGTGTTCCACTTTAACACGTTGTTGTGATGAATTTTGTATATGGATTGAGTTTGGGACGAAAGAAGTTGAGAAGATCAGATGCCCGAACCAGAAGGCCCTAGTGCCACCCCTGAAAGGACGATAATCAGTGAAAATCGAACAGAGAAAAAGAGAAAGAATGATGAAATCGAAAGTTAATAGGAGAAAAGAAAAATCACACTACAAGGAAAAAGTTAATCAATGGCATGTTTAATAAGTTTATTGCATAATAACTCCATGTTTCCTCCTTGCATCTTCCGCATTCCCGATTCTAGATATTGTTGAATTAAAATTTGGCCAAAAAAAAAATGGAGATTATAAGTAAATAAACAAATTACCGAGAAAAACCCTATCAAGGTGCTCCACTGAAACAAATTACCTAGATTTCTACACAAGCTAGCACAATAGAAATCTAAATACAAGATTTCTTCAAAAGTTATAGATAAGAAACTCCAGAGTGATCTTCTACTATCAATTCATAATGGCTAATTATTAGAACAGTCTTCTTCCTTGTCATTTCAAAAGGAAGAACAACAATTGAAAATATAAAATATACACGAAGAAGAACAACATTTGAAAAAAATATAAAATATACATCATAAAGCTAAAGAACATAGAAGAACCCACTTTTATCCTTTGAGAAGATGCACCAATGCGCACGGGCCTACTTGAACAATATGCACCATTCATCTCAGTCATGACCTGTGATCTCTCATTCTCATCTCCAAACCGCTCAAAGCCATAACTCAACGACTCAAAAAGACGGGCATCAAAGACAACTTTGCAAACTTTAATGCATGGATATTAAATCCGTAAAAGGCTCTTATGTAATGCTATTAGTGACATCTTAAGCAAATCTCCTACAAATATGGAAAGATCGTGACCATTTTCCGAACGCCATTGCTCATACTAAATGTCAGCCTGGGGCCTAAACTAAGGATTGATCCGTGCTAGGTCTCAACACCAAGATAGCTTCAGAGAACTTTCAACCTGGGCAAAGATGTGACGAAAAATCTACAAATCCACAAACAACCCGACCTCGCTTCCAAATCGCAAATCAAACCCTAAAGCCCTATCCACTATCGGCACTACCCATTCCGCAAGATCACACAAATCATAAAAAAATGTATCAAGTCCAAAATTCGTGTTTATCAAGAACTATCCCACAAAACATTGCCGATCAAATCAAACCAAATCGCATAAAGATGAGTTAAGAAGTCTAGAACTAAATATCATCAAACCATTCCAACAAATAAACACGCAAAATCAGAACTAGACCGCGAATCGAAATCAACCAACACATGCACGGATTACCCAAAAAAAAAAAACCCCGAAACAACAAACTGATAAACAAAACAAGAGATGAACAAATAAATTGGGGATCTTGGGGAGGCGGGGAGGATCGAGAGATGCGGAGAAGAAATTAGGGTCTGGAAAGCGAGGTCGAGGACTTGCAAAGGGTGGATCGAGGTGTCGATGATGCAGTAACTGAGGATGAGATCAGAAATAAAAAGGCTAAGATGTGGAGAGAAAGAAAACCACAATGACTATCATACTTCCATGACTATGTCGTTTTCCCTCTCCATCCTTTCTTTTATTCAAACCTCCCCCATTTTTTCGTGTTTGTTTGATCTTCTGGTTTTACGTTTGATCATTTGGGTTCTTATGTTTTTATTTTTGTTTTTTTTAATAATTCCCCTTTTCTTGTAAAAGTAAAATTATTAAGGTTATGTTTGGTTCTATAAAATGTTAAGGAAAAAGGAAAAGAAATCGAAAGAAAAAATATAAGGAAAAAAAATATGATTATGAATATTCATAGATATTTTAAAGGAAAAAGGTAAATTTTTTTGTATTTTTTTAATTAATTTTTAAGGGATTAAGTAGAGGTCAATAAAATATAACTCAAATGGTTAAGAGCTCAGATGAATATTGGGAGGGGTCCATGATTCGAGTCCTAATGGTTTAAATTTGTCAAGAAATATAATACGATGATGTAATGCAAAGTGAATAATATAAGGGAATAAGTAGATAAGATATTATAACATTTTAAAAGATTTTTTTTATATATTTTCTCATTTTTTGATGTCATCTAAACTTTGAAATTGTTTGTTTTCCAAAAATGATAGTTTCTTTCTCAACATAAAAAATAAGATTAAATCAATACAATATAATAAATTTGATATTTCATGACTAAATTTTATATTTTATTCAATCTATTTTTTTTAATATCCTAAAGTCCAAAATAATTATGTATAATGCTTTATTTATATATAATCCTTAACATTAATTATGATTTAACATTGTGGTCATTTTTTTTTTTGCAAAAAATTTCATTAATTACATTATTTTAAACATTTTTCATTATTTTGGTATTATAATTATAATTATAATTTTTTATTTCTTATATAATAATAATAATATAAATAATAATAATAATAAGTTATAATCGGTCAAAATGAGGCAATCAAATTAGTCTACATGAAAATCTTCAAGTTCACTTGATTAAAATAGTTATATAATTTCCTTTTAATAGTTATATAATTTTGTTTTATTTTCCAAATTGATTAAAATGAGAAAGGATGGACAAGTTTCCATTTTAATGCTCCAACCTACACATTATAAAAATTAAAAACGCATAAAAGGTTTTTGTATCATTTCAAATAAGATGACTTTTCATTCTAAAAAATCTATTAAAAACGTCATAGATTTTTTAAAATTCTTCAAATTAAGTTTCATTCTAAATTTAATCATATTCAAACAATCGACATAAATTTTAATTTTTGTAGTAGTGTCATTGTTTTCTTAGGTGTCGATATTTGCGAAAAGAAGAAATTATGTTCCCGACATTGTTTTTTTTTCATATTTTTTGAGGAAATTTCGAATTTAATGCAAATTTAGGAGAAAAACCATACGTAATGTGTTTGAGATGGTACTTACATGAAATTTCAAGAGAATAATAAAAGAATAAGTTGAACAAAAACCTCGCTTGAAGTCAGAGCTACCGGCATGTTTTGGTTCCTCTCTTGGCTGGGCAGCTGGAATGATGTCGGCGAGAATGGCAGTGCAAGTGTTGAAGAAAAATTGTGGCGGTAGGGCTTCGTGGAGAAGAAGAACGAGAAAGGGGGAAAATGACATAGGCCAAAAGGGTTTGGTATAATGAGAGTTTAAACTTTACTAAAATTTAAACTTTTTAAAACTATAAAATTAAATAATAAATTACTAAAATGACTTAGGGAAGCTTAGAAAATTCCCGTAGTTAGGATGATTTAAACGAATCGCGCTGTTGGAGTCCGGTCTGGTGGAAACGAGCAACTCGTATAAAAGTTTCGCTGAATTCTAGGTACAGAATTCTTTATGAATTTTTAAGTTTGGTATCCTCAATTTAAACTTTTTAAAATATAAAATTGAATAATAAATAACTAAAATGAGTTTGAGTTTTAAAAATTCCCTGTAAATTCGATGATCAAACGAACCGCTGCCATGAGTCCGCCTCGTGAAAACGAGTAACTCCAAAAAAGTTTCGCTAAATTTCTAGGCATCGAGAATTCTTATGAATTTTTGAAGTTTGCTATCTTGAATTTTAAATTTTTTAAAAATATAAAATTTAATAATAAATTACTAAAATGAATCAGGGAAGTCTAGAAAATTCCCTAGAATTCGGATGACGAAACGAACTGCGTCGTTGAGTCCGTCTCGTGAAAACGAGTAACTCAGAAAAGTTTTGCTGAATTCCTAGCCATTGAGAATTCTTATGAATTTTCAAGTTCGGGTATCCCGAATTTAAACTTTTTAAAAATATAAAATTTTAATAATAAATTACTAAATGACTCGTGAAGCTCTGAAAAATTCCCTAGAATTCAGAGACAACGAATCGAAGGCTGCTGAGTTCGCCTCGTGAAAAACGAGTAACTCGTAAGTTTCAATAATTCTAGGTATTAAGAATTCTTTATGAATTTTTGAAGTTTGGTATCCTGAATTTAAACTTTTTAAAAATATAAAATTAAATAATAAATTACTAAAATTACTCAGGGAAGCCTAGAAAATTCCCTAGAATCCGGATGACGAAACGAGCTGCTATGTGGTGAGTGGAGGGTGATGCCGAGAGGAGGAGAGAATGAATATGTTGATCAGTGACCACAAGCTATGTGGTCGCTGATCAGTGACCACATGCTATGTGGTCGCTGATCAGTGACCACAGCTTTGTGGTCACTGATCAGTGACCACAGCCTATGTGGTCACTAATTGTGGTCACAATGTCGTCACAGATAAGGTTTGAGCCAGATCGTGACGCTGGTCGCACGGGTCGGCTTTCTTTAAATTGCGACTCACTTTTTTGCGGGTCACAATTTGTGGTTACTATTTTGCTATTTTTTGTAAGGGAAAACTGCAAAGCATGAAAGAAAAAAAAAAATCAGAATAAATATTTTAATGTAAAATGTCATTATATCCCACTTTTCTATTCGTCTCGTTATTCAAACAATGGGAAAAAAAAAAATCGGCCAGTATTTAAAAAATGTTCGAGTCAAAAACGAATGTAGACTAAACAAGGAAAAACGAAATCGTCTAAGAGCTCATCATGTTCGCTTAAAAACATAAACAAAAAAATTATAACCAATATTTTTAATGGAAACGAACAGAAGCTCCTACTGTTCGTTCAAAACTGAACCAGAAACAAAAACATTTTTAACCAATAATTTGCTCTTACAGTTCGTTCAAAACGGAAACATAAAACAAAAAGTCAGAATCTAATAGAAGCAAAGATAGAAACGAAAAGTGAAAAATCCGCGGACGCCCCAAAACTCCGGGGTCCGTCGACTACCCGTCAACTCACGGAATATAAGTGGAGTGCCTGGGTTACCCGACGCCACTTGTAAAATCTACAGTAGCCCCTTTCAGACGAGCTCTACCCAAATACAAACCTCAGAGGCAAACCTGTCCCAATCAACAATATATGCAATATATAGATCCAATACGCGCCACTGGGGCTCCATCAACCTGTGTTTCACACATATATCCAAACTATATCCAATAGTTTCAAGAGTTCAAATGTTTTACTTCTTATACAACATATATTAAAATACTCAAATTCTAATACATGTAACATCATCAAAGCCACACCCTACTTTCTTCTTATCCAACCTCAAGGACGAACTCGTCTTCACGCACGCTCCTCACTGAAAAGGGGATCCTATCGACTGGTGAGCTTAAAGCTCAAGAGGAGAATCGCCCTAAGTGGGCTACTCACCACCTAAGGCAGCCAAGAACGTCTAATTAAACTCACATCTGCCAAATGCATGATCCTAGCTCAATGTCTACCTCGACCAACTCCATCCCGAGTCCTCATCGACTCTCCCACACTCGCCTGCCTTGTATGAGAATTATTATTTTATTAGTGGACAACCCTCCGATGTATATATATCAATTGGGCCGCTCCGACGATTGATATATAAATTGTTTGTGGACTACCCTCCGATGAATATCAATTGGGCCGCTCCGACGATTGATATTTTATTTAGTTTGGACTACCCTCCGATCATTTAATATTTTAGACTACCCTCCGAACCACTTTCCTCTAGACTCATCTCATGCACTAACTCCTATAATCCTAGGATGTTCCAGCTGCATATGAATGCATGTATGCCAATTCCACATACCTAATCACATGCAAATATATAAACATGAATATATTCGGTGATAAAAATTAAATCACACAAACATGTTATGTAATTATCATTTCACGATCAAAATTAGCTCTTTATTAATATTCAAACACAAGCAATTCGATTCAATTACTTAACTAAACACATAATTTTACTTAAAATATATTCTTGAATATCAAGCTTGGGGAATAGTGAAACCCTACACTATTCCCGAAAAGATCATAAATCAACGGCTCACTTAGTGAACTCCGAATTACCGCCATTCCCTACTAAATTCAATCAAAGCATGATTTAACACCACCATACTCCATTTTCCATAATTATTACTGGCCATGGAGCAGCCTACGGTCGCTTCCATTTGGTTTCAAAAATTGTATTAATTCGGTCCCATGCTCAGACCGATCCAAATGTTCCCCAATGCCCAATCGACTCAAACATTCGAAAAACACTAAAAATGGGAATAAACCCCAAGTAGGGAGAAATCCTACCTCAAGGAGTTTCTAGAAGAAACTCCTGATCTCGTGCATCTACGCGAAGCCCTCTCCTCTGCAGATCATTTCTCCCTCTTATACCGAAAGTCGCCGACCTGATCACAGATAATCCTAGAGAAGGAAGTGATTCTCTCTCTAAAACCTCCATTTTTTCCATTTCGCCACTCCGGTTCTCCACTTCATGTTTTGGCTCATTTTAAATCTTGAGAAGACACACATCAGAGCATCTTTGTCTCATTCATTTAATTAATTTAATTTAATTAATTCCTTCTTTATCCATTATTATCTCTACTATCTCGCCGTCCATTTTCATTATTTCTCTACTCATACCACTTATGGTACTTGAGTACATACTACACGTGCCTTTCGTCGCATCGAAAATCGATTTATGGCACCTCGAAAAACGTGCCGACTCCGACTGTCTCAACAAATTGCTAAATTTTACGTGCTAACTAGATTTCGCATTCCATTCCCAACGGCAATCCGCTTCGGCCATCCGGGAGATCTAGGAATTAATTACGACTTTTAACTGTAATTATAATTTTGTAATCAAAATTACGATTTGGCCCTTTATTCCAGACTTGGAATTTCTGGCCCCTACATTCTCCCTTCCTTAAAGAATTTCATTCCGAAATCTCAGACAATCATATCACTCACAACACGTAACCCTACACAACCCTTGCTTGGTGTGTAACCGCTAACCTCTCCAAGGTCACAATTACTGACAATCCAATGGACTGTCAACTCAATCCATGCCATGCATGACATCCATTTACCGAGCCCTTGCCAGCTCAACAACACCCAATGCAATTTCAAAAGGGTATCCAAACCTCGAGTCATCCCCGACTTATCACTCAACTCTCGCCCACGGATAACCCTTGTCCCCGGTGTTTTCATCTCCACCTACATAATTTCTTTCGCTTACACTTCGAATCTCTTACATTTCCTGATTCAACTATGAGTCTTCATTAGACGTAGTCCTAAAGACAACTCAACCCGCGCTCACCAAGAGTGGTGAATGACCATACTGTGCACCCACACCCGACTCGACGGGATGTTACCGTGCATATAAACGTAATGATGCCCTACTGTGACACCAAATCCCAGGGTCCACCATGAGCAAAATCTTGAAGATCTCACACTCATAATCTCGACCTATCAGGTCAACTCTCACCCTACATCCTAGGGGAGAACATCTATACCTGGCTTTCTAAAGGCCTTAACCTCTGCTTTCTCCAACCATGTCAGATTCGCATGACAACCCTACTAGTTTTAATTATCGATTGAACCCGATGGTCGCCAACTTTATCCATGTCAACCCCGACATCTAACAACCAACAGTCTACCACCCTTAAGGTCCACCACGCTCCGACATGCACAACTCGACCGGTCTCGACTTCACTCCACACTCCGCCTCTTCGCCTATCTCGTGGTCGCCGAGAGGCTTCAGATAGCACCCCGAATCAGCTAGTTCCTCTAACCCGTACTAGGTGTGGAGGAATGAACTGTATACTCTCCTGTTTCATCACAACTAGACTCCGCATTGTCCCAAAGTCTCGGATCCCCGGCCTCCTCGGGCAATCCCGCCACTCATGCCTCAATCCCGGCCCTACCCCTGTAACTCAGGTGAAGCGTGTCTTCGCCCTCTTCCCGACCTCGAAGATAGCCGATCCTCCTTCATACCAACACCCGTATCCCGAGTGTTCCAAGTATCCTCAATCTCTCTACGGTCATCACCCCAACCATGGAGTCCATATCCCGTGAGGCAAACTTGGCAATCCCGCTCGAATGGACAACTCGTAGCCCATTCTAATCTCCTCAGACACCCACCCAATCCCCAAGAAATCATGTACCCGAAGATTGACATTCGGGCCTCCCCACCCATCACCGCTCAACCTTCTCTAGTCGACCGACACTCCCCAGCCACACCACGTGTCCCAAAAATCTCCCCTCAGTAAGCTAAAACTCGCACTTACTGAACTTAGCGTACAACTGATGGTCTCTTAACAACTGTAAAACAATCCTCAAATGATAGTCACGCTCCCACTCTGACGGGGAGTAGATCAAGATGTCATCCATGAAGACTACGACAAACTGATCTAAATAGCTGGAAACACCCTACGACAGAGGTCCATGAAACACAATACGATTCGTCAATCCAAAGGGCATCACCGTAAACTCCAAGTGCCCATAACGCGTCCTAAACGCTATCTTAGGGATATCTATCTCCCAAACTCACCTGACGTAACCGCTAAGTAAAGTCTATCTCTGAGTAGACTCGCACTCCTCTCAACCGATCAAATAAATCATTAATCCGATAATGGGTACCATTCTTGATCGTGAACCCTGTCCAATAGCCCTCGTGAGTCGGGACTCCAGTTCCCACTCAACCGGCAAGATCCTATGAGTCATAGAGATGGTCAATATACTGCGGTGTAACTCAATAATCAAGTTTACATCCCTATGAGTAGTCCGTAGCTCATATCCGGGAAAACATCCACACATTCAGACACTACTCGAGGTAGATCCAAGCCCCGATCTCTCCTCCCTCCTCTAGTGGTAAGGCTCAAGGAGCCAACTCCGCTAACCGCCCCCGACACTTGACCCCGATACTCGTCCTGGGAAATGTCATGCCTGGCCCCCTCGAATACCATACGAAAATCGGGTCCCGTGTGAAGCGGCACCTCCTATGCCTACAATCGATAACGATCCCGTAAGCCATCAACCAATCCATCCTCGTGGATGACCTCGAACTCCGACATGTCCATAATCCTCAGTCCACCGTGAGTAGTCCTCGAGATCTCCCGGTAACTCGCAACCTCGACCTATCATTCTTATTCGCCCTAATCCCTAGGGAGAACCCACGCATAACGGCCCTCCAAGGTCCCCAGAGGTCCCCGCCCATTTCCATCATATCTGGGGGGGCCTCATCCTCTGGGGCCTAACAGCCTACTTTGTCCGGCCGGGCGAGGTATCTCCATAACCCCACACTTTCTCGATACGCATTTAACCAACCCGGTCGGCCACCACCTGATCCCTCCCCCATGAATGTCTGAGGATGATACGTCCTAAACCTCCGGAGGTTACTAGGATCTCCATGTCCACCGCTTATACTAGCCTGCAATAAAGACACTCTACAACACTTACGAATTCTACGGCCTGTTGATCAATACAAGCGGGCTAGTCAACTTGGTCAATGGTGCTCCGACTGAAGGGCCCTGCATCCCTCTTACGCCCTCGTCTCCTCTACCAACATTTACACAACTTCACATGGCAACAAAATCACCACTTTTTCATTTCGCAATCGACTAGTAATGCAGATGCCGACACTAATAGACTTGACAACCATGAACTAACCTGCCATTTCCTATGGTGCTAAATTCCAACCACTTAATTCATTTAATTCTATGTACCCTAGGCTCTTGTTCATTTCAAGACTCCAAATCCCTAAGGCCTGCAATTCCCAACCTTAGCATTCACCCATTTTCCTATAATGATCACACCACGCATATAATTTCGTACGCAACTGATAAATAAGAATCACCATTTCAAATGGTAGTTAAATCCAATACAAGATTCTAAGGCATAACCACAACCCCTATATTAATTAATCACATACAAGATACCCTTGTATACTTAATCAATTTCGCTGCTTAAAAATATTATTTTCATTAAAATTTTATTTTCAAAATTTTATTTTTGAAAATTTCATTTTTCAAAATTTTATCAAAATTTACTTGGATTTTATTTTGATTTATTTGAATTTAATAAATTTTTTTTTTTTTCGAAAAATTTTATTTTACAATGAACTGTTCATTCTGGGTGACTCAGAAAAACGAGTCAAACGGATCGAAAATGGGCCGAGTGCACCGAGTGCACTGCCCAAGGCCAGCCCAGCGCCCAGGCCACGCCCAGGCCTGCTGGGCCCGCGCCCACGCCCAGCGCCCCGCGCGCCCACTCCCCGCCCCCCGCCCACGCCCGGGCCGCCGCTGGCCCGCCGTCGCCAAGACGCCCCACAGCCCGCGCGCCACGTCGCGTCCGCCCACGCCCGCTCACGCGTGCTTGACGCCCTCGTCATACGCCGCTCGTGTCAAGCATAGTTGGTTGTAGGGAGCCTGGCTGGCACTCAGACAGAATACAAATCAAATGCATGCTCTAACAGACTCCCATCAGATTGCAACACACATGGATTCCTCCCGTAATACAATTTCAAATTTCTTCCAAGTCTGAATACAATTCTGTATTGGTAACTTAACCCGCACTCATTCCCGCAATACAAATTCTTCTTCAGATTACAAACGGGCAAAGAGCTCCATTCCGCATTTTTTTTTTTCTGCATAATTTTTTTTTTCAATTTTAACAATAATAATTATTCTTATTTTCAATTATTTCCAGCATCTAAAAAAAATCACTAAAATCACTAAAAATCAAATTTTTTTTTTTTTTCATTTTCTTAGACACTCAAATAAATTCATAAAAATTTATTTTTCTCCATTTTCTTAAATTTTACACCATATAAAACCTTAGAAAATTATTTTCTCACTTCATAACCAAATAAATTTACAAAATTTATTTTCTTTTTCCAGTTTTCCACTGAAAATTTTCTCCACTCAAATAAATTTATAAAAATTTATTTTCTTCAATTTCCATCCAATAATTTTATTAAAAATATATTTTCCTTCATTTTTATTCCCGGTTTTGTACACTATACCACTCCAAACATTTTTTTTTTTTTTCTAAAATATTTTCTACACATTTATGTGCTAATCACCAAGCACACAACAATTCACAACACAAACAATATGGCATACACATCATTCATCAACTTTCACATGTTCACACAATAATTCACCAATTAATTCACAAAATCACACAAAACACATACACACATGCACGTAGGGTGTCCTAGCTTTGTCCCCGTGATTTTCTAGGCAGCACTTCATATACCTAAACCTAATATCAAACCACACCTAGTGGTGATGCTCATCCTCAACTATGGCCTGCTTCAAATTTCTATCCATAGGTTTCATAAACTTATACTCCACACCATACCACCAGTGGTGATGGATACCCAAACCCGAGCTCCTTGGCTCCATACCTAAGCCCCGATACTGCCTGACGCCCAAACCCCGGGGTCCGCTGACTCACCCCGTCAACCCACTAATACAAGTGGAGGTCGGGTTACCCGACGCCACTTTGGAAAATCGGGCAGAGTCTCCTTTGTACGGGGAGCTCTACCCAAATACAAAACCTCGGGTGATAAACCCTCGTCCCAATCAACAATATATGCAACATATATATCCAATACGCTTACTCAGCCTTACTTAACTCGGTGTTTCTAAATACATATATCCAAATTTATATCCAATAGTTTCTAAGAGTTCAAATGTTTTTTATTTCTTATACAACATATATTAAAATACCAAATTTAATACATAAATATCATCAAAGCCACACTTCAAGCTTTCTTCTTTATCCAACCTCAAGGACGAACTGGCTCTCACGCACGCTCCCGTACCAAAAAGGGGGATCCCACCACGGGTGTGAGCTGGGCTAAGTAGGAGAATCCCAAGTGGGCTACTCACCACCTAAGTGCAAAGGTGCAATGTTCCAAATTAAACTCACATTCAAGTAAACGATGATCCTACTTGAATGTCTACCCGACTAACTCGATCCCGAGTCCTCACTCGACTCTCTCACACTCGCCTAAGCCTCAGGTATGAGAATTCATTATTTTATTAGTGGACAACCCTCCGATGTATATATATCAATTGGGCCAGCCTGACGATTGATATATAAATCTGCTTGTGGACTACTCCGAAGGAATATCAATCGGGCCGCCCGACGATCGATATTTTATTTGGCATTGACTACCCTCCGATCATTTCAATATTTCACTACTCCGAACCACTTTCCTCTAGACTCATCTCATGCACTAACTCCTATAATCCTAGGATGTTCCAGTGCATATGGAATGCATGTATGCCAATTCCAATACAGTCTAATCACATGCAAATATATAAACATGAATATATTCGCATAAAAATTAAATCACACAAACATGTTATGTAATTATCATTTCACGCATCAAAATTAGCTCTTCAAGCATATATCAAACATGCTAAATTGATTCGAATTACTTAACTAAATACATAATTACGAAAATATATTCTGACATTGTTTCGAATAGTGAAACCTCTACATTGACCCCGAAAGATCACAAATCAACCCGCCCACTTAGTGAACCCGAAATTCACGGCCATTCCCGGCCCAAATTCAATCAAAGCATGATTTAACACCACCATACCCATTTTCCATACCCACACGGCCATGGAGCAGCTACGGGCTGCTCCATTTGGTTTCAAAATCAGACACCCGGTCCCATGTTTCGGGACCGATCCAATGTACCCCCAATGGCCTCAATCGACTCAAACATTCGAAAAACACAAAAATGGAATAGGTCCCAAGTAGGGAGAAAATCCTACCGCAAGGAGTCTGAAGAAACTCCCGATCCCCACCCACGCCGGCCCTCCTCCGCGCAGATCATTTCCTCCCTTATACCAAAGCTTCGCTCGACGATTGATCGCGAGATAATCCCAGAGAAGGAAGTGATTCTCTCTAAAACCTCCATTTTTTCTTACTTCCGCTCACCGGGTTCTCCACTTCATGTTTTGGCTCATTTTAAATTTGAGAAGACAATAATAATCGTGAGCATCTTTTGTCCTATTCATTTAAATCAATTTAATTTAATTAATTCCTCTTATCCGCTACATTCGCTTCTATCTCGCCGGTCCATTTTCATTATTTCTACTCATACCACTTATGGTACATGAGTACATACTTCACACGTGCCTTCACAGATCAAAATCGACATTTACGCAGACTAAACGCGATGCCTCAAAAACGTGGCCGACCGACCGTCTTTAAAACTGCGAAATTTTACGTGCTAACTAGATTTCACTTAGACGATTCCAATCTGGCAAGTAATCCGCTTTCATTATCCGAGATCAGGGAATTAATTACTGACTTTAACCAGAATTATAATTCTTTGTAATCAAAATTAATGATTTTGGTTCTTATTCCAATTTGAATTTCTCAGGTCTTACAAAATCTGTAAACGAACACAACAAAAATTCGTGAACGAAAAAAATCTGTAAACGAACACAACACAAATTCGTCTTAAGAGTGTTGTCAGATTGCTCGCATACCGTAAAATGTAAAAACAAACCCGCTTACTAGTACAAACAAAACAAATGAGGATGTTCAATCGAGCCCAACGGGGGCCAATAACGCCGTGGTCCTTAGCGACGAATTTGGTCCTTCAACTTGTACCGGCGGGGATAGTGGACAATCGCTTCCTATGATAGAACGGATCTCGCCCTCCCAAGTGGTACTTGACGGAGGACCCCGACTTAACCTAACTGGTAACAATCGCACAAAAAATGAATGATATGCAGTGAAGTGAGGAGAATGTTTTTTGTTGTTGTAATTCTAAAAGATGGGAAAAACGGGAGTATAAGTATGTCAAGAAGTGTCTCCACGAATAGACATGTCTGTTCGAAAAGGTATGAACCAAGCAAGGTGTCTGTTCGATGTGGGACACACTTGTTCATTCACTAAAGGATTTTGTGGAGACCAAAGTCCCAACATATATAATGTCTCTAATATCCAATCATTTGTTAAGAATTCTAATTTATAATAGGTTAAAGATTCTATTAATACAATATCATCTGGATCATAATCATCTTTTTCTTCTATTATTTTCATGATTTTTAAAACTTTAATACAAATTCTTGTGGCATCCTCGTTTGTGGATTTCATCATGTTTTTGTATATAGTCTTTATTTGACTTAGAATTTATTATTTGACTAACTTTACTATTACAAGTATCAATTTTAGGTTGGATTTCTCTATCAAGATTACTGTTTTACCTGTCATAGTTTTTCAAATTTTCTTCCAACACGTTTTGTAAAACTTTTCAATTTATACCTTTTATCAAACTTTTCAACTTTTGTAAATACTATTCAATATTCTTTTACTATTCATTTCCATTTCTTTATCTAATTTATATTTTATGTTTAATTTTATTTTGGTCTTATCCTCAAAGATTCTACAAAGCTTTATATTAGTTAGTAGCGTCTAATCGTTCCATCAAATTCCTTCACAATCACAAGTAATTCTTCCATATGATATGGAATATGATTTTGTTGATGAGTAATTGCTTTTGTGATTTCGCTCAAATTTTCTATCTTCGTGATAGATTTCATCATGTTTATGTTATAAATAAACTTTTCTCAGATAACTCATGTTATTCATCACTAAACCAATATTCTGTGTCAAATTGTTCTAAATCATAAACTTCTATATTATCTTCTGAGATTCTTGAATATTTATTTTTATATTATTTTTCTAATCTCTTTGAATTTTGTTATGCCTATTTCTTTAAACAAGAGAAATTTTAGTATTATTATTATATTATTATATGATTACTTCGTTTTATGTTATCTGAACCTAGGGCTTTGATACCATTATGTGTAGGGCTCTAAAAAGTACATAAAACATGAAGAGGAGGAGTTTCTAGAGTCCCAATGGGGATAATTTATTATATTATAATTAAAGTGTTTAACAAAAAAAATACAAGATTGGGAGGGTTTTGTCCCAAAATAATCTATTTTATTTAAAAATATTTCAAAGTAATATATGTTTCAAAATAATAATCAAATTAGTATCTAAAATTGCATTCACCAATTGGAGTTTTAAAAATTATTCTTGAAACCTTATTTTTTAAATATGGTTTTAAGGTTAATTTTTAAAACCTCATTAGTGAATACGGTTTTAAAGTTAATTTTCAATATCATAATTGATGAATGAGATTTTTAAAACTAGTTTGATTATTATTTTAAAATATGTATTACTTTGAAAATTTTATAATAAAAAATATATATTTTTTGAGACATCGCTGGTAGTCTCGTATCTGGAACACGACACGATTAATCGGCACGATTAACCGACAACCGTTTGGTGGAGACTCAACGGTTCGGTGATAAACGTCAACCCGCTTAACACGCTTAATAAACGTCGCGTTCGGGGTGAGACAGCAACCCGCTTATAACCCGCACCCGCTTAACACCGCTTCCTACCGCTGACAATGGTCGATCAAACCGCTGTACCAACGCCGGCTATCGATTAACCGGCACGACAATCGACATTAAACGGCTCGCGAGACCTAACGGAATGGGTGTGGATAACCGGTCAACCCGCTTAACACGTTTAATAAACGGTCTGCCAAGCCATATGTTTTTCACCACACCCGCTTTAACCCAGAATCATTTAACCCAACCCAACACGCTTCTGACACTCTAATCGCTGGACTGGATGACTAATAACGGCACGAGTAGGAGCAGGAGAGATATGATGATGAGAGGAGAGTAGGCGATGGCGGAGAGAACTGGCAAACAATCGTTATAAGGGTACAATAGCACATGGTTTTGTTACACTAATAATTCAATTGTTACATGATTAAAATTTTCTCATTTTTAAACATATTCCATCTCCTATTACCTATCAAATTAAAAATCTAGATTTTATTTTTAAATACAAATTAATTATTTAATATTTTATTTTTTTATTAAAATTTTTAATTTTATGTGTAGTTAAATCATTAAAATAAATTGTCCTTAAGATCTAACATGAGTGGTAAAAAGGTGGGATGAGTTTACAAGAGATCTCATATTTGAATCCAAAAACAAAAAACTACAATGCATAATATTTTTTCTTTTTTATTTAAGTTTGATATTCTATAAAAAAATATTTAAATATATAAATATAGTATTTATTTACTTAATTATTTGATTAAAATATAATTTTATAGTTTACTTATTTTTTTAGGATGTTTTTTTTTTTTAAATAGATAAATTTATTGATTCGGATTAACAATACAATCGATAGAAACACATAATCGAAAGTACTACTAACTTTAGAGGATGACACAATATCCAAGCAAAAAAAAAAAATCGACTCAAGGCATACATACTTAATAATAAAAATGCGTGAGAATACCAGATTCTAACCAAGATACCGACGCACGCGATTGATCGAATGATTTTATAAGATCGAATCTTTGTCATTTGAACCCGCCAACAAGAAACCTACGGTTAGCCAATCACAACGACACAACTATTCGCCGCAACTTGTCGATGACAAAACACGTTGCAACAAGTCAACGACAAAAACACACACAAAAAAAAAAAAAAGGCAAAACAAAGGCAAAACTATATCGGTGTGGAAGAAACCACTTTATTGGAAAAGAAAACTCATATCTAGGAAAGAAAATGATGGAATGGGTGATTTTAGATCAAAGAATGACAAAAAAATCATCCTCCTCTCTAACAAACAAAGGCCTTTAAAAGAGAACAAAGGACGGGCGACTAGGGTTTCAAGAGAGAAGTTGATATGATGAATGATTTATCAAATGTTAATATATTTCCCACATTTGAAGAATGTCACTATTAAGGAGGAGAGCCCATAAATGCTACTTCATGACCCAGCTGATAGGTAATATGTAAATGAGCCATGGTGATTATACCGCTGATGAGGGAAACCTGTGCATGTCATGGTCAGAAGGGTGGAAAATTCTTATGAAGGCGTAAAGCCAAAAGGGTACGGCTATAATGCCTGTGGTATAAATGCAGTTTCAAAGGTCAGAAGAGTAAGAGCAAACTTTATGTAACAAGGCCACTTTCGCTATGGCTATATACATTTATAAATGAGGTCGCTCTACAACTTGGTTTATATGGGATCTATAGTCGTTTGGATTTGACAACTATGCACCCATTTATTATTACATGGCTTATTATTATTATTATTTAGAAGACACTCGCTTCATGAATTTTCATTAAAAACCAACATTCAATACAAGTGATCGTGGTCCCCCATGATAACTTACCCATCAATCTCAAGCAAATTTTAAGAAAAACTAATATTGAGATATATTATTTGGATCAAGTGGGATTTTGCCATACAAGCAAGTCCGCTGTTTTAAACACCAAAATGGTTCACATACGGTCAGCCCTATAAAAGAGGCCAAATGGCTATTAAGCATTCTGTGGTTCAGGATTTATAAATGACAGGAATATAACCTCAGATCTGTATCTGGGGACCGAATCCGAATCAAGAGGAGAATAGCCAGAGAAAAAGTTAACTTTCTTGAAGGATTTAAGCACCCACATCGCCGCTCCATCACCTCGAGAATAGTCTGAAGATCTCGCGATTCTCAGGTGCATACTTCCCGCAAATCTGGCAAGTATTATCTCGATTGGTTATATTAGTTTAGCAATTAAACTGGTTATTCTTAAATCACATGATGACTTTGCTTCCAAGTAGATTATTCCTACAATTGGTATCAGAGTCAGGTGTGATTAAATCTTTCACCTGATCTAAACAATTTCATATTTTTGCGTTTTGATTGTACAATAAAAATCTAGGTTTTCTATATTTGTTGATTCGCATGTTTGCCTCAAGCTTATGATTTTTCGTTAGCGGATGGTTAACAATAAACGTGGGCTTGCCCTTCAATCTATGGTAGAGTTTCTTCTCGCAGCTCTACTCCGTCAGAATAAATGTGGATAACTACAAGATTGTGTTTCTGATTTATTTTCAAGTAATCATCTAGATTTCAGATACCATTTTATAAGGGTATAGGATTATTTTTGTAAAAAATTTTGAAGACTAATGAAGAAAATGTGAGCGGGGTTAATGAACCCATGTATACACCGCTGTATTTTAAGTGTCAGGTGTTTAGAGCCAGGGTTTTAACTAAAATCTTCAATTTCCTGGGCTCCAAGCCTGTAAATTGAACCCAAATGGACTACCGGACTAAAAATGGATCGATTAATAACAACGGCCTGGTGTTATCAGCTTGTGATTTTTTCTTTCAGGGAAAACCATGGATCGCTTTTATAATATTCATATATCATTTTTTATTCATGGATGATTATATTATATTTGGTAATGCTTTAGCTGTGATAACATGACATATGTGATTGTGTGGTGCCATTATCTCAGATCAATGCTATACATGTGCATAAATCTAGATAAATATAATTATGAAAACCTTTTAATTCAGGGGTCAAAATAATAAATGGCTCATGTAAAGCCCCACCTACAATCATGACGGCTTATCGGGATCGACCTAACAATTTTAAAATCTTAATTAGATCGACTAGTCCACCAACAAGTGAACTCTGCAGAGATTAAGAGAATTTAAAAATTAAACAAGGATAAAAATCCTTGTTTTTTGTGGTCCAAATAATAAATGGTCATTTGAAGCCCCATTATAATCATGACCAAGCCTTTTGTATCGGATTCACCTTAAATAACTTTAAAACCTTAATTAGATCGACTACCCACCACCTAACCTTAGAGATTAAGAGAATTTTATTATAATATAAGGAATGATTGAAATGAGCTGTGATATCTATGTGGCGTCTATCTAAGCATATCGGGATAAGTAGTCCGACAAGTGACCCCACCTTATTTTTTTGACTCCGACTTAGCTCGGATACTATTCATTTTATGATCAAGTTTTAGTTTGTTATAAATGTCTTTACCACCGTGAGCATTTATTATGGAAACTAAATTATCGTTTCACAATAAATAACAAATATATTTTTGTTTGGATTTACTAAATATAAGGCTTATCAGATAATATACGAAAGCACATTAGTGTGCACCATGCATAAATCTTTTTTAGAAATGCATTCCTTGAACCCCAGCTATGATTTCAATCAAAAACCATCGGATGGAAATAACTTCAGTGACTGGAAACAAACTATACATCGCTCCGATTATGAGAAAACTGGTTTGCCTCGATAATTCCCTGCCAGCCTATCCCTGTCGGTGCCAATGATACAACAAAAACAAAATACGCGACTTCAGAGGATGCAAACATCACTCTGTTATATTCTTGCTAATGTCAGGGGTCAATTGAGGAAGCAAATAACACCTCCTCACAAAGGGAGTAAACGCTCCGCACTCCTCGGGCGGATGCTCATAAGAGTATCGCTCTAAAAGATTTTGAATTTCGCACACGATTTGATTAATACACGGGATGATCGTGCAAGTATGTGAAGTTGATCATTGTCAGTAAATGATTTCACATATCATCATGAAAGTGACGTGGTAAAACTTCAAAAGGAGACGCAGATAGATTCATCTCGCAAATCACTGCATAAATATTTCAATTAGTTCTGTAAAGCCACTATAATATGGCTATGGATCTCGATTTCTAGTTCAATTGATGCATGAGCTCGAGAGGTTTAACAATCTCTCAAAGAAAGCCAAAGATCAATTTTACGAGGGGTTCTAAACCTAAAGTGAAACCTATGTAAAACAAGAACAAGAAAAAGAAGGCAATGGAGCAATGGGGCTTTGTACTTCAAATCAGGGACGTAATGAACACAGAAGGTGCGTCGAAAGCAATGTCGTAAAGGACACTAGAAACAGACTATTCAAAGGCCACCAAAAGCCAAGTATGGGTGATTTACTTTCGTTGTCGAGGCTCATGATGGAGAATTTTAATGATAATGGATTATTGATTCAGAGCCAACATCATGTTTGCTACTCTTTTCAAAGGGTTCAAACATAGCATGTCTATCAAGAAGTGGACAAAGATACTTGAAACTCGGGAATCCAGGAGCCTAATCTCCTCAGAAGGCCATAGGACTAGTTGTTTTGTGATTTTGAGAATAATAAGACTTTATGCTCTAGAAGATTGTTTATTTGTTCCATTTCCCCAAGAGTGAATCTGGTTTCTAATAAATTGTTTAGTCGAACACGACGGACAAAGATAAATTTAATTTCAGCTTCAATAAGAAGTAAATCTTCTTTATTCATTGTCTATGATCTTGGCTTAATAATCTTTATTTTAAGTCCTCATTCCATGATATAAAATGCCATTGAAATCATGAAATGAATGAAGCAATCACTCCTTGCCAAGAAAAGGAAAAAGATCAAATGAAACTTACCTTGGTATTTACTATTAGGTCATATTAATCCTAATAGATACAAGGTCTGGGTGAAAAGGGATAAAGTTCTCAGGCCAGTTTCTCAAAATACATGTGGTCCCCAGCTGGTAGGAATAATGGAGTTCAGCCAAGTATTTGGCAACTAAAACCATTGAATCGGTGCATACCGATGTGTACGCCCAATGCGTGTTCAAGCCAGAGCGGAATGGAGTATTTTGTCACTTACAAATGACTACTCAAGATATGGTTTTGTTTACCTAATGCCAAGAAAAGTCCGAAACTTTGATAAATTTCGAGAATAACATATATCGAGGGCGTAAAGCACCAAAGGCCCATATCAAACAAATGATCCGACCTAAAATGAAAATATACTGGCAGAATGCTTAACGAAAGTGGAAACCAATAGTAGAACAACAAGTAGATATACAAGGAACCGTAACAACTTAAAATCAAATTCAAAATGACCAAGAGAGGATCTTCCAGAGAAACTAAATAACTACCTGAGCTTCACGCATTGGAGAATGACACGCAAGCCATCGTAGATATCTCTCGTCGGGAAATCGTATCAAGCTACAACCATCGAGCAGCTAAGAGAATCCTAAGCAACTGCAAAGAAGCACTGAGGAGGTTAATGCAATGTGAGTGGGCCTCAGCCATGGATCGTGAGATGGAGTCTATGTATTCTAATCCCGCTCCGGTTCGTAGAGGCACCTGTGCGGTAAACCTATAAGGTGTATGGATATACAAGAGAAAAAGATTTACTTATTGGGAAGGCAGAAACCTTCAAAGCTTAGATCGTGGCTAAAGGTTATACCAAAAGGAAAGGATAGATTATGAAGAAACCTTTCACCAAAGAGGGCCATGCTAAATCCATCCCATTCTTTTAGCCATAGCCTCGCAAGTCTAGATTACTTAGATTCGTGGGTAGGATGTCAAAACAAGACTTAATGGCAATAAGAGACATCTATGAGCATGTCTGAAATGGGAAATATGTGGTTAGGTAAAAGGCTGCAAAATGTCCATTTACGGGACTAAAGCAAAGAATCTAACATGGAAATAGGTTTGATCAAGCCATAACTTTATATGGTTTTGAGAAAAGTCCTAATGAACCTTATGTTTACAAAAGGATTCAAGGTACAAAAGTAGTTTTCCTAGTCCTTTATGTAGATGACATTTTACTAATCGAAACTACATGTAGGTGTTATCATGTAAAAGGATGGCCATAAAGCAATTTGATATGAGATTCCTGGGAGGCTTCAACTATATTCTCGGAATCAAACTCTACTTAGACCTGTGAAGAAGGTGTCGTACTATCTCAAGCTTTATATATGTGATAAAATTCTAGCTAGTTCAAGATGGAAATTCTCCAAGAAGGAACTTTACCCTCTGCATGGAGTCATTTTTCAAGAGCAATCACCAAAACTCGAAAGGTAAAGAACGACGAGTAGGATACCTTTCGGGCTTCCTGAATGTAGTCCCATGTATGCCATGTTACGCATCACGCCAGATATCCGCTACGTGAGTGGAAATTGTTAGCTCAAAGACTGAATTCAATCCGTGAGTAAGAACATTAGATCGTTGAAAGCCGGAAGCATATTCTCAAATACTCCATGAGAACAAAGTAGATTACATGCTAGTATATCGAAGGAGTCTAGAAACTATCGTTATACATACTGATTAAGGGATATCATTCGTGAAAATCCACATCAAAGGAAAATTTAACATACCCATTTATAAAGAAAAACGTACCTGTCAAGCCGAAACATGTGCATTATATGGGTGTTAAGAGTTCACTGCATTTGTTTTAAGGCGCGAGGAGTTTATCGTTTTTTACAAGACAGACGTGTTATTATATTTTCTCGAGTTTAATTTTTAATACAATATGAGTGTATTCTTTCTATATTATTAAAGTACACTGACATTTTCATGATAAGGTCCAGTAGTAGACAATCATAGAGTATATGATCATATGAATACGCCTATAGGAATATTATGATAGTTCCTATAATTAATGAATAAGATCATAGTCATTAAACAAAGTCAATGCTTTATTTTAGATCTATGAATATTTTATGAAATAATCTATCTCAAGTATTATAAAATATCGGGTGCAAATTGCGCTCGCATCGATAGGATCAAAGTAGATTTATTTGTAAGTTAAATTTCAGAAAAGGAAACAAATCCTGCCAATATTTCGTTATTATTCTTCTCTCAATCCTGAGTTTATTATAGATAGTTATTTAAATGATTATTCTTTGAGTTGTTAATAAGTGAGATCTATTTAAATGACCAATATCTTGATGATTTGGGAGCAAGATTATTTAATCGCTGTATTTGGTGAAATAAACAATATGAATTTGTATGAAATATCCTCTTAATATGTTTCAAAGATTGATGTTATGAAGTCACCGGCTGCATTTTATCCATTAGGAGAAACTTCGATAAATTGGGAGAATAAATAATTGACTTATTTGATAGAAAATCTTATCAATTAATTATTGATATTTTATAAAGGAGAAAAAATAATATTAATATTTAATATTATTAATCTCTGAGTTCAATTCTCGGGCTTTAGTGAATAGCACGATGCCAGATAATTGCTTGGTAATTATGAGGAGCCTGATTAATGATAACTCGATGATCCCCCCAAACTAGCTCAGATAAACGCGGAGCATGATATCACACTATAAGAAAGAACCCTGACTTGTTTTTATAAAGAAGTGGTATTGTCGATTTTGCCATAAGTAAGTCCAAGCTGCTTAAAACACTAAACGGGTTCACATAATGGTTGGGCCCTAAGGTGAAGGCCCAAACGGCTATTAAGTATTCTAGTGTGGTTTGTACCTTATAAATATAAGTGAATACAACCCTAGATCTAGGATCTAGATCCGAATTTGAATCAAGAGGAGAATAACAGAAAAATAATCCTTTCTACGATTGTGCCTACACGCGCTTCCATCACCCTATGATACTTGAAGATCCTCATGCCTGCGGTGCATACTCGCAAATTCACAAGGCAATGATCCGATCAGTTATATTAGTTTAGCAATTAATCAATATTCTAAATCATACTTTAATGATTCCGTCTTCCGCTAATTATTCCTATAGTGACGCCCCAATTCCCGGGGGTCATTTTTTTTTCCAATACGCCGCAAATTCGATATAAAACAACCTTTTTATTACAAGGGCATATGAAACCTGGTGAAATCTTACCAGAACCCGCATTTCATACATAAATGAGCTCTGATTATAACTGTTTCTTTTTACATAAATAGAAACTGGGTTTTTCTTATCCAAAAATTTGCTGTGATACAAAACAAAGCCAAATCTAGGCCTTTTCTTAACTAATTTCTTAGACTTGTTTCGCTTCTTTGTACTTAGCACCAAAATGATTTTCCCACAACGAGGTAAGCAAAGCCTGAAGAGAGAAAATCTTCCACGAGGCTTATACTTACCAAGGCGTACATATAATGTCATGTCTTTACAAATTCATACTCATTCAAGTGTAAAAAATTATGCAATTTTCTACATGAATGCCATATGCCAAGCCCCATGCCCTCGAGTCCTCACGACTCCCTCACACATGCATTGCCATGTATGAAATTATTTCTAAAACAAAAAGGTTTTGGTTTTAGTTCCTTACAAAGGTTCGCTGGATAAACCCGATAAATCAACCACCATATACTTTATTTATTGCAGATCTAATAGTAATGGGACAACCCCTCCATATTTTCATACTGATAGATTCCGGCAAGATCGTGAACAACCCTCCTCATATATTTCATTCGATAGACTCCGGTAGCACTGCATAACCCTCCAATATATTTACCTATTACCCGATGTGAGATTCATTGACAACCATCCTGGATAAAAACTACTGCTTAAAGTCATGCTGCGGCACCCACACCGACATATACATGATGTCCCCATGCACGTGAAATGCAATGCTACTCAGATATTATTTACTTATTTCATGCATGCATAAACTAATATTACTCCCATAAAACCGTATGTTATTCAAACAAAGAATTAATCATTAAAATCGGGGTTTTTTTCTTTCCATATCTCCAACTCAAAACTCGCATACACTAATAATACCGTTCTTACATAATTCATATTATCAAATCAAGAAGGTAACTATAACGATTTTTCCCAATTTTCTAAACTAAAATAAATACGCATTAATACCATTTTTCACATAACCGTATGTAATCAAACAAGAATAAGCACGCAAACTGAATTTTTTCCGATTTAACTCAAAACAACATGCATTTCTACCATTTATCATAATTAAAACTCGATGTTATCACCAAGAATAAGCATGCAACCGTGAATTTTTATCTGTATTTTAAACAAAACATAATGCATTTCTACCATTTTATCACACTAAAAACTACATGTTATCAAATCAAGAATAAGCATGAACCTGAATTTTTTTCTATATTTCCACCAAAAACAAGATAATATTTATCACACCAAAATAAGCATGCAACTTAAACTTTTTTCCATTTCAAAATCAGTAAAAAACAAAGATGCACAAAAATCCAAAGATAATTGCTACAAAAATAGTAGGATTTAAACCTATCTAAAATCGCAAATAACCAAATAAAATCTTTAAAATAGCACTACGCTGTCTGAAACTGTCACACAAATTCCCACATATAATGGGCTTCATGGCTAACAACAGTCTCTGGGACAAAGGTAAACCAAGTAGAAGAAGAACCTCATACGCTGGGATGCGTATAAACTCTTCCCTCTTTCCTTCCTTTCTTCTTTCCTTTTCTTTTCTTCCTTTTCTCTTTCCTTCTTTTCTTCTATCTCCTCTTCACTTCTACCTCCACGAATCAAGTTTTTCCACTTTCAAAACCACTCGAAATTATTGGTTTTGACATAGGTAGGGACACCTAACACCAAACTAACACTTCGACCTATGGCAAAATCCAATGTCATGTGTCTCCGCGCCCATCAGACCAATTAATTCATGGGGCTTCGAGGGCATGACACTCGCCTACCTACGTACAAGTGTCTCTAATTTAAGTGCTGCCATGCACACGCCCCTTATGCCACGTGTTACTCCATGATTTCACGCAATTACCTCAAATACGTGAAATCCCAATCGTCCCGAATTCAACGAAATTTGATCGCATCTAGACTTCACGAGACGAACTCATAACGGTATTAATCGTCAAGGTCATCCGAGATCTAGAGAAATTTCCTAGGACTCCCACTGCTATCCCGTAATGGCAACCCTCATTTCTCGTGATTACCCGTGCTCTTCGCTAATATTCTTTAGAAGAATTTCGTCCCGAAATTCACACACTATCACATGCATATGCAACAGTTATTTAACATTTAATGACTAAAACCACGTACCTCCGTCCTTGAAGAGGAAATGATAACTGGTATGCATCGTGTCCTTACATTCCCACGTTGCCTCCTCGACTCCACAATGCTCCCACAACACCTTCACTAGCCTCACAGTCTTGCATCGTAAAACCTGGTCTCAGCTATCCAAAATACGCACGGGGCCCTCCTCGAAGGTCCCATCTACATCAACAACAAGTTATCCCCAATCCACAACATGAGTTGGATCTGGAGTATACTTTCAGAGCATGGAGATGTGGAACACCTCGTGGACATCTGATAAGTTCGGTGGTAGTGCTAATCAATACGCAACTGTGCCAACCTCTCAAGTATCTCGAAGGGCTCGATATACCTTAGCGACAGCTTTCCTCGTTTTCCAAACCTGACCACTCTCCTCTCTTCGGCATCACCTTCAAGAAGACGTGATCACCCACCTCAAACTTTAGAGGTCGTCGCCACCCGTCGGCATAACTCTTCTACCGTCTCTGAGCCATGAGAAGACATTGCCGGATCATACCCACCTTCCTTGAGGCGTCTCTAATCAGATCTGGACTAGTGATGGAGCTCTCTCCCACCTCTGTCCAACATATTGGTGATCGACATGGCCTCCCATAGAGTCTCATAGGGTGCCATCTTGAGTCATACACGGTCTGGGGCAAAGCATCGTGCTTGTCCCCCTAAAACATAACACGAGTATCATCCTATGTGTAGGCGGTAACTCTCCTATACTCACAATCAGTGACAACTTGGTGTGCCGTCAACCAGTCCATCCTAAGGATGACATCAAATTCTGACATGTCCATGGCCCTCAGGTCCACTGTGAGTAGGATCCCTGAGATCCCTAACTCGCAACCCCCACATATCTGTTCAACCCTCACCCTCCCTAGGGAGGGAAACTCACATACAACGGCTTTTCTAAGGTTTCAACTTCTAAGCCCCAACCTTTCACACATGATGCAACGATAAGCATGAATATGAAGCACCATAATCAAAACAATAATCTCGTCAAGAAGTGTGTGAGAAATAAACGCACTCTCGCATACCGGGATCGATCGCTGAAGCCCAGGCCGGTGGGTACCATGGATCCCCTGCTCTAAGGACAATCCCGTCTCAGGGTGCCGACAACAATGGTAGCATATCATCTACCTTGTCTGGCTAGAAATCTCGGCTTGTGAGCCCTGCCCTTAACCTAGACCCATGTCCTGGTTCATGTGGGCCATCTGCGAATTTGTAAGTGATAGTCCAGTACCTTGGGACTGACATCAGTTCCCTTGGCCCATGCTTAGGTCAGGAGGAACAAACTGCGTTTACGCATGTCCCACTGATGATTGGGACTGTGATGTCTCGTATTTTTGGGATCCCTGCCTCTAAGGGCAATCCCGTGTAAAGTGTCCAGGCTGGTGACAATAGAAACACGTCGCTCGATCGCTAAGAGCCCCGAAGCATCCCCACCCCGGATGATCGACCTCGCCTCGACTCCGGTGGCCACCGCCCCCCGGATCCGTGTGAAACATAAGTCTTTTGCTTCTTCTTAGAGCTAGAAAAAGGTTGACTCTCCTTCCTTTAGCACGAGCACCCAAGTCCTGGATGCCCGCACGCCGCCTACCCTGGGCGGCCAAGGTCACCCGACCACCGAGTCCCCTCCTCCCATAAATTGAGAATGATGTGCCATAAACCCCAGAGGTCACTCCTATTCTCCCCGACCCCACCGCCCTAGCCTGTACAATGGCAAAGAATTTGATAAAGAGACTCCACAAATTCCTCCGTAAAGGCCTCACTGGAGCAAAAATGTGGTGTGCCCCCGTGGGCGACCTCGTTGGCCCTTCGTTCTCAATTTGCCATCTACACAAGTCAAATGGCAACTTAAGATTTTTTTTTTTTTTCATTATTAGTGATGCACTTGCCAACCACTAATCGCAGTTTAATTTAAATTAATTTTGAATTATCGTGTTTAGTATGTTTTCCAAACCCCTAAGGTTATGTTCTCTAACCCTAGTGTTCATCATACAATCTATCATACAAAGTTCACAAAATCAAGCACATATCACACACATCAATTCAACCAATGTATGTATGATCTAAACTCGTGCCCCCATTGAGTCCTAAGCATTCATATACCTAAATCTCCGTACCTACCATGAAGTCTGCATCGACCATGCAAATGGATTCCACACACTGAGTCTTTGGCCAGACACCTAAGCTTTGATACTGTCGCGGATGCCCCAATTCCCGGGTCATTTTTCAATACGACGTGAAATTCAGATACAAAAACAACCTTTTATTATAAGGGCATATGGAAACCCTCGTGAAACCTTACTAGAACTACATTTCTTATACAAAATGAGTTTGACTTACAACTCGTTCTTTTTTATTAACCTGGTTTTTTTCTACCTAAAATTTATAGATACAAACAAAGCCAATATGGCCTTTTCCTCAACTAATTTCTTTGACTGTTGCTTTTGTACCTCAAAGACTAAAAATGATTTTCCCACGATTTTTGTGGTGAGCAAAGCCCAACAGAAAATCTCCTAATGGCTACATTCTACTCTATGCACATGCAATGCCATGTTCACGAAATTCATACCCATTCAAGTAAAAATTATGAATTTTCTACATGAATGCCATATGCCAAGCCCCATGCCTCGAGTCCTCACCAACTCCCTCACACATGCATTTTTGCCATGTATGAAAATTATTTATAAAACAAAAGGTTTTTGCTTTAGTTCTCTTTAGTCTGCCAGATGTAATTCGATAAAATGTCGACCACCCTCCAATATATTTCTATCTGACAACCAAGTAGTACCGTGGATAACCCTCCGATATATTTCCCATTTAGACGGATTCGATAGTAATCGTGGACAACCTTCTTCGATATATTTCATTTGGATGACCATGGTACTATGGACAACCCTCCGATATATTTCATTTGGACTGACTCCGATAGTACTGTGGACAACCCTCCGATATATTTCATTTGGACAGACTCCGATAGTATTTTGTTGGACAACCATCCGATAAAAACTACTTGTTCAAAGTCATGTCTTGCACTCACACCCGATATACACGATGTCCCCATGAACGTGAAATGGCCAAGCATCAGATATTATTTACTTATTTCATGCATGCATAAACCAATATTACTCCCATAAAAACTGCATGTTATTCAAACAAGAATTAATCATGCAAACTGGGTCTTTTTTTTTTCCATATCTCCAGCTTAGAAAACTGCATGCACTAATAACACTATTTTCCCACATAATTCACATGTTATCAACCAAGAAGGTAAACATATAACTGGATTTTCTTTCCATCTTTCTAACCAGAAAAACAACATGCATTACTACCATTTTTCACACATAAATTGCATGTAATCAAACAAGAATAAGCATGCAAAGTGGAATTTTTTTTCCAGATTTCCATTTCATAAAAACAACATGCATTTCTACCATTTAACACACCAAAAACTACATGTTATCAATCAAGAATAAGCATGCAAACTGGATTTTTTTTTCCCAGATTTCTAGCTCAAAAAAACAAAATGCATTTCTACCATTTATCACACCAAAAATTGTATGTTATCAACCAAGAATAAGCATGCAAACTATTTTTTTTTTTCTTCCAAATTTCCAGCTCAGAAAAACAACATGCATTTCTACCATTTATCACACCAAAAACTGCATGTTATCAACCAAGAGTAAGCATGCAAACTTGAAAAAAAAAAAATTCCTAGATTTCCAACCAGAAAAAACAGCATGCACAAAAATCCAACACACTACACAAAATAGTAGATTTAAACCTATTCCAGAACTGCAGTTCTGGAACCAAATGTAACCAGAAAATACACCAGAGTTTGGTCTAAACTGTCATGCACTAGCCCTAATATTAAGGCTGAGCTTCATGGCCATTGAATGGCCCTTAGACAAAGGTAAACCAAGTAGGAGAAGAACCCTACATGTTGGAGTGCAGACAAACTCCTCCTCTTTTCCTTCCTTTCTTCTTTCCTTTTCTTTTCTTCTTTCTTCTTTTCCTTTCTTTTCTTCATCTCCTCTTCACTTCCCTACTCCACAAACTGTTTTCCCACCTCAAACCACCGAAATCGTTTAATATAGGTGCAGTGGACACCCTTAACACCAACCACTCTGACACATGGGCAAAACTAATGTCATGTGTTCTCCATGCCCTACTTGAATCCACTCAATTCATGTAAGGCTTGAGGGCATGACACTTGGCCCACCCATGTGCCAAGTGTCCCCCACTCTAGTGCCACATGGCACATGCCCCCTTATGTCACGTGTCACCCTATGATTTGCCCAAACGCCTCAAAATACGTGAAATTTCGACTGTCTTAGAATTCAACAAAATTTGATGGTGTACCTAGATTTCACGAGACGAACTCAACGGCTTAATCCACGTCGTCATCCGAGATCTAGAGAAATTTCTATACCTACCGTTGGTCTGTAATGGTAACCCTCATTTCGCATTACCTGGGTTTTCACAATTATTAACTGCAATAAGGCTTTATTACAACATTTCCTGCTGGATCAAATGTTTGTATTTTCCATTTGCATCATCCTCCCTTAACTTCCTTAACTTTCTCGCCTTCATTTCCATTATCCTCTCTTGTTCATATTCGGAAATGGAATCGCATTCATCATATCTTTTCCGAGACACTCTGGGACAAATTTGGTCTGTGGAGTCTTTATCATATCCTCTTGAAAAGCCTAAACTTCCTTACGCTTTCTACAACCCATATTTTCCGCTATCTTAATGTGGGGCTTCCCTTGCTTCCTCCATGTACTTGTCACAAACACCTTCATTTTCTTCCACTTAACCCAGCTAGTCTATTTCTTCTTCTAATCCCCCATTTTCATCCCCAACTACCTCTCCATCAACAACTTCCTGGTATGCTTCCATCAAACCCATTTCCTAACTCTGTCATGTTCCATGAATTCACTGGGCTTTCAGGAAATCTTCACTTTGGCTCCAACCATTAGGCTCGACTCTTCAAATATAGGCCTTAATACAAGCTTCGATTTCCTCGCCAAGATAAAAAAGATGTATAAATGAGGAATAGCCTTTCAAACGTCAACCTCCATGCAATTGGCCTCTTTTAATCGACTAGTCAATGATAAATAGAATAATGAGAACTTACAGGACCTTCAAAAAGTTTGAGACTATAGGATTAAGGTCATTAAGTTTTGTAAAATCCCTAGAAATGGGAAAGAAAACAAGATTAATGTTATGCTGTTTATGAACATGAAAAATGTTAATAATTGATGGAAGTTGATAAGAATGTTCTCGCCAAGCTTTCTCGATCGAGCTTTTGCCTCAAGATTAATGTAGATTCACCCAAGCTTGGATTTTTGCATCTTCTCTTTGATACCTGCATTAACTCAAATCAGAATTTGTGAACAACATAAGACAAAGAAGTTCTAGAAGACCGTAAGATGCTATATTGCACTTTTCCCACTGCTTTTCTCTTCATAGCCACAGCTAATCACATGAATGGCTTCCTTAAGCAAGGATGTCGTGCTCGCACTTTTTAGTGTGCCGCCATTCTTTAGCAGAGTAGAGGTAACAATTATAGCAATATGTCCAAACTTCTTTTCCAGCTTCTACTCAGACATGAGAGCCACATTTTCACTTTCAATACCTGCACCTTACCAAGTTAATTGGCAGAAGAAAAGACTGATGGGCAATATTCATCATGATTGAACTATAGAGAAACCAGTATCATAAATAAGCCTCCAAAATAGTAAAATTGACAATGACTAGAAAATTTTCCTTTAGTTGCTTAAATCTTAGAATTAATATCTTGTGCAGTAAGAATGAAAATCATTTCCTAAATTCTTCCTCAGAAGCACTATAGCCAAAACTTGATAAATCTTGCTTGTCGGAGTTAAGTAATATGGTTAATCTAGACTAACTAACAAATTTCAATGCTGCATATGTTAGTGCTAAAACTACTAGTTGGGTGGCTAAATTGTTGAACACCTCATCTAGCAAAATATTTACTCTCTACACTCCTCCAAGGCAATACACAAGTACATGTTCACCAACATCCGCTCTTACTATAATTTCTTCTTAGTTCAGATTTAGGGCTTTATGTCTTCTCTTATTCTTCCTTCCACCACAACAAGCACCATTTTGGCAAGCACAGATGTCCCGCTAGTGGCTTTGTCTTCTTTGAGCATCATAACCATATGTGAGCAAAGCAAAGACTTTCATGTTAATCCGTGTGCTAGTGGTTTGTAAATTAGTCTTTTTGCATACAAGACAATAGGATGTTATGAGAACCAAAGAAATGAGACTATATGAGAAGTGCATGCTCACATCAAAGAAAAACTCAAACAAAATGAATGAAACTTACTACAAAGATATCAACTATGCGACTACGCTCATCACTTGTTCCCCGTGAATCGTAGAAAAAAAAAAAAGAAAAGGGAAATAGAGTTAGAATGAGTATAATTTCTTATACCTACAGCAGCATTTGTTATACAAGATTACAACTGTATGCGTAAATGTTAGGCCTACCTTGGAATTCTCCGTCAAGAGCTTTTGAAGAGCATCTGACTCGACCACCTTTCCAATATCACCAAGTACCACACTTCTAAACTCAGATATACTTGTAATTAATTAATCCTCAAAATTAAAGATTGCGTAATTAAATATAATAAGAGAATGAGGCGACAGTCTGCTAATAGAATTATGCCACATTAAACAACCTGTAAATTACAAACGTATTTTTAAAAGAATTAAAAACTTCTTTTATCCTCCATGTCAGACTCAAATGATAAAACAATACAGGTATATGAGAGATTCCACACTTAAGCCCTTGATACAATGCAAAGTGAAAAGGTATTAAAAAAAAAAGCTTTTGATGAAGGATATCTTCCCTTCCCCTTCCTCCTTTGAGACATGGGAAATGAAAACCAAAGACACAAATGAAATATATGTAGTGGGAAAATGTTTGGAAATCAAACCTGAGCATTACAGAGAATATACAAGAGTTGGGCCACAACAATGAACCATCAAGATGCATTGAGCACCACGCCTACACCCAACAGTGCGTGGAGCATTAGAGCTATAGCCGATATGTAAAACATCACCATCATCTTCCCCAAGACCGGCAAACTCGGAAATCGTGATAGTTCAAGGCAAAGCAAAGAGCACCCGTAGATGAGGCCTATTACAGGAAGTCTCCTCCTAACTTGTTTTTTGTGCTATTGAGGTTGTTGGGTTGATGAGGTCCTTGGTTCTTGAAGAGGTTAGTTGTTTAACTAGGCTACAAATATAAGCACCAGAGAGATGAGTCTTGTCTATCTCTTCTTTCAGCTTATGAATCTTGTCTATGTCCATTCCTTCTTTGCTTCCTTACTTTGAAGATCGACCCCTCATGATGAGAATCAAAGCACAAAGGCGATCCATGTATCTCCCTAGGGGAGATGGTCCTTTTCAAGTCCTCAAGCGCATCAATGACAATGCATACAAGCTAGATTTACCCATTGAGTGTGGACCCGCTTGAAGTCCTACTGGGTCCTATGACAAAAGCCAGGGCTAAGAGATCTGTTAGCCCTCTTCATGTTTTAATCTGAGATGCCCACGTGGAAGAAGCTCGTGTGTTCAACTCCAAAAAGGAAACAAAGATGGTCCACGCCATCAAATTAAACGGACTTGGACCAAGAGCCAAGGAGTTTTTTGACTTTGTTGATTTGTCGCTATTCGAGCCACTCACTGCATTTCCGTGTTAATTTGCCGCCATTTCAAGCTATTTTTACCGCATACTGGTGTTGATTTGCCTCATTTCGGAGCTAATTGCCCTGATTTGTTCCTCGATTTGCTGCTATTTCTGGAGCTTATTCGGGTGCTGATTTGTTCCCGATTTTGTCGTTTGATTCGTGCCGATTTGCTATTGATTTATTCTTGGGGACAAATACTCGATTTTATTCCCAAGCCTTATCCTATAATTATCTAGTTTCCTTTTTTTTAGTGTGTTAGTTTATGAAAAAGTATGTTAGTTTCCTTTCTTGTTTTTAAATAAATATTTACTTTCCTTGTATCGAATATTTAGTTTCTATTCTTTCATTTTTCGCCTATTTAAAGGTTCGTTATCCCTGTATTCTTCAAGTTTTTAAGCATTAATGTACCAAGAGTTTATCTTTCTCGTTCTCTTAAGAACTCCTCGAACTTATCGCTATTCCGTGGCGTTCATCAAGGATTTATCAATCGGATCCCCATCACCGATTGTGGCGTCCTACATATACCAAGGTTCTGCTTCCTTATAAGCAACTGTCGCGGCCATCCATCCAAGCCGAATGCTGTATTAGTTTTCCATTAATTTGATCACTTTGCCCCCACAAGTTGATGGGTTCATATATCATTTGGTATCGTAGAGCAACATGTTCTATTTTTCTCGGGTTTGTCTATCTTATTATTATTTTTTTCTTTGTCCAAACCATCTTAGCGTCACCACTTTCCTCCATTCCGTCTCAGATTCCGCTCAACCCCACTCTATCTACAATCTATTATCTACCCATCCCAAGTCCGATTTTCTTCATTCTTTGACGGAGAGAATTTTTATTGCTTTTGTATTCAACCGTCTATCCCAAATTTACAAAAAAAAAAAAGGGAAAGTAAAGTAAAGGAATAGATCCGTTGGAAAAACTAAAAGTCGAAAAAAAGCATAAATTTTTTTAAGATATTCATTCAAGTTATGAAATCAAGTCCCCACCATAGTATATAAAAAACAAAAGTCGTAGAAAAACTGAGAAATTTTTGGTGTCCTTATATTTTTGCCTTAAGTAAAAGACTTGAATATTGGTTGACGCCACCAACATGTCCTTTGGTAGAGTTTGATTGATTTTGCGGAAAAAAAAAAATCAGATTTGTTTGATTAGTTCCAAAAGAACTAAAAGAGAAATTCTGAGGGAAAAAAGGCAAGAGTGGTCAGATTTAGAGAGAGAAAAAAAGCCAAATATATTGTGTGAAAACACGAGTGAACCGAGTGAATCATTCTTGAGTGCAACACGTGGGAGGGGAGTGATTTGTGAGGTCATTTATTATTTTCTTTTTTAACCTTGCTTTTACAGCAATATGTCAAACAACAATGCATCCATAAGATGACGAGAGGAGTCATATGAAGCCCATTATGGAGGCCTTAACTAAGGAAGTGAAGAGGATATTTAAGGGGATAGCTAAGGCTGAATTGGAACAATCCCACAGCGGTGGAGTGTGCCAAAGCGTACCACTCAAACCCCTCCAACATGTAGAAAGTGAGAGAGATCAAACAAGAAGAGTGGTTGGCGTGCGCAGAAGAAGACCGAATATGACGGAATGGTTTTGAGGATGGTAGTTTTATCATGATTCAAATGCAGTGATAAAGAGGTGCTGGGGGGAGACATAGTGAGCTTAGGAATCAGAAGATAATAACTGAAAGGGAATCACTCTTAGGCAAACACATTAATGAGGGAAGCGATTCAGAGGTCATTTTATTATTCTTTTTTAACCCTTAGAGCTTACAAGAATATGTGGAACAATGCTACATCCCATACAAAGATGACTAGGAGGAGTCGATATATGAAGCTCATTGGTGAGGCTCCTAACTAGTAAGCAAAGGTGATATTTAAGGCTTGAATTGAAACAATTCCTTATGAGTCGGTGAGAGCTGTGCTTCCTGTTAGCTACTTCAAACCTCCAACAAGGGCGAGAAGGAGAGGCTACCAAGAAGAGGCTGCAGTGTGGAAGAAGATCTAATACATTTGAATTGCCTTTGAAAGATTTAGGAATGACCATGATTCAAGCTGGGTCGTCAGATAGGAGGTGTTAGGGAGACATATAGAGAAGCCAGAAATCAGGGAAAGATAATAATTTTGAGAAATATTAAATGAAGATTCCATCTTTCCCTCTGCCGGAAAGAATAATCCCCAGGCAAGATTCTGAGGGGCAGGGTATGTGGAGTTAGTTTTCGATTGTCACAATTATTCGAAATAAGAAGGTGAAACTACGCCACCTCGAACTATTATGCAAATGTGGCCAGGACCACCTGCTGCTTTTAATAAGAGAGACTCGAATAGTGGAGCCACAAAGAAGGAAACATGGAAGAAATGAAGAGGGTGATGCGAAAGAGATTTGTTTCAACTTATTGGCCACACCCGAGTCAGAATGTTGCAAAACCTCGAGGGCAGCAACGTAGTTGTAAAGGAGTATTATAAGAGACGTAAGGTTGCAATGATTAGAGCAAATATTGAATAAGACTGAGAGGCATGGCAATGGCGGTGTTTCTCCAGTGTGTTTAAACAGCAGATTCCAAAATGTGGTGGAACTGCAACACATTACGTAGAGCTGGGTAGGCAGAGGCAGGTGGTAGAGAAGGAATAACAATAAAAAAAAGTTATTCAAAAGCCAGGTATAAGGTGCATATGGCTATCAAGATCGAGAATCAAGTCAGCAGTGGGATAAGAATTAACACATGTTCTAAAACCTAATCCACTTCCCTCACACCACTTTGAAGTCGAATCAATGGAGAAGAAGATAAGCGTTTCACCCAACACCAAGCCTCAAATAGAACAAGAATAAGAGGTGACCGTGACAAGGAAATCAACAATTTATCATCAGGATCAAAGTTAATCCTCGAGGATGCCAATTATGAGGAATACGTCATCTAGAAGAATTGTTGGTTATGCGAGAGGGCTTAAGTGTGCAAGACAAGGAAGAAGGCATTTAGGTGCACCCGGGAGCAGGAACATTTTTCACACTAGGTGCCAGCGTCCAAAACAAGGTATGTAGTGTGATTCTTGATGCATGGGAAGCTGCACTAGTGTCACTAGCACCACCCTTGGGCGGGAAACTAGTTGTCAACAAAGGTGCCTTGAAACATTGAGAGGCAATCCATGACAATTTCCTACAAATCATTTCAGTTCTGCCCATGTGAAAGCATGTAAGAATCTTTATAACTCTTGTTGCTTGACACCAAGTCAGCTTTCTATGGAAGATAAAGTGAGATTGCAAAAAAAAAGAGAGTTATGGTAGAACAAAAAGAAAAAGAGTGAAAGAGAGTAAACAAAAGAAAAGGAGTGGTTAAGAGTGGAACAAAAAGAAAAGGTGAAAAAGAGATAGTGAGCAAACATAGAGTATGTAAAAGCAAGACTGAACTTTGAGAAGAAAGAGAGAAAATCACTTCTATGCACTCGGCAGTGAGCTGGAGAGAAAGCAATAAAAGGGTACTCTTAAACAAGCCTATGATTTCCTTGTGCAAAGAGGGCACTTTTTAATACATTCAACTCCCAATCCTGACACTTCTTGCTGAGTTCTATTTGCTTCTTGTGAATTTGAAGTGATGTCTTCCCCAGGAAATCCTCGAAAGATTTACCTCCTATCCATGATCTAACATCACCCGACGTCCGATGGTGCTACCATTTCGACCGACTCCGCTTTATAGAGTAATCCCCAGGAGACAAAAGGAACTCCAAAAGCAAGTTGGTAAATTGATGGAAAAGCGGATATGTGAGAGAACTCGAGTCCACATGATCGTCTATGATTTAGTCTCACAACATTATGGTTAAGATTCGAGGATCGAATCTTTTCGAGGAAGGAAACGACAGAATCAAAAGCACAAAGGAGATCCATGTATCTCCCTAGATGGTCCTTCAAGTCCTCGCCGCGATCAATGACAATGCATACAAGCTAGATTTTCCCCATTGAGTGGACCCGCTGAAGTCCCATTTGTCCTAGCACAAAAGCCGTGGCAAGAGAGATTCAGCAAAGCCCTTCTGCTTTAATCCCAGATGCCCAAGGGCGCTCATGTTCAACTCCAAAAAGGAAACAACAAAGATGGTCAATTAACCGATTGACCAAGAGCCAAGAGTTTTTTTTGACTTGTTATTCACGCTTATTTTCGTTGTTGATGCTTATTCGTGCGTTATTTCGTCGCAGGCTTCAAGCTGATTGGTTCTGCATTTTGTTCCCCGACAAGCCGCTAGTTTCGGGAAAGCCGGGTTTGGTGCCGATTTGTTCTATTTTGTCATGATTTGGTGCCGATTTGCTATTGATTTATTCTGATCGCGCCATACCTTATTCCTGCCTTATCCTTTATAATCTATTCAGTTTCCTTTTTTTTTTGGGCAGTGTTAGTTTATGAAAATATGCTTCTTCTTGTGTTCTTGGCCAAATATTTACTTTCCTTGTGGTCGAATATTTAGCTTGCCTTCATATTTTGGCCTATTTAAAGGCTTGTTATCCCCCGGTATTCTTCAAGTTTTTAAGCATTAATAAAATTAAGAGTTTACCCTTTCTCTTCGTCTCCTCTCATGAACTCCTCAATTCTGGTCGGTTATTCCGTGGCGTGCCTATCAAGACTTGCCTCCAACTGATCCCCATCACCGGGACATTGTAGGCCCCTCATACATACCACTCAAGCAGCCCCAGCCCCTCAGGCTAACAGTGTCGCGCGCCTCTCCTCTCCTCTCCCTCCTCCCCTCTCCCCTGGGCTCTCCCTCCTCGCTATCCATCCAAGCCGAATGCTGTGGCTGTCTCCCAGCCTAGCCTCCTGCATCGCTGCCCCTCACAAAGCCGATTCGGGGGGTTCGTATCACCTCATCTCTCTGCACCCTCCCACCCCTCTCCTTCTCAAACCAAATATGGAAAATGGAATGTGTTAAGGTCGGTCAGAGAATATGGTTTGTTATATTTATTTTTTCTCCTCTTACCCATGCAAAGTACAAAATGCAAGAGGCCGATCCTGAGTCTTTCGAGGAGGCACCCTGAATGAATCTATGGAGGGAGAAGATTGCCCTGGCAGTTGTGCCCTCTATCAATAGGGGGCTCTGTTTGGTCGCATAGTCAGGGCCAAATCTTTTTTTTTTTCCCTTAATTTTTTTTTTCTTTTATCTCAGAAGTTGATCTTTTGTTTTTAGTCCTTTAACCAAAGCCATATAGGATTTGGATTTTGCCTCAGCCTCTCTAAACCCCAGATTGGGAAGAGAGACACTTAGAAGAATCCCAGATTTAAAAAAAAAAAAAAATATATAAGAGTGCAGCAGGCAAAGAGAGAGAGAGCAGAGGTATATATATATGTGGTAGAGTATATATATATATATATATAGAGTATATATGAGAGAGAAATTCAAATGATCCAATGTAAAACCCATATACAGTCCTCCAAGTTAAGAATGATTAAAAAGCGTAGAGAAAAATGGAGAGAGAAAAAATAGAAGAAACCCAGATTTAATCTTAGTGCTTCTCCTTCCTTCCCTACCAGTTGCCAAAACAACTTTACCATGTCAACTCATAGTAGCAAGAGAGTTGAAAGTTGGAGAGAAGGGTGATGAAGCTTCTGGTTTCCCTCTGTGGTTAAATAATAAAATATGTTAATGTTTTTGGCACTTTTACTTTATTCAAATGACTGATTAACCCTTATGTGATTTATTTCATTGCAATTATTCTTCTTGTGTTAAAGTTGAATTTTTTGAAGATGATTTTATTTAGTAGGTGACAAGCTTGAAAAGGTATATTGATTTCCAAAAAATTGCTCTTTAATTTTAAACAATTTCATAATTCTTGTGGTTTTTGAATAATAATCAACAATATTGATGTGCATACAAGATTCATGCAAGGAAGCTAGCCTAAGTCTAAACCTTCCTCCATTTTGAATATGTTTTTTTTTCCACTCCGAACATTATACGTAGTGTCAATAGGATAAAAGTTGTGCATGCTTGTCTTTCTACATAGTTGTGCATGAAATCATATATGTATGGGCTGTAAAAGTAGAATTCATAACTGAAGTAAGACTGGCCATAAATATTCTTAGCAAAGACCCAGCCATATGCAGAAGTGTATGGCTGGACAAACAAACACCCTCAAGATTTCTTCTTTTTTTTTTTTTTTCTTTTTTGAGGGAACACCTCAGCATTGCCAAACCCGGGGTTTTTCGTCCACAATGCTCTAGCGGCACCTACCTCCCACCAAATCTCTCACCTTCTCTGCTCCAATCCAAGAACACCACTACTGATTTCTATTTTTCATTATTTTATTTTTTTGTTGTTCTTCTCAGTGCCATAGAATGACTTCACTAGGCTCCCAGAAAGGCTGCAGCTTAAAGAAAGAGGACACATGCTATGATCTCCATGAACACCCGCAAGAGATTTCATGTTTATGGTCTCATAACACAATTTTTAAAGGTTTCCCAACAAGTTATCTAAGGTGTCTCATTTCCCATACAAGTAGTGTCTCTAAGGATTCTCATAAGCACAAAGTAGAAAAGGAAAAGGTTATATAGAAAAAAAAAAAAATCTCAGAACCTAGTTTATCCATGGAGACCACTAAAGTTGTCTTTTTTTTTTTTTTTTTTTCTTGGGCCTTGAAAATTAAAAACCTGAAATGTTTTCCTTCTCGGTTCACTACTCTTTTTTCTCAACATCAAGAAATGGTATAGGAGTTAAATAGTCTTCTCAAGAATACTCATTGCAAGAGATGCTATGTACCTTCGACATTTCTAAATGTTCTCCTAATCGCAGCCAGTTTCTTTTAAAATTACCATAGAGGTCTGAAAAGAAGTGTTATAAAGCACCATCTTACTCAAATTTAAAGAACAAAGAAGTGAGTTTTTCGATACTGTCTTTTGGTGTTCTCAGGTTTTCAAAATTGTTCTCAAAATGAAGCTTTCGACCAAACAAAACCCTTGGTTTCTATTTTCAGGTGGGAATTGTGGATTGGCCATGTGTGGAACTTGGGGTATTCTTCAAAGAAGGAGGGCTCTGTGATTTATGAACACCGTAACAATTTTCCGATACCAGCATATTCCTCCTCTAAATCTAATATTTGGGTCAAGTCTCCCTGTGTATGCAGATTACTTGCCCCTTCAAGATATTTAATCTAAGAAATCTTGTGATCCCGGTCCATATCCTCTTTCTTTCTCCAAGTCTATACATTTACTATGAACAACAAAAATTTTTTTTACACTTTAGTTTTTGGAACGGTTAAGAATCGCATCCTACTCCTATCGACCACCCGACTTACGATTCGTTGCTCCCATCAAGCAGGAACCCGGGTTCACCGTTGGGAGTGGCGCATGGATCACATATCTCATAATCACCCCTTTATGCTTTCTCCATTCAAACACAATGAAAATTATTATACATGGGAGTCATCACACCGGGCCAATAGCAATATGCATTTCACAATCACGCCACATACATGGCAAAATGACCTCAATAGATCGAAATGAACAACAACATTCGGGAATTCATTACAACATTTCGAAACCTAGAATCAATTATGTGTTTGGGCTATTTGGGGTGCTAGAGTGAAGCAAAGTCCTAATTCACAAATAATGTTCTGATTTCATTCAATCTAAGAAATAATGGAATCCCAGATGGTGCTGAAAATGATATTAACTGAATTTAATTTCTCGAGAGAATAGCATTGAATAGATTGGTCCATAGAGTCAAATCAAATACAAAGAAGAGAAAAACGGGCCCCCCTCGAGAGTTAAACCTCCTCTCGGGACAGCACATTTCCGCATCCCAAAAAAATTGGGGCCAAGAGAGAGAGAAATAAATCTCCAATGCAAACATTGAAACTGATATAATATCCATAGAATTTATAAGGTCATGAAACCAAAAAGCACATTTACAATCGGGCGGTAGCTCCCATGAGTACTCAGATATGTGCCTCGCGTCACTTTTCAGCGTTTTTACCGGAAAGTCGCGGTGGGGCTCGGGATGACCGATGACCCTCACATACCCTCCTTTTCTACCGGCGACACAAGATAGAACACCTAAATTGGCCTAGCGCAGCTCCCGCATGCTCGTGACGAAAGAATATCTCTTCCTGCAGGCGCTGATGTCAGTTAGTGATGCAAGGGGTTGAAAAACACAATTGGCGCACCAAAGCGTTGTTGGCTCTTTGTTGGGTTGTACTGTTCCTGGCAGTGGTCTTGAGATAACAAGGTCGATCTTCAGCTCATTCATGAGATAGGCTAGGCGCGGTAGCATTTAAATGTGTCTATTAGGTCAAAATATAGCAGCGGTTTTGCAATCTTTCAAACTATTGGGGCTAGTATGGTGACCGTTTATTAATTTCTCCGGCTAAAGGTTGACTACATAGCTTTAGCCTCATGAATTAGATACTCATGTCTATATGCATAAGAATATGAAATATTTTGACCCCTACTAAAAATGTGATACCATATCCCAATTTTCTTATAGTATTAATAAATTTATACATTAAAGCCAATAAGATTTAACCCAAATAGTTAAAGAACCGAGGTGAGGCATAAGGAGGGGAAGGGTCTAAGGTTCAAGTCATAGTGCATGGAACAAATTTGTAAATGAATAAAATACTATGATGTGCCAAAGTGTGAATTAAATATAAAAAAGTGCCTGGTCAACAATATGAAAATTATAATTGATTTCAAAAAAATATTAAAATCTAATCTTTTAACGATTTTTATTTTTTTTGCACTTATTCACTTTGTATTACAATGTTATAGGACTCTCCTATTATCAATCAACTCTTACTTTCATTAACCTTACCAATTGAGCCACACTCACCAATAATTTGTTCACGATTTGAACTGACACATAGAAATTAAAATAAATTCAATAAAAAAATTAAAATATTGAATAATGCACATTTGTAAAATAAAATTATGATTTCTTTAATCCAAAGATTTTATGTTAGTAATTACAGAGAGATAACACAAAATAAAACAAATATCAACAGATATAAAAATTTCAAATTTTGATAATGTAACAGCTCTATGTGTTATCGCAGTGTAACGAACCCATATGTTATTACTTATTATTGAGCGGAGAAGAGAGGTGAGAGATGTGATCATGCCAGTACTCCCCCTAACATCATGCACTGTTTTAGTGCAACAAAATATAATTTTTTTCCCCCAAAATGCACTAATTTTTATACTACTACTTTTTGGGTCCTCTTTTTAAATTTCTTTCCCCTCAGTGCACTTAAACATAATTTTCCCTTTTTTTGAAAGGATGTTGAGTGAAAGTTTTGTGTTGTAATAAGGAGTCATTGTTACTGCATTTAGGATGTGTTTATATCCCTTTGCTGATGTAAGCAATTTAATCATTTATCATAAAGACAAGTATGTTGTAATCGGTTTTGTTTCTATATCGACATATGCGCTTAATTAAAGATCTTCATATTTTGGAGTTGAATTCATTAATCTTGATATTTTGGAATTCAAGTCCTTATCATTTCAATTTTTGGCTTTTTTATTAGACATATGCCCTGGAGAAAAGATCTTGATACTTTAGAATTCATTAAGCCCTTCCTTCATACGTGGACTTTATTTTTTTCTCTGGGCATATGCCCTTGAAAAAATATCCTGATACTTTGGAGTTCAAGAAATGAGCTTGCCGTCTTATTTGTTGGGTTATGTTTGACAGTAAAAGAGTACATTCCATTTGGAGCATATTCCATTTTTTCATTAATTTTTTTTATGAATCCAAAACACAACCCCCACCCCATATGGAAAAATAGATGTTTCAGCACCTGTATTTTAATATTTTATACATACTTAGCCGCTTATAAGTGGAATATTTCAAGTCCCAAAGGTTCAAAGATACCCACCCAAAACCAACAAAAGAGGGTGGGGGGTTTTTTTCTGGTATAAATGGACATAACTCCCCTCCCAAAAGCATCTTTCTGATCAACAACTCCCTCTCACCCATGAATGATGCCTTCTTCTTCAATTTTCCTTCTTCCTCCTCCCCCATCATCTTCCTTCCTCCTGGTCAGGAGGAGAGGGAGTGATAATCTCGCCGTGGGGGTCCCTCCAGGTTCACCAAATAGACCCCCCATTAGGCCAAAGCATTAGCCTTCTTCGGGCAATGCGAGCCAACACTGCTGAAAAATGGCTTGAACAGAGGATAAAAAAGTATGGTCCAATTTCAAAGCTATGTCTCTTTGGCCAACCTGCTGTCTTCATCCATGGACAGGCTGCAAACAAGCTCGTATTCGCCGGAGACGGCAGCACCATCAGCAACCAGCAAGCAAGGTCCAACCAGTTGATACTGGGTACTGGAAATCTGCTGGAGCCAGAGCTGAAAGATCACAAAGTGTGTCAGGAGTTATTGTATCATTCTTAAACCAGAACTCCATGAAGCAGTATGTCGGAAAGTGGATGCAGAGACTGTGAATCACCTTGATCCATTGGCAAGGTACAGAAATGTCAAGGTACATATAATGATAAATGTAAAATTTATAAGTAGTAGTCTTCTGCACATATGAATATATTTATGAAACCCCTCACCTCCCTGTATTAAAGCTTATAGGTAAAGGCTCTTCCCTTGATGAAGACACTCACATTCAACATCATATGCAGTCTTATAATCGAAGGAGAGAACCGAAGAGAGAATACCAAGATTCCAGAGATGATAGAAGGAGTTTGGTCGTTCTGATTAACTTACCTTTCACTACAATCGCAGCCTCCTTCAGGCAAGCACAAAGATCCGAGCATGATAAAAGTGCAACCAATGCGAGATAAAGGAGGAAAAAGAATTTTGTAGAGCTGGTGCATCTGCTCATCAAGATCTCATCACCTGCTTGCTCAGCGCGTGAGGCAGGCAAAGACATTGCAACAACTACTTCACATAGAAAAGGAGATTGTTGATACGTGAGTTTGTTATGATTGCTGGTCATGACACTACTGCTGTTTGATTACTTTCATGGTGCGCCTTCTGGGCTAATGATCCTCTTGTCTATACTACCGTTGTTCTGAAAGGTACAACCACATAAAAATTCTTCTTTAGCTATCCATCCTTTCTCAAGAACTGAGAATATCCCCACAACCACACATAGAATGTTGGAAATGAATACTTTAGACAAAAATAGATTCAGAATCAGAATTAGATAAAACTGTAAAATTAGAATTGTAAAGTAAAAAACCATATTAGTATTGAAATCTGTGGTGAGAGGTGAGTCTTCCTCCTATTCTAGATTTCAAAGTATCTCAAAGAAAAAGAATGATAATAGTACAATCCTTCAAGAGACAGTGGGCTTTAGTTAGAATTATTGCCTTTAGGTAATTCGGATTTGGATTGTAGAGTGATTGTAACCAATGTTTTATTTTCTCTCATAGTGAAAGATCTGCAAAGGCCTTCATGAGACATAACCCTTTTCTTCTTTTAGTGAACCATGTAAAATTCTTGCAAGTGTTCTTGCTATGTTTTCATTGATATGGAGTGAATTAGGAAGGTTATTTCAACAATCCTATCAATAACTTTTCTAACAGCTCAATATTCCCCAAGAATTTTATCTAAAAGTTGATTTTGGAAATCATGAACAAGAGGAGATAGCAAAGGGCAAGTACATCTCCTCGGGGGAGTAACACCTAACTTGGGAAGATCTGGGCAAATATGAAGTACACATGGAGGGTGGCACTGGAAACTCTGAGGTGATGATCCTCCTGTCTTTTCGGCTTCAGAACTGTATTTAAAAACATTGAGGTTGGTGATGTTCCTATCCCTTTAAAGCTGGAAAGTAAGCAGTATATATCAGCATTCAATTAAATCTTATCGTTTACTGAGTAACCAACAACACTGATGTGATGTCCATCTCTTTTCGATGTTCAGATATTCTGTTTGGGCAACAAGCATGACACACATGATATAATATGGCAGCCCTCGGAGCCGACAAAGTTTGATCCTTCAAGATTTGGAGATAGTGAACCAAGCACCGTCCACCCTACGCACTGTTTCAGTTCCATTTGAGGGGGCCTAGAATATGTCCAGGGACCTGAGTTTGCAAGAGATTGAAACACTGGTTACCATCCATCATCTAGTTATATGTCTGCGGGGCTATGCAATACTGACTTTTTTCTGCCGGAACTAACCGTTCATCTGAGGACTACCATTGAGTCATACCAATGAACCCAATGTAGCATATGATATATCATCTGACTTCTCATCGTGGATCGTGGTAGCAAGTGTTCCAAATTAGGCAGGTTGTTTGATTTGGGATATCCAGTTAATTAAGTTTCACCCGCGAAGTTCAGCATGATGCATAAGCGCTGTTAACTCTTTTTGACATTTATTTACTTTGCATATTATATTACACTTCGTTTTGGATTCGATCATGTTTTTCCTGTGTGCCCATCTCACTTCTTTAACACTTGAGCCAAGCCTCAAGGGTGTATGCATATTGAACTTAATCCTACCGATTTTAAGATTTCAAGAAACTTGGTTTATGGAGAGGTCATACGTTCAAGCCACCTCTTCACAATTTTATTATATTTGTTTAGAAGTTTAAAAAGACTATTTATTTGACTGGCTCATCATCCTAATATTACTGAATATCGCTCGAGATACGAGGAGAAAGGTGTGTTAAGAAATATTAATACATATATAGGTAACTTGTCTATCTCTCCCGTATAAAGATATTTAAAGCTTATAATGTGAGTAAAAGGAAGTAAGCTAAGAAGGATAATATGCATAATAGGTATTTTGTCATTTTCTTCTCATATTTTATCACCGAGCTTAGTTGGTAGAGTGTTTAAAGTTTAAAAAGGCAGGACATCCAAGATGGGGAGGAGTTCCAGGTTCGAATCCCAGTTGCACTATGTTCTAGATTCGATCTTGGTTTTCTGTGTGCTCATCCCACCTCTTTACCACTAACTAAGCTCACAAGATATGCATATGCAGGCGGCTATTGTTTAGGTTTTCCCCGCCGTTTCCGAAAACTGAATTTGAACTTTTTGTATTTTAGAGTTTCTTTTGGAAATCAGATTGCAAAATGTGGGACATTAATGCGGACAAGAGAAGTGCATGATGTGAAGATGTTTTGCACGGGTGTGAGAGACCTGTGGTACTATCCGAAAAGTTCTGTATAGGTGTTAGAGACCCGCGATGTGATCCAAAAGTTCTATCACAAGAGAAAACATTACACTAGTCACGTTCTCATCACTTAGATCAGAGTCGAGTGGATAGAGTCGGATTGACTCAGATGGTTACCCATCGGCAAATTGTCAGTGCTGGTGAGCCACAAGGGCCTCGGGAGAAGGTTGGGTCTCATTGGCATTACTAAATGGCAATTTTCACACTTGGCATGTGCACGCGATGAGCCAGCGATCAGGGTATGGCATGTGAAAACATTTTCATGCATGATATAAATCATCTCTAGGTATGCATCGTAAATCAGATAATGGATGTTGTGATGTGCCATTACATGTGTATTTTAGATGAAAGAACCTAATGCAGGATAATTTTACTACTGGGGGCATTGCTCACCCCTGTCGGCGAAAAATTATTTCAGTGACAGTGAGCCGTTTCCTACATTTATGCTCATTAGAGTGTCGCTAAGAAGAAAGTCAATCGTAAGCTGACATATATTTTGTAAACATGTATTAAAAATTCTTAATTTTAATATATGCCTCAGATTAAGAGTGATGTAATAACTCTTGAAACTATGGTAATATAGAAGTTGATTATATTTTTGATGAGTATGTATGATGGCCCTATTGGGTCATTTTACTCATGCATTTAGCCTACGACACAGATGATGTTTTCCACAGTCGACTAAGTGGTCAACGAGACCCCCGGGAAATGGGGCGTCACATTACCAATTAAGTTAGACTTGTAGACTCTCATTTAATATTATAATATCGAAAAAATAACAAGTTAAATCATGAACTTCACCACTTTTGTATTTATATTGTAAACTACAAAAGTGTTTTTATATATATATATATATATATATATATATTTTCATTTTAATAGAACTTCTAGCCTCAAATATCACTTAAAATTTTGAATTGAAATTTTATAAAATCTGAATTTACATTCTAAATTTAAAATAAATATTTAATTAAATAAAAATACAAATTTTAAGTCTAGCAAATTGCATCAAATTATTAGTTTTTGAAAGACAATTTTGATTTTATGAATTAAAAATATTTTAATTAAAAATGTTATTAAAATAAATAAATAATCTTTTATTTGAAGAAAAAAAAATCAATAATCTTAAAATTCATTATTTAAACACTCTTCTACAATCTTAATAGAAAAATTAAAGATTCATTTTAATATTTAAAAAGCTGAAATTCTTTTTGAAAATTCTTGATTCAAAATTGTAAGTTTTAAAGTTAATAACTCAAGTTTTCTAAAAATCCAAATTCAATTCTTTTAAATCAAAATTAAAATTTATTTTTTAATTCATAAAATCAAAATAATTATTTAATTAAAATTAAAATTTAATTTCTATTTAAAATAATTAAATTTGGATTTGAAAATTTTTAGAAAATATGAATTTCAATCTTGAATATTAAAAATGAGTCTTTAGTTTTCTATTACAAAATTTAAAAAATGTGTTTAAATTATGAATTTTAAAATTATTGAATTTTTAGTTAAAATTTTAATTTAAAATTATTTAATTCATAAAATCAAATTTACCTTTCAAAAATTAATAATCGGATGCAATTCGCTAAACTTAAAATTTATTTAAATTAATTAAATAATTAGTTTTTTAATTTAGAATGTAAATTCTGATTTTATAAAATTTTAATTCAAAATTTCTAAAAACTTGAAAATTGTTTATTCTAATTTTAAAAATTAAAATTTATTTTCTCAATTCTCATGTTTATTTTTTGTGGTTAGGGATATTCGAGACTAAAAGCAGTACATATATTTAAAAAAAAGGTTTTTAAGTTCATGATATAAATACAAAAAGTAGTTAAGATGAATTGCTATTTTTTCTATAATATCCACATCTTCTTATTTTTTTCTTGGTCATTTATATAATATTTTATCGAATTAATTAAAATAATATCTTATTTAATATTATGAAAAAATCAGGACGAAAAAATCTGATAAACTATTATAAAAATCGAGATAATTTTGAATATCTCCATATCGATAAAAACGAAATATCATGGATATATCAAGCGTGCCAAACACGCGCGTGGGGAGTGGAAAATATCGAAAGAATCACCAGACAATCGGCAATTTATGACCGACCGATATATCGACAATCGATTACATCTTGATTATTTGACCAGATCCAACGCTCAAAATTCAATATTTGACGATTCAATGGTTCATATTTCACCCATGTTTTTAATGAAGCTAAGGTCAGATTTTAGAAAATTTTGAATTTTTTCATTATTATCTAAGTGATATTCGTAATAATAAGGAAAATAAATAAAATAAAATGGAAAGAAATAAAATAAAATCTCATTTAACATTATAATATTCAATATTTTGAAATTTCTCATTATTTAAATAATATTTGTAATCATTTAAAAAACTAATATTCGTACTAATAAGATAAATAAACAAAATAATATATCATTTAATATTATAAATATCTAATTTTTGAATTTTTCTCATTATCTACAATATTTGTAATAATAGGGAAAAATAAAATAAAATAACATTTAATATTATAATATCAATTATTTTGAATTTTCTCATTTTTTTTACTTAATATTCGTAATAATAAAAGAAATTAATAAAATAATATCTCATTTAATATTATAATATCCAATATTTTGAATTTTCATTATTTACGTAATATTCATAAATAAAAAAGAAAAAAATTAAAATAAAATCTCATTTAATATTATAATATCCAATATTTTGAATTTTCTCATTATATACTTAATATTTATAATAACAAAGGAAATAAATAAAATAATATCTCATTTAATATTATCTTATGCAATATTTTGAATTTTTCCATTATCTATGTAACATTCATAATAATAGGAAAAGAAGTAAAATAAAATCTCATTTAATATTATAATATCCAATATTTTAAATTTTCTCATTATATACATAATATTTGTAATAACAAAGGAAATAAATAAAATAATATCTCATTTAATATTATCATATCCAATATTTTGAATTTTTTTTTCATTATCTATGTAACATTCATAATAATAGGAAAATAAGTAAAATAAAATCTCATTTAATATTATAATATCCAATATTTTAACTTTTCTCATTTTATACATAATATTTGTAATAACAAAGGAAATAAATAAAATAATATCTCATTTAATATTATCATATCCAATATTTTGAATTTTTCCATTATCTATGTAACATTCATAATAATAGGAAAAGAAGTAAAATAAAATCTCATTTAATATTATAATATCCAATATTTTAAATATTAATAACAAAGGAAATAAATAAAATAATATCTCATTTAATATTATCATATCCAATATTTTGAATTTTTCTTATCTACATAATATTTGTAATAATAAGAAAAGAAATAAAATAAAATCCCATTTAATATTATAATAATCAATATTTTGAATTTTCTCAACATAATATTACTCCATATCCAAGTATTTGTTTTTTATTTCATATGGACATGATGGCTCTATTCTCATGCCTACAAGTAGAATCAATGGAATTAATTATCTGGTTTTCAATTATAATATAAGATAAATAATTATTGAAATCAAAACTAATTGTTTACATACCACTAAAAGGCGTATCAATAATCTTGTTCTTAAAGTGATGGGAGTCTGCTTTATGAGAGACAATACTCTCATATATAAAGAATTTACTGATTAGTCGGCCCATCGTTTCTTTGATTGCACTACCTTTGAAAAGATTTTTAATGTTATTTTGTCTTACTATCGAATATTTGTATAATGATGGACAAAAGGTGGTGATGGATCCGATTGTCTCACACTTTAAGATATTTGCATGCTCCTTGTTGGATTAGTCGCGCGGACAAGGGCGCTCACTCGTTGGGTAACATCTCACTATTAGGAAATCGAAGTGAATTCGCTTATTTTTTATAAAAACTAATTTAAGTTAAAGATTTACCGATTTTTCTTTCGCCTCTCTTTCGTGAAATCCTTCTTCTTCTCGTTGTTGGCTCTATTTAAGAGTTTTCGATGCACGCATATGACGCTTGAAATTTTGGCTCTCTCATTAGAAATATGTCACCCGATACATATATACATCCTCCTCTTTCCTCCTCCTCCTCATCATCATCATCAATGGTATCGCCTATCGCATCCCCCATTATACCTCGTGTAATTCAAAGACAAATTTCTTCTCTATTCCTTTCTTCACTTTTTTCTTTATTTTTCCCGGGTCTAAACGTTGCCTCATATTTCGTTTTCCACTTTATAATATCGGGGCATTTTTTTGTATTAGAGCGATCCAAACGATGGTACAAATTTGTCGGAGCTTTTGATCCACCACTCCTTATCACAAAACCACATTAATCGCATATTGTATCATTTCTATTCCCCTCCATATGTGTGTAATATTTACATGTTGGATCTCAGCCTCTAATATTACTTCCACTGTCCATCCTATTAAATTGAACTTATATAAACTATATTATTATATAATTCAAAATGAATTTATTTTCATATAAAAACTACGATTTATAATATGGTATACACAATATTAATCTAATATATAACTTTAATTTAAAATATTAACTAACATGAAAGGTTAATTAATTTATTGATATATTATTTCTAAATGGGAATTAAACTAATCTAAAATATGAAAGCTTCGTATAAAACTATAAATTTATAATATGCATACATAATATTAACTAATATAGAATTTCATTTCAAATATTAACTAACATGAAAAGTTAATTAATTAATATATTATTACTAAATTAACTAATTGGTTTTGTATATGAAAGTATTGTATAAACTATCAAATTAAACTAATATATAGTTATTTTAAAGAAGACATCACTATAATTAAATATATATAATCTAATATAAAACTATTTTATTAAATTTATAATACTATACAAAACTAATATATTTCTTTTTTATTAAATTTATAATCTAATATGAAATTATAAAATAAGACTAATATATAGTTATTTTAAAGAAAACATTACTATTAAAAGTATTATACTATATAAAACTATAGTATTATTTAATAATATACTATATATGACATTACATTAAACTAATATAAAATTATATTTTTAAATTTATAATGTAATATGAAATTATAAAATAAAACTAATATATAGTTATTTTAAAGAAGACATTACCATTAAATTTTGTTGGGAACCACAAATTCCTTAAATGAATGAAAAGATGTGTCTCTAATTATTACACTTTGCTTGGTTCATACCTTTCTAAACCGACATGTCCGTTTCGCGAGACACTTCTTTGCCATTTATACTCCTGTTTCCCATTTTTTAACATATAACAAATATTCTCCTCACACTGCATATCATTTTCATTTTTGTGCGATTGTTCTGCAAGTTGAGTTCGTCGGGGTCCTCCGATCCGTACCACTTCAGAGGAACGAGATCCGTTTCTATCCCCGAGACGATTGTCTTATTATCCTCGTACAAGTTGAGGGGCCACTCTACTCTTAAGTGACAACATGTAACGCTATCGTTGGACTTTGATCTGCTAATCATTTGTTATAACAGGTTGTTTCTAAATATTTTTTATTTCGATTTTTAAACAATAATGAACTATAATCTTAAGACTAATTAGCTCTGCTTTGTTATTGATTGATGTATTTTTTTTTCTTTTGGAATTTAGTTCCTCGTTTCGCTTACAAATTTACATTTTTCTTGGAATTTAGTTCTCGTTCTACATGCATTTTTCAGGTTCACGAATTTATTCTGTTTGTTTCTGTTCGTTTATGTGAATAAACGAAATATACGGTAATATATGTTCAACAAGAGCTACTATGATTCAACCAAATTACAAATATACGGTATATTATATATTCTTGGAAACATACTTGTGCGTTATTTGTTTGTTTCACGTAATATACTGGTATTGTTTATGTTCGTTTCTGTGGAACGAACGCTTCTCGTTCGCATATATATATATATATATATATATATATATATATATATATATATATATATATATATATATATATATTCGATTCTCGTTTCGTTTCGCTTTCGTATTTGCACGCGCTATTAGCATATCTCGTTAAGCAAGTTATTCAAATCTTTGTTTCTGTTCGGTATTACAAGAAAAAAAAATTGTTTCAGTTTTTTTTCTTTTCGTTTTTGTACAATCTGTCGTATTAAAATCTTTTTTAACAAACGATTCTATAAGACTGCAGTTTCTGTTTTTTGTTTTTGAAGACTGCAGTTTTGAATACTAAGATTACACTTTCTCGTCCCGCTTCATAATCCGCAAAGAAGACGAAGTTGTTTCTGACGAAATTTGACTCAAATATTTTTTTCCCTGCACTGCAGTAAGACGTATTTCGGAAATTTGACTCAAACATTTTTTCCTGTACTACAGCTTTTCATTAAAATATTTATTAAGTTTATTCAAATATTTTTTTGGCAAAGGTTTCACCTTAGATTCCGCTTTTAGGCACGACTCGTTTAGGCAAAACCAGTATCTGTTTGTGTTATTTTTATATTTCAGTACATTGTAGGGTTTCTTTAAGTTACGTATGTAAGCGCGGTTGAAGCTTTTTGATATTGCTATGATTGTTAGGTTTTTCATAGGAAGCAATGCGGGGGAAAAGGTTTCGGGACATTGGAGTCTAGTCTCCTACTTGGAAGTCCCATCATAATGTGAAAGTTTTGCGGAATCCTCGGAGATAGGATTTGAGTAGGAAAGTAATGGTTCAGGGGGGAATTAGAGTTTTTGACTGTCTTGGATGGAGAGAGATGAGCATTATCGGGATTTTCGCTAGCCAGTGGCTTTGCCATTAATCGAGTCTCCTTCCATGAAATTCCAGTGGGAAAATCTCTTGGAGAAACCTTCAAATTTGGGTGGTAATGGGAAACTTACCATGGATGTTGCCGCTGGTTATGGCGCCTGATGTTTATAGAATGGAAACTGAAAAGGGTTATACCCAAAGTGGCTTTATGGGGACGGTCCCGAAGTCCATGTCAATGGTAAATAAGAGGGCAAGAGCCTTCGACTTTTCGCCATGCCCATCAAATTTTGGCCCTACTAATATTTCTGACGACATTGATGGTAGATTCTCATCTCCGCAGGGGAATTTGAATATTGAGTTTCACAAGGAAAATATTGAGCGATTCCCATCCCCAAATATGGGGTCTTACATGGAGTCTGTTCCAATGAGAAAGTATTTATTCGAAACTAAGTTACTGGGAGCAGAAGTTGATGAAGATATCCGTATTCCGCATTCTTCAGAGATGAGTTCTTCAAGAAGAAAAGCGCATGGCGATCTACTAATCCAAGGTCATTCACTTGCTGTAGATATTGAAATTCAAGGTCACCTACTGTATAAGCCAGTTAGCTACAGAATCATGCAGTATTCAAATTCAAGATCATCTCGACAGAGATAAAACATTTGGCATGCTGTAATTAGACACTTAACTATAAGTCAATAAAGAACTAATGAATTTGGACCGTTGTCAAGTTTGACTGTCTAAGTGAGAAATGCTGGCATGTGTTGAATCTAAATTTTCTAAGCCCCCTTTCCACCAGAGATAATGAGTTTCAAAACCTTGTGATTTAATACACACAGATATATGTGATACAGAAATTAACATCGCAGAGGGTAATAAGTATTTTATTACTTTTATAGAGGATCACATGTATTGTTATGTTTACTTGCTTAGTAGCAAAGATGAGGCTTGTGAATGCTTAAATCTTATAAGGCCGAAGTTGGAAACTCGGGCTTGAACAAGAAAATTAAAATCATAAGGGAGATGAGGAGGTGAATATGAATTTCCATTTGAGGAAATTTGTACCGAATTTGGTATCGCTCTCACCAAATGATCAAGCCCTTATACACCACAATCTAATGGAGGGCGTAAAGGAAAATCGTCTTTAAAGGAAACAATGAATGCATTGAATAGTTCAAGCTTACCACACTTGTGGGGAAGTCAAGCTTTTAACGGCAAATTTTATTTTTAAATAGAGTTAATCCCAAAGACACAACAAACTCCTTATGGAGAAATGGAAAAGGCAAGTAATGCTGAATTGAAATTATCTCAAAAGTGTGGGGCTGGGCTAAGGTCATGCTCCTGCTTCAAAAAAAAGGTTAAGGTAGGACCAAAGACTGTTGACCGTGTTTTTATCGGATATGCTCGCATTAGCAATGATAATGCTTTTCTTGTTCTCAAGTCGAGATTCATATACATGTCAATACGATCATTGAATCAAGGGACGCTTCGTTCTTTGAAAATATATTTCCGTATAACATAATATATGAGTCAATTGATAATAATAAGAGGTCTCAAGATACTATATCTAGAAGTGATCCAATGGAGGATGAACCTAGACGTAGTAAAAGACAAAGGACTTCCACGCCTTTTGGACCTGATTTCTTAACGTATTTGTTGGAAAATGAGTTTCTGACATTCAGCGAGCTGACTTCGCTGTGGTCCCGTTCGAAAGAAGCTATCAATAGTGAAGTTGAATCCATCTTGTCAAATCATACATGGAAATTGACCTCCTCCGTAATAAACCACTACAATGTAAGTGGATTTTCAAGAGGAAAATGAAAGCGGATGGTGCTATTGATAATACAAGGCTAGGCTTGTAGTAAAAGGATACAAGCAACGAGAAGGTCTTGATTATTTTGATACTTATTCACACTACTACTAGGAATTACATCTATAAGATGCCACTCATATAGCAAATGTGTATAAGCTTGAAATCCATCAAATGGATGTGAAAACGGCCTTCCTTAAATGGGAGATTTGGAAGAAGAAATATATTTGAACAACCCGAAGGGTTCATTGTTCGACAAGAGTGTAAAGTATGTCGCTTATTTGTCACTATGGATTGAAACAAGCACCAAAACAATGGCATAAATTCGACAAAGTCATGTTGTCGAATGGTTTCAAGATTAATGAGTGCGATAAATGTGTATATGTTAAGCAAACTCGTAATTGCTTTGCCATTATGCCTTATATGAAGATCATATGCTTATAACAAAGTAAAGTGATAGTGAGACTATTAAGAAAATCAAATGCTTGCTTACAAGTAAATTTGAAATGAAAGATATGGGGGTCGCTGATGTTATTTTAGGAGTTAAAATCCATAAGACACCTGGATGATTAGCTCTATCATAATCCCATTATATTGAAACGATTCTTGGAAAATGCAATAATCTAGATATTGTACCAGTAAAGACTCCGATAGATGTTAATTTACATCTTTCTAAGAATATTGGTGAAAACAAAGTCTAAAATTATATGTTAGTAGCATACTAGGCGCTTTAATGTATGCTTAAGAACTGTGATTAGCCTAGACATAGCTTCTAAAGGTTAGCAAGCTAAGTCGATTTACAGCTTAGGTCCAAACTGAAAATCATTGGAAAGCTATAAAACATTTATTGGGCTACTTTAAAAGCATGAATTAAGATTATGCCGTGACATACGTATCATCCCAGCACTTGAAGGATACTGTGATGCAAATTGATGCTAAACTTCACACTAAATGATTACAAAATCAACAAGTGATATGTATTCACACTTCTGGTGGCGCTGTCTTGGAAATCATCCAAACAAACTTGTATTGCTAATCCACTATGGAATCTAATTGGTTGCTTTGGACAAAGCCGTGAAGAAGCCGAGTGGCTTTAAATTTCTGAAGATATTCTAATCGCCTAAACCGCCCGCCGTATGTATACATCAGGATAGTCAAGCCGGCAATAAAGAGGGCAAGGAATGTCATGTATAATGGTAAGTCTCGACACATAATGTCAAGAAGGACACTGTAAGACAAATCTTTCTAGTGGAATATCAATTGATCTATGTGAAGTCAAAAGATACATTAAGGATCCATTGACAAAGGCTCAACTAGAGAGATGATTGCAAAACATCAAGGGGAACGGGTTTAAGGCCTCTAAACAAGTCATCATACGACACCCTACCTAGTGGACTGGAGATCCCAGGATCTAGGTTCAAAGGACAATCTGCTGGCGAAGACAAGCAGAGAGTACCGTTTAATTTGTTTTACCCATTCCCGATAAAGACACAAAGATTAATATGTATGTTACAAAGCTTTTAATGATTATGAAACTATATGTTCATAAACCACGATGTGAGTGTGAAGTAAGGGCCGCTTCGTGAGAATTAAAAGGCCGACTCAAACACTCATGAGACCAAAGCAGCCATGACAAACGAACAACAAAGGAGAACCAATTTTGTTCGAGAAATAGCGTCAGTGGTGATTTCATTGTCTAGGGCTATAACAAAGGCTCCAGCTCAAAGACATCAAGTCTTACCACGATCCAGGTCATAGAAGTTTCCACTAAGGAAAGTTCAAGTCTCGTGACTACTTATCCCGATGCAACGCTTTCGCGGGAAATAATCGCACTTGCATCTCATGCATACACCCGAGTTGATATCATAACTTTTCATTCATGTGGGGGATTGTTGGGAACCACAAATTCCTTAAATGAATGAAAAGATGTGTCTCTCATCGAACGTATTAATTTCGCTGTTCATACCTTCGAACCGACATGTCCGCTCGCGGAGACACTTCCGGCGGCTTATACCCGCTTTTCCCATTTTAATATATATATAACAAATATCTCTCCTCACACCGTATATCATTTCATTTTTGTGCGATTGTTCTCAAGAAGTTGAGTTCGTCTTGGTCCTCCGATCCGTACCACTTCAAGGAACGATCCGTTTCTATCCGGAGACGATTGTCCATTATCCCTAGACAAGCCGAGGCCAAAATTGCCTTAAGGACACAATCTTGCATTTGGCTCTGACTGGCTTCTAATCATTGTTTGTACTACAGGTTTGTTTCCTTTAAATATTTTCTGTTTTATTTTAAACGAACACGGGAACTACAAATTTATTATACTATATAAAACTATAGTATTATTTAATAATATACTATATATGACATTACCTTAAACTAATATAAAATTATATTGTTAAATTTTATAATGTAATATGAAATTATAAAATAAAACTATACATATAGTTATTTTAAAGAAGATATTACTATTAAATTTAGTATACTTTATAAAACTATAGTATTATTTAATAATATACTATATATGACATTACCTTAAACTAATATAAAATTATATTGTTAAATTTATAATCAAATATGAAATTATAAAATAAAACTAATATATAGTTATTTTAAAGAAGACATTACTATTAAATTTAGTATACTTTATAAAACTATAGTATTATTTAATAATATACTATATGTGGCATTACCTTAAACTAATATAAAATTTTATTGTTAAATTTATAATCTAATATGAAATTATAAAATAAAACTAATATATATTTATTTTAAAGAAGACATTACTATTAAATTTATTATACTTTATAAAACTATAGTATTATTTAATAATTTATCATATACAATATTACCTTAAACTAATATAAAATTATATTGTTAAATTTATAATGTAATATGAAATTATGAAATAAAACTAATATATAGTTATTTTAAAGAAGACATTACTATTAAATTTATTATACTTTATAAAACTATAGTATAATTTAATAATATACTATATATGACATTACCTTAAACTAATATAAAATTATATTGTTAAATTAATAATCTAATATGAAATTATAAAATAAAACTAATATATAATTATTTTAAAGAAGACATTGTTTTAAATTATTATATTTAGAAAATCATAGTATTATTTAATAATATACTATAAATGACATTACCTTAAACTAATATAAAATTATATTGTTAAATTTATAATGTAATATGAAATTATAAAATAAAACTAATATATAGTTAACATAAATATAAAACTATTAAGTACACAAAACATAAATACAATAATGACAATTTAAAAGTAAATTAACATAAATACATACCTTAATTAATTTGAAACTTGAAGCCTTAAACATCAAAATTCCCACATTTTGTTTGAGATATATTACAAATGTGGTTGGTAACGAAATGAGTTTGAGCTCGAGCTTTGAACATTTCAGCTAGGCTTGTTAATTTTATGAGGCCTCGAGCCCGAGCCGAAGCGAAACAGCTTAAAATCAGTGCCTCAAGCTTGGGCTTGATTTAAAAAGCTTGGCTTGAGCTCATTAGGCTCAAGCCTATATGAACGAGCTCGAGCTTAACCTCTCGAGCTCAAGCCCAACCCGAGCCTATGTTTGTATTGCAATCAATCCTCAAGCTCACCCATATACTTCTTTAACTTTTGTAATCAATGCATAACAAATACATCAATTAAGGAAATAATTTTCAATGATTTGTTTTACCTTAGTTGATTTAGAAATCGATGCTGAAGTTGTTAAAGCCACTTCCTTTAACATTTGTTTCCCGATTACGCAGACTCCACTCACAAACAACTTGTAACCGAAAAATTATGAAATAGAATTAAAACAAGTAGAAATTGCATATGAAGAAATAAGATACCAAAATCATTGAATAAGAAACATGATTGGTTTTAATCAATTATCTAAATAAAGAAATAATATATCAACAAGATCCGCCAAGTAAACCTCATTAGTAAATAATAGAAACGATGGAAATATAACGTTGCACATGGTTAAGTTAGCCACCACCTCCCGACTACCAAGATGCGCATGATTAATTTCCCAAGGCTTCACCACCAACTTGACTGATCTGCACCGCCCCACCGCGTCGAACCTGGCCGGGCGCAAATTTTCATACCCAAACAATTGGCTGCGGCACTCCGGACGCTATTAATCGTCTCGGTTTCGTAGTCCCGGGATGCTCACTTCCTTGTTTCTATGAAACCCCACCCCACGATCACCCTTGATGCCTTTACCCATACCCACGCCTAGATGCGCTGGGTTAAGTCCAGTACCAGTATCCAAAAGGGCCCCAATACCCCAAGATTTGAGATTGGATCCTTGTTCATCAGGCTGAATTGATCGTATCAGTGGGTCCGTGCATTTGCCCTCAATGCTACTCAAGATCAGCAAACCTTGTTTAAGCTCATGGCCACCAGCCTCTATAGTTTCCACAGGAGCCCTAATACCCTCATATTTGTAATCTAATCTTGTACACCAGATCGACCGATCGCACTACGTGGGTCATACCCAACATCCATGTCCTTCCCCGACGTCCCCTTTGTCGGCACCTTCTTCACGCTATCCACACTGGAACATACCGTCGCCAACACCTTCGCTATCGTGGGTACCATTTCCGCTACCGAGCAGATCTAGAGATCTAGGTACGCCCCCCACCGACGGGCGGATTCGCCAGCTCCTACGCCTTTCGGGCCGCCGCGCCCCAATCCGCCCATGAGGATTCACCACGCATTTGCCATCCATATCGACCGGATGGTGAGCTTTGAGATCCATTACATCGAGCATCCGAGACACACATGACTGACATTTCACCGCGCGCCCGAAGCCCGGATCGCGACCGGAAATACCAGATCCTCGTTGGTCGGAGATCAGAGGCGGAAGCCTCGCTCAAAGACTTACGGTCCCTGCCGCATCGAGCCAGCTGACACCGAGCCCGAGCCGAGCCCGAGCCGAGCCTCGAAATTTATCGAGCCTAAATTAAGGCTCAAGCTCCTGCAATATGAAGGCTCTCACGAGCCGAGCTCTCCAGCCGAGCCCGGGTGCCGAGCCCGAGTAGCTTCGTCGCTACTCACCTCTAATCACAAGAAAAAAATTTAGTGAAATGAAGATTGGATATGAGTAGAGAGAATTTGTGATAAAATAGAATGATTTTACAGGTATTTATAGATTTTTTTTTTTTTGGGTAAACAAGCCATCGATGGTCAAATCTTCTTGTAATTTACCTCAACCGTTGAATTTAATTTTAGTGAAAATCTGACCGTTAGATATTCTTTAAAGCGTTGGGATCAATCCATAACCGTTTGATCAAGTTAGGATTTCAAATTTGTCTATTGGATAAAAAATCTTACCGTTTGATAGCATTCAAAATTTGGGTGAAATCTGGGTCGTATGATTAAAGCAGACTCAAATCTAGCCCTTGGATTAGTCAAACTAGCCGCTGAAAAGGCTTGAAAACGCAGGTGAAATTTGGACCATTGGATCATTTGCAGGATGATCTCAGTCGTCAGATCAGCCAACAATTCCACTTCAAACCGTCGATATCGCCAATATATACAATATATCGCCAATAATTTATGTCAAAAATCACTCCCACAAGACATGCCCCACGCACTCCTAAACTCTGATGATATCACCACATTCCTGATTTTCTTTCCTCAAACCATTATCACCACTGATATCACACTACTCTTCATGACAAAACATGTCCAATTTATCAACTGATATATCGTGATATTTTAAACCCTACAATTGACTTATGAACAAAATAAAATCTTCCTAGTTTATAAATATCTATAATAAATTTTAGTAAACTCAAAGGTAGGAAATTTATAAATTAAAAGACCCAAAAGGCCGCGGACTAGTTTATAAAATCAATTTATCAGCCCTTTGCCTTCAACTGCATTTCCACTATAGAACATATTCCTTCTTAACCAAAGTAAGCTTATTGAAATTTATTTTACTATTCAAAGCCACGAACTTAGTTTGATATAAAATCATCGTTAATACTACATTGAAATTAGGAACTGTAGCCTTGATTTAAAATATGAAGCCATAGTTATGCGGTTTGATTCAAACAAGCACATGAAACATAGGGAAAAGAAGTCTTAAGTTCGAGTTTCAATAAAGATAATTCACTATATTAAAATTAAAAATATAATTAAAAAAACAATAAATTTTTTATATCAAAATTGAAATGTCTCTTTTACGGGGCATTCCTACGTGACATGGGAAAGCCAAATTAAAATAAGTTTGAAAAATAGGTTAAAAGAGAGATTTTTTCGAAAAACAAATTACTTTGACACATTACACCCTCCAAAATATGAAACAGATTCTAGGTCCATTGATTTGGTTCTCCGTTACATCATCATAAATTTTTTTTCCTGCTTTTTAAAGTTAATACTTGCGTGTCAATTTCAACCATTGTATTATATTTTATTATAATTGTAATTAATTCATTTATAAGGTTTTACCCATGTAAGTTAGTTCATACAATTTTGTGTGGTAGAATAATTGGGGCTTTTTTTTCTCCCTAAATTAATGCCAACTAAAATAATTAAATTGTGTCAATTTTATTTGCTTATTCAACTTAAAAAAATAACATCTTAATCTAATTTATACAATTTATAAAATTAAAATCATTTCATTGAATTTCTTTTGAAACAAAGCATACAATTTTTAAATTTATAAATGGAATAATTAGAAGAATCATAACATAAATTATCGAATTCACCATCAAGCACTCAACCTCACAAATTATCAACTCTAAGTATTAAAGTTACTGGCTCTTGAGTCGTGGCTCAAATGGTAGGGTGATGGGTGTATGAAGGAGGTTCCTATAAGAATATAAGTATTATAATAATATAACTAAAGTGAATAAATATAAAAAAATTATTAGAAACGACTTTTCTTATTATAAGATAACAAATACTCTAACCTTTGTTTTTACAAGTTATTATTTCTTTATGGTGCTGGAGAATGCATTCAAAAAATGAATGGTGATTAAAAAAAATCAAGCCCTTCTCTCTTAAAAATATATAACAAGTCCTTAAAAAAATGGTATTCGGTCTTCTTTTTTTTTTCTTTATTATGAATGTCAAAGAATTAGGGTGCGCTTGGAAGAACTTATTTATACACTATTTGAGCTTATCTTATCACATAAATACTTTTAATAAAAATTATATGTGTTTAAAAGAGTTTATAAAAATAACTTATGACTCCTATAAGCTCATTTTAACTTATTCAATAAGCTTCATGAAAAAGTTTGTAAAGAAAAACTTAAAACAGCTTATACGAAAGCTTAAAAATCGATAATCTAAAGAAAAATTTTTGAAAAAATAAAAAAAGAAATTCCGAAAAAGTCTCCCTCTCATTATTCTAACAATTTACTATGTTTTATTTTCCCTCCCATTATTCTTTCTCTTACCCAAAAAAGTCTCCTCTCATTTTTCTTTCTTTCTCTCTACCAAAAGCCCTAACAAAACAAGAAACCGATTTAATTTTTGGTTCGGATCTGGTTAGGAAAAACATCCCTACATCTATCGTACGTGTTTAAATATCTTCAATCTCCGTTCTTCTATTTAATTTCTAGATTTTTTGTGGGTTGCTTCATGAAATTGAGGGAAGAAACTTAAACTGTGAGGGTTACAGTGCTAATGTTTATGAAAAACTAGAAAAGAAATGGGCTAATATTGCACTTGGGTTTAAGTCATAAATGCCTTGTACTTTACCTCATCCGGAACACTGAGAAGATCTTAAGTTCAGAAAATAAACATTCTCAGAAAAATCAAAATTCAACTTAATATCCAACTAATAGAAAATAATATCCTCAAAAAATCAAAATTCATCCTAATATTCACTAATGGAAAATATCCTCAAAAATCAAAATTCAACCTAATATCCAATTAATGGAAAATAATATCCTCAAAAAATCAAAATTCAACCCAACATTGAAAATAATAATATCTACTTACAACCGACAAGGTAGAGACATCGAAATACTACGATCCTTTAAGTTATAAATATAAAGATGTGTCCTTTCAGAAAAGTAGATGGAATCACTCTTAATCCCATTTTCACTCTCATTCTTGATAATGTGACAACACTTGTCGTACTCTTCATCTGAAGATACAAATATTGTTTGATTGTCGATATTGTTCAATTCTTCCCATGTCCTCTTTGTAAAATCAGCTCGAAAAATTTGAAAGTCTAAAACTCTACCGTATGAATAATATATATAAGATAAATAAGAATAAGTTTGAATAACTACCATAAGTTCATCGCCTGATGTGACCATATAAGTCTTAAAAGGTGTTATGGTGTCGTATTAGCTTGGCCTGGAGGCTCTCTTCAATGATCGACCAAATTGTATAGGTGATAAGCCTTTTGTAATCCTCTCTCATCACTACAAGCTTTTATACCATACATGTTAATCCATATACCCGCTTAAGGCAATCGAACTACAGCCTCTATCTTGTCATCTTCATCTTCTAACTCTATATCATGTTTGTACCAATTTTCAAAGATGTGAAATCAAATGGCGAAACATTACCCTCACAAAGGAAGAAAAATAGGCTTTTGGGTTTGTCTGGATGACACAATGGAATGTATGATTTTATCCTCAAACGTGTTTGTGGAAGTTGGATATTCTTCATTGAGGATTTCCAAGTGAAAGAATAATTGTGTGTATCCAAATCCTTCAACAATAACCATCCATAACAAGAATAATGAGACTTTATTTCAAGATCTCGTGAACTATTTTGACATAATAGTGACTTTCAGAGATACTGTAGAATGTTTGTCTTTGTTTACGGTTTCCGTGACAAAAAACAAGCCAAGGATGTGATTGAGAAATGAGAGGAGGTCTTGAATAACTAAGTTGTAAATTGTTACTATTGATCTCTCCCATCCTGAAAAATAATAAAATAATAATTCTGATAATAAGGTCTAATATACTGCAAAATATATATACCAAAATATGACATATATATTCCATAAGGACATATGCTTAATGTCTCCATGGTGAAGTTATTTGGATAGAGCTTTTACAAGGAAAAAAAAAATTAAAATTTTAATTCGATAAGGGAAAAATTTTATCTATAAATTGTTTTATAAGAGTAAAGTATTCAACCATTCAAAAGGTAAAAGAAGCAAACTCCCATCTTACTAAATTTTGTCAATAAATTTTTTTTTTTTTTGCTTATAAAATAATGGAGATATTTTAAAAATATTATTACTTTCTTAAAGAAAAAAAAAAGAGCTTGATTATGCTCTTTAATATCCTTATGATTAGAGAGAATAAAAGCAAAATTATTTCCTATCAAATAGAGGAATATAATCACTCAAATGAATTGTATTTATTTATTTTTAAATTTTTTACTTCTTAATATTTGTTCATTATGTATTTTTTAAAGGAGAATATTTTATTGATTTAAACTAGCAATACATTTGAGAGAAAAACAAAATCAAATTCGCTACAAACTATAGAGAATGATGCACATTCCAGGCTATCAAAGACAACGAATCGCTTTAAAGCCTATTCTTTTAATAATTTAATACGACTGTAACGCATAATGACTCGAATTCTATAACATATCGACTAATCACGATTCGATTCGACGCTTCGCTTTATCAATTTACTTTCTCTCGCTTGAATCACCCACACACAAAAAAGCACCGGCAACAAAGACAAATAAAACCAAAACCGGCCATGCTACTCAAGACGACACAAATCACACGAAGACAACACAAACCAAACACTATAGAAAAGATGATAAAAACAAGTCAGCACAAAACGAAGACAAAAAAAAAAAAAAAAACAATCTAGATTGTTGTGAAATAACCACTTTATTGATAGAAAAAAAAATGGTAGAAAAATATGTAGATGAAGGATTTCAAGTCAAGAATAGTAAAAAAAATCAACTCCCATTGGTTAAGGAAAATGGGCTAGAAAGAACAAGATGAGAGAAAGAAGAGGCGGCTACATTTGCTCACTATGTTTTTTTTTTTTTTTACTTATACTAGAACAATTTCAAATACCTTTAAAAAAAACCTTGAAATTATCATGCATATGGATACTTTCTGTTTCAAATACCTTTAAATGATCTTAGTGATAAGGTACCAAATTAGCAACTCGATCCAATTCCTAAAAGCTGAAATAGATAGATCTAGTTACGGAATAAGAGATGTTTTGAGTTATGGAATAAGGGATGTTATGAGTAACAAACTTAATTATTTGGTTTCCATCAAAATAAAATGCATTAATGTTTAGACTAAACAATCATAGGTGACTTAGACAATTCAAATTTGAGTTCTCTAATTCAATATATTTCCATATTAATATAAGGGTACTTTTATATTTTTGCTTTATGAATACTTAGTTTATGGGTTTTTTCTAATAATATTAGTGTTATCGCCATTTTTTTTCAAAGTTTCTATTAGTAAAAGAACAAAAAAAAAACTTTCGAGTTATGAAATTGGGTATAACCAATTCGCGATGCTTGGTTAAGAGCCAAAAGAAGGTTATAAAGTTGATCTTGGAAGAGAAAAATAATCGAAGGATTGCAAAATTCACCCTTATAATTTCACTCCCTAAACCTAAAAGTTTGCCTAAAATTCAAGTACAAAAAGTATGGAAGAGTTAGAGAAGTTGCATAAAATGTTGATTATTGTCAAGAACAACCATATGGATATAATAATTGGTTAACAATAAAATTAAGAGAAAAAAGAGAACCGAAGAAATTAGAAACAACTGACCTTTCATAAATCATAGAAAAAATCAACACGAGTGAAGACAAAAATTAACCCTTGAGAGAATGAATGAGCCTAGTTTGATTGGAATCTTTTTAACTTTAATTTTAGAAAGTAAACTAATGGGTTTTTTTCTTCTACCTTTTGTCAGTTTGTCTTTGTTTCCAACTCAAAATTGAAACCAATTGTCAATTAAAAAAAGGGTATAATGAGTTTGTTTCCTTAAAAAAATTGTTCTATTTGTGGTTTCTATTTTTTGTTTTGGGTTCAGAAACAAAGATGCGCATATCTTCCTTCAATAACTCTTTATTCCATTTAATTAGAGTTAAACTATTTACTTATTTGTGTTTTTAGCTTTGGTCTTATTTATTTATTTGTTTCTTTTTAAAAAATTAGTTTATTTAAAATTGGAATTCGACTTTACGTAATAATCTTAATTCCACCTACTGGATCATTTGAAAATTTTCTATCCTTAAAATATTAGATTTGATCATGAGTAGGGGTGTCAAACGTGGTTGGGTCATTAAACGGTTACAAGAACCAAGACTGATGAGAAAAACATTTAAACCCTCGAACACCTAATTGCTTATTAAACGTAGCAAACGGGTTGACCATGATCACCCGAATCATAGGTCTCACCCAAAACCCGCGACCGCCGTTAACGTGGCTCAAGACCGCGTCATGAATTTTGATGTGCCTAATGCCACCATTGGTAAAACGCGTAGGAAATGTTGTTAAACGAGAACAAGAGAACTAAGTAAGATGTCTCACCCGAACACGACCCGTTTATTAAACGTGTTAAACGGTTGACCTGCTTATCATCCGAAACTGCAGCCTCACCCAAACCCGCTTAATCGGCCGGTTAATCGTGGGCTCTGCGACCGTCGTGTCAATTTTTTGACAGCCATAATCATGAGGTTGCGATTTGGGAGGCTCTTTACTTGGAACTTGCTTTTGAAATATGTGCAATTTTATTGGAAATTTATCCTTAATTTGGTACTACAAAAAAATCTTCCCACGGAAGAGTTAGCGGCAATTATCGTATTCCTTCTCCTATTTCTTTCTATTTTTTTCTTTTCACCAGAAATTTGAAACTTTTGTAACCTTCTATAAATTAAACTCCCCCAAAATATGAAAAATAACGTATTCCTTCTCCTATTTATTTCTATATATATTTAAATTTTTATTAGAAATTTCAAATTTTTGTCAACCTTCTACAAAATAAAATCCACCATGTAGCTCATTGTTTGGCAATGATATCTGTTTCTGGGCCTAATCTAGGAGAATTTGTTGATGTACTGGCTAATGATTTGAAGTAATGAAATTGGTATGTTTTTGTCTAAAAAAATCCAGCAAAATATGAAAAATGAAATTTAATTATTTTATTTTACATCTATTCACTTGGGTTTTCTCTTATGCCCGTTCTTTTACCACTTGAACAAAGTCTTTAGGGGAAAAATAAAATTTAATTGTTAAAATTTGAAATAACAAAAAAATATATATATATTATCTTATAATCATCAATGCTATGGTTTTTTATTTCAAAAACAATCAAATTATTTAGACTTTCAGTAAATTATTATTAAGGACCAAACATTCCTCCTTGTGAGTGCCAAAGCAACAAAAAAAAACCCTATCCGTCTTTCTCTCTCTCTCTCTCTCCTTTTCTCCCATCTTGCTTTCTTCTAGTTCATTTTCCCCAAACAAGGATGAGTCATTTTTTTGTCCATTCTTGACATAAAATCTTATTTGCATCTCTTTCTTTCATTTTCTTGCTTAATAAAATGATTCTTCAACAAAGATTTAGATTTTATCTGCTGCTATTGGCATCATTTATTACGCCGATTGGTTTTTCGGTCCTCTATTTGTGCGATTTGGTTTGTAGTCAATTACATAATTTACGTTACCGCCTTATTACTTAAGCTTATTTGCGTAAACGATTCAAACAAGTAAAACTAATTCGATCAATCAAAGATATCAAATTATGATCGCAAGTATATTGAAAAACTTAAGTCATGGATTTCCTAATTACTATATTATCAAATTGTAGGTTTTCTCTTGATTTATTATGTTATTAACTTGAATATTATATCATCATTTATGGTTATTAACAAATTGTATTTTGGATCCTTTGATCTATTGTAAGTTTGAATCAATAAAATTATTTGTCATTTCAAAAAAAACTAAACATCTCTTCAAACAAATACAATTTGAATATTTTCAAAATTAATAAATGATTTTATTGCTTGTATTTACCGAGAAAATTATTATAAAAAGTGTTAATTGAAGAAGTACTCATGAGTAAAGGAAAAGTTGAAAATTTATAAATTGAAGGGTGCAAAGTTTTGAATCCAATAAATTATAAAAATTATTTAATCTTCTTGTCTTTAAAACCGTTACATTATAATCTAAACTATAGTTAAATAGAAATATTATTTAACATTTTACTTAATTAATTTCCTTTTATTATGCACAGGAAAATTCATGGCTCTTCAAAAATTGATAGATTTTTTATATACAAATTAGAATTTTTTTAATTAAAAATTACTTAGAGTCCAGCGCACATTGTGTAAGTATCCGCCTTCAATATCAATCTAAATAAATTGTTCCAATAAGTGTAACGAATATTTAAAATATATATATAATTATTGGATGAATTATTTATGACATTTTTAATATTTATAGCTAGACAAATATTTATGATTAAAACATCACTTTCAACTTTCAATGGTGAGTGAGAGCTTGTGGTGAGAGGGGCCAAATAATAAATTCATGTATTATAATAAATATAGTTTTTTTAAATATATTTTACAAGATTTTATTTCTTTATTTTGTATAAAAAAACACACATGTCCATTTTCCATTTTTTTGCTTTTCAAATTCTAGATATAAGATTTTGTTTAATTGCATTCAACTAAATATCCAAAACTTCATCCCCATAAATTAACCGCCTATACTTACAAAATTTTGAGCTTTTTGTCTTAATATCTAAAAGGAAAAAATCATAAGTTGTTCAAAAAAAAAAAAAAAACTTTTGTACTGTTAATAAATTAATTTTTAAATACATTTTTTTTACGTCGAAATTGGATTTGGAACATTACAATTCAACCAAGGACAAATAAATTTAATAATTAAAATCATATAAAAAATCAAAACATGGGTTTAATCCATGTGAAGTATATTGGTTCATCGAGTATAACACTATGTGATCACCTTCAAACTTTGGAAAATAGATGTTATTGCCCATCCCTTTAAAATTTGTTGTCTCTATATGTGATCCAGTATAATCGAGATATAATATCTTGGTACCCAAATTTGTTATATTTATCGAATCCATCGGAGAGGAATTAAACATGGGTTTATAGATGTAAATTTATCTTTCTTCACTTAGCAACGTGGATAATAACTCTCCATCACTTTAAACCATTAAAACCTATTTGATTTACATGAAAATGGCTTCTACAAATTCTCCAAGTACCTTTAGGATCCTTAAGATTAAATATTGCCACCCTTCCATCTATATCTAAGCAAAAGCATTGCGCATTGTGAAAAATTGGATCGCATTTAGACAAAAAAAGGCTTCATTTGTGTTTGTTTCCAACTAAAAATTGAACCACTAGCAAAAAAAAAAAAAAAAACTATAAGAGTTTGTTTTGTTTTTGGTTTTTATTTTTTTTTCTTTAACCATAAAACAAAGATGTATATCATCCTTCTATAACTCTTTATTCCATTTAATTAGATTTAAACTATTTCACTTAACCATCCAACATGTAGGTGAGATGATTAAGATATCTCTTAGTTTAACTAGTGATCTCAATTGAGCCCTTGAGATATAGTTATGGTGTATTCACAAGTCCGCATTATGGTTTTCGCCTTGACTGGGGTTGGCCGATTGTGATCTTCTGGAATGTAGAGAACGGTTGATGTAGAGAAAGGCTTTGTTGATTGTAATTTCCTAATATGCAAAGAATGGCTTTGCTAATTGTAAAACGGCTTTGCTGATTGTAATTTTCTGAGATATTTGAAATAAAAGTACAGTCTTTTGGAAGCATGTGTACTTGTCTGATTTTTGTTTTTGTTTTTTTTTTTTTTACAATTTGCGAGAATATTACTCAAGCTGACAATGGGCACAAAGAATGTTATTATATTAAAGCTATAAATTCTTATTAAAAGCTACAATCAAAGGTCTATTGGTAGAATCGCCTGAGGTGCTGAGCGTTCCAAGAATGTGGCAGGGTTTTTCCCTCTTTCGTCTGGAGTTCATAGTTGTCAAGTTGGACTATTCACGATATCACATAGGATCCCTCCCAATTTGGCCCTAGCTTTCCGTGTGTGGGGTCTTTCCTTGCTGGCAGGAGTTTCTTAAGAACCAGGTCACCGGGCTTAAAATTCCTGGGCCTGACCCTTCGATTGTAATATTTTTGTCAGTTTTTCGCACAGTCCCCTGCGCGCTCTTAGGGTCCGGCTTCACGTTCTTCAGAGGTCGAGGTTTAGGGCGGAAGAATTCGTTGTGTTCTAAGATTACGAACTCAACTCTTGGTGACTTTAACCCAACCTCGACGAGAGCTACTGCTTTAGCGCCGAATGCTAGAGCAAACGGGGTTTCTTGAGTTGCTGACTTGCGCAGTTCTTATATGCCCATAATACCTCGAGGAGGTATTCTACCCATTTTCCCTTTAGATTTTCCAGTTTAGTCTTCAACGCTGCCTTGAGAGTCCTTATAGTGAGTTCTGCTTGTCCATTGGACTGCGGATGAGCTAGGGATGAGTAGTAATTCTTGATACTGAGCTCGGTGCAAAAATCTCTGAATTTGGGATTATCAAACTGTTTCCCATTATTAGACACCAAGGCTCTAGGGATTCCGAACCTGCAAATTATGGAACACCAAACAAAGTTACGTACCTTTTGCTCAATGATCGTAGCTAAAGGCTCGGCCTCGGGCCCATTTTAGAAGTAATCCATCTACAACAATAACTCAGACCGGCCCTTCCCCAATAGGTAGGGGCCCCAGTATGTCAAGCCCCCATTGTTGAAAAGGCCAAGGGCTTGTGATTAAGGTCAACGGCTCGGAAGGGAGGTGAGAGATCTGGGCATGCTCTTAACAGGTCTTACATTTTTTAACCAGCTCCGTGGCATCTTTTAGCATTGTAGGCCAATAATACCCTTGCCTCAGGGTCTTTGCTACCAAGGTCCCGGGGCTCCAATAAGAAGGCACAAATGCCTTCATGCACCTCCTCTGGCACATATTAGTTGGCATCTCTCCTTACTACGCATTTAAGGATGGGGCAGTAGAGTAGCCCCGCTTTATGCGGGTCCCTCGATGTATGGTAAAACCCTGAGCTGAGGCCTCCTTCGGGGGTCGCCTCGGGCACAACCCATCCACCGCGTAGTCCCAAATGGGGTCCATCTTAGCCTCGACTCCGCACGTTATCGGGACTTCTTCATCGGGCGACGCTCACCGAGGTTCTGTGAGGTGCTCGACCGCATCGATCCCGTTCCAGATCTTCCCCGTGGTGTCAGCTGGGTTAGCTCGCTGCAGCATCCGCCTCTATTCTCTGCCCTTGGGACATGCCTGACTTGAACACGTATAAACTTCTTAAGCGCTCGTACCTTTAGGCAATGTGATCATTTTTCACCTCGGCTTCAGAGGGAGTCTTCTATATGTTTCACCACCAACTGGGAATCACTGCATATCTCCAATTGATCAGCTTCCATGGAGTGGGCAAGATTAAGCCCGGCTATGACAGCCAGACTCGACCGCATTGAGGCTTGAAATTCGAATTTGAGGCGTGATTCCACGCATCCCGCCCGAGGAGGTTAGAATCGACCGCGACGCTTCCTGGGAATTGGCGCCCCATCTACCACAACCTCCGCATGGTAGACAAAACAACTGAGTAGTTTCGATAGGTCAGGCCGGGCGTTTGAGGTGAATTCACGATGAAATCGCCAGTTTCACCTTGACTCCGCTATCCTTAGTTTGGTATCCATGTCAACCCACCACTAAGCTCATAATCATTTATCGCCTTCCCGGTGTTTCGCTTGTGCAATATCTATTTCATTGGGTGTTATGTTGGGATTTCAATGGTGTGAGCCTAGAAATATGGTCGAAGCCTTCTGGCAGTGGTTACCAACGCTAGGATTAATTTCTCCATCTTTGGATGCCTTTCCTCCGCTTCCCTCAAAGATCGACTGCAGTAATATATCAGTTGTTGTATTCTATCTCGCTCTCTGACCAAGGCGGCGCTAGTTGAGAAATCTAAAACGGCTAAATAAAGAGTAAGGAGTTCTCCCCAAGGGCCTACCAGACGTGAGGAGCCCTGTGTGCTTTTTAGCGCAGCTGAACGCCTTCACATCAAGGCCCCAAGAAAGCCTTTCAAAACCTCGAAAGAATGGTCGCCAATTGTCACTGACCAAATACAAAGCGTCGCAGCAACCATTCTCCCGCTAAATGCCAATTTATTTGGTGTTCAAGGTACCGCATGTTCAGTACGACTTTTATCTTATCCGGATTTGCCTTTGTCCTGGGTTGTTGACTATGAAACCTAAGAATTTTTCAAATTAGACTAAGGCGCATTTGTTGGATTTAGCTTCATGTTATAGTTCTTCTTAATTTGAATGACTCGCCAGGGTGGGCTACATGGAGCTCTACTTAACCGACTTCAACAGCATGTCATCTATATACCCATAGACGCTCTAACTGGGCTTCTGAAACATTTTGTTCACTAGCCACTGATAAGTGGCCCTGAAGGTCTTCAACCCGAAAGGCACTACCCGGGTATCGGGCGTCGGTCCCATCACAAATGAGGTCTTCTCTTGATCGCTAGGGTCCATTCTGATCTAATTATATCCCGAGAAAGAGTCCATGAAGCTGAAAAGCTCGTGGCCAGCTGTGGCGTCCACTATAAGGTCGATCCGAGGTAGGGGAAAGTTGTCTTTAAGACAGGCTCTGTTGACATCGGTGAAGTCAATGCAGAGCCGCCATTTACCATTTGCCTTTTTAACGAGGACTACAGTAGCCAACCAATCAAGGTATTCTACTTCTCGGATAGCTCAGCTGGAGGAGCTTTGTTAACCTTTCATTGATCACCTGCCTTTCAGGCTGTTTTTCCTTCTTTTGTTTGATAGGTTTGAAGGAGGGGCTGATGTTCAGCTTGTGTGTGATTACTGCGGGATCAATTCCTCCCATATCCTCCTGCTTCCCGGCAAATACGTCTATATTCTGCTTTAAGAAGTGGACAAGGAGGTCCTTGACGTCTTTGGCCAACCTAGATCCAATGTAAACGAGATGTTCCGGTTGGTCGTTGAGTTGTATTGGTTCTAGTTCTTCTAAGGGCATAGGTCGGATGCCTACCTCATCTCTTATGTCGAGCTCGTCCATGTAGATGCTGCCGACCGCTTTTTGCTTCATTGATGTCGAGTAGCACTCCCTAGCTATGCGCTGATTTCCTCGAACCATTCCTACCCCATTCGTAGTGGGGAATTTGATAACCATATGATAGGCGGAAGGGATGGCCCTTACGGAATTGAGGGAGGGCCTGCCAAATAGAATGTTATAGGCTGACGGGGCGTCCACTATGAGGAACCTCACCGCTGTTGTGACTTGGCAAGGGGGATCTCCCAAAGTGAGTATTAGTTGTATTGACCCTAGGGGTAGCACTCTTTCTCCGGAGAATCCCCGCATGTGGGCGTTAACCAGTTCTAGTTTCTCCCTTCCGATGCCCATTTTATCGGTTGTCGACGAAGATGATAAAGAATAGCCTGCTGTCGACCAAGACCCTATAAAATCGCTTTATTAGCTATGACGCACCCCATTACCAGGATCGGGCCATGAGGGCGCCGCGCTTCCATGCCGAGTTCGAAAGCATGTGTCTAGCCTAGGAGCTTAGACACGCTTGTATTTCCAGTGTCTCCTCTGATATGATGTTGTGTAGATGAGCCTTCCGGGCTGAACTGGACTCCCCTCCCCCCGCAAATCCCCTGGAGATCACATGGATTTCTCCCAAGGATTGCTAGTGTTGAGTTAGGGCTGGCTGACAAGGTCAGTGAAGATCCAAGTATGCTCCAGAGACATAACCCTTTCGTGAACTTACAAATTCTCGTGTTCTCACATAGTTTTCATTGATATGGGTGTGAAAATTAGGAATATTTTGTAACAATCCTAAAAACTTTTCTAACAGCTCTAACATTCCCTAAGAATTTGATCAAAAGTTTTGATTTTTGAAACTACAAAGAGGAGATAGCAAAAGGCAAGTCTTCTGGGAGTTCCCACATGGGAAGATCTGGCAACAGTGAAGTACACATGGAGGGTGGCACTGAAACTCGAGATGATCCTCCCAGTTCTCATGCTGGCTTCAGAACTGTATTAAAAAACATTGAGTTTGGTGGATATCTCATCCCTAAAGGCTGGAAAGTAAGTGATATTTCAGCATCTTAAATTTGTAATCTTACTGCTTACTGAGTAAACAACACTGATGTGATGTCCATCTCTTTGATGTTCAGATATTCTGGGCAACAAGCATGACACACATGGATGATAACATATTCCCGGAGCCGACAAAGTTTGATCCTTCAAGATTTGAGAACCAAGCATCCATTCCATTTGGAGGAGGGCCGAGAATATGTCCAGGAATCGAGCTTGCAAGGATTGAAACACTGGTTACTATCCATCATCTAGTTACTAGGTTCAAGTGGGAGCTATGCAATACTGACAATTTTTTCTGCCGGAATCCAACTCCGGCACCATCTGGAGGACTACCTATTGCGATTACACCAATGAACCTAATGTAGGTCATTCCGAGACTTCTCACGTGACCGTAGTATGTCCAAATTAGGCAGGTTGGTTTGATTTGGGACATTCAGTTAATGGTTTACCCCTATGAAGTTCACAGCATGATATGATGAGCATATTGAACTTGGCATATTATATTGCACTTGTTCCTGATTCGACCATGCTTATTCGTGGTGCTCTATCCACCCTCTTTATCACTAATGCCTTCCAAAGGCGTATGCATATTGAACTTAATCCTACTGATTTTAAGATTTCAAGAAACTTGGTTTATGGAAAGGTCGTAAGTTCAAGCCACCTCTTCACAATTTTATTATATTTGTTTCCCATTTGCGTATTTAGAAGTTTAAAAACGACTATTTGTATCTCTTCATATAAAGATACAAAGCTATAATGTGAGGAAGGGTGTTAAGGATAATATACATAATAGGTATTTTGTCATATTCTCCCCATATTTTATCATCTAACTTAATTGATAGAGCGTTCAAAGTTTAAAAAGACAATTATAACAAAAGTGTTTAGTTGTAACAAAAGTGTTTAGTTATAAAAATACATACTCACTATGTATCTAATCCGCAAATAGAATAACATTACCTAAAGTTGAAAGATACCTTGGCCATCCTCACAAGGAGCCTGGTTGGCCTGAGGGCCCCGCTCTCACAAAGGCGGAGGTCCTGTGTCTCGGAAGCCTCCCGAGGGACACTGGGAATTCCTCATAAATGGGGAGGCTTACCCGGTCGGTTATCCGGGGCCCCAAGGGGATTATGGGGATGCGTAAGCGGACCGGTCATCCCTTGGTTATCAAAAAAAAAAAAAAAAGATACCCGTCCAAAAACAACTATTGAGCACTTGCCTCCCAACCATTTTCTTTCCCAATTTTCTTGTTCTCTCAACCAACCCTACAACAACCCCCGTCCCACTCCCTTATTTTAATACACAAACAGTAATACCCTAATACACAATTTTAATTGGGTAATTTGATTAAAAGAATTTTGAAAACCTAATTTCCCCTCGTCAATTTTTATCATGATTTTGACAAAAATACCCTTCTCATTTTCTTGAGAAAGGACCCCTTCTTTTATGAGATAATATAAATACATGGAATAGAAATAGACATTTTTATCTAAAATTTGTTATTTTTCAAAAAAAAAAAACATGAGAGATTACATTCACAAATTTTAAATTATTTGATGTCTTTTAACAAAATATTCCATTTTAATTCCTCCATGGAATACCTTACAGAAATGAGAAAACCCCCTTTTATTGCTTACAGAGGGTCTTTGAGGATTCATGGTGAAGATCATGAAGAGGTAATATCTGAGGAGGAGATTGTGGACAAGGTCATACTGCCCAGCTTCTGCATAACATCGAGATGTCCGCGGTGGCAGCTGTCTTCGCGTGATAAAAGATCTAACTGGCCAGGAAACATGTTGGCATCACAAGGTTAATAATCATGGTTGGTACCCCACCATCTTTCGCGAACCATTTCCATCTGATACAACCTCTATGTTTGCAGCTGTGGAGCGTGACAACAGTAGTAGTATCTTTAATCTAATGTGATATCTCATCTTGGTTGTAACTTCTGTTGTCTTTCTTGCTGAAAAATGATTTTGGTTGTTAATATCATCAATTTGGGACATTGCCACAGCAAAATTAAAGCTAGTATGTATGACATACAAAAGAATGAAGGATAGCAGTAATTAAATTTGCAACCTATTCATATATCTGATATGATCTGCAGCATCATACTAGCAGTTTACACCAGCATATGGAAATTTACACCAAGGGGGAATTCCTTTCAGACATAACAAATTCCATTTTCCAAGAAAAAGAAGTGAAAAGAATAATAGCCTTTCCCTTCATTTTTCTATCATGTACAACAACATTCAACAACATCTGATGGTCAAATTGGAGCCAGCATCAACCAACTTTTCTACTTGGCATCTTTGTTCCCTTGACATCAACTAAGATTTGCACACTATACCATGGAAGCAAAGTGAGAACCTGGAACAAACAACGAGGCAGGACCTTTCACCCTTCTCAGCAGCTTGCTGACCTCAAGTATCTTGGAGGCAAGGATGGGCATCTTTCATTCATATGAGGATATGGATCCAAGGTATTGTACTCTGGCAACTCCATTCTGTACTTTCCTTTGATCTGACAATAAGGGAGCTGCACATTGTCTCCTTCATTGCACCACTTTGGCAGGCGGCTCAAATTATTTTCGAAAAACCTCAGTGAGTATGCGTCTTTTATCTGCATTCATAAAATAAATTGAGACAAAGAATTCTGCTTTTTTCCACAAACAAACCACTAAATCAGATTGACTAACACTATTTTTTTGGAACATTATAAGTTAAGTTCTGCTACAGAGTAAGGAGGGCATGTGAAGTGAAGTATGAATAAAGATCATTCATCTATCTAGTTCAGAAAACTTTCCTACCCCAAAACCACTGGAATCGATGATCCAAATCATTTGGATGTTGAATAATTTATGTTAAACTTTTTTCAACCTTTATATACTGACCACTAAAATAAATATATTGTGATAATGCTAAATAGTGACTTCTTTTAATCAGGATCTAGAAAACTCTGTGTTGCTTTGCTCACCGTGAACTCGGTTACTTGAATAGAGCTACCAATTGAACCAAATAATCCTGCCTCCTTATACATTTCTAGAATGAAAACAACACAAGATGTTGACTTTCCATCAGTGTAAATCCAATCATCCTGCTCAGGAATTGTCAACAACTCATCAAAAGATGACCCACGCTTTTCAGTTTCAACTAGAATCTCAGGAAGAGCAAGGTCCTGCATTAGAAAAAGTTACATTAGATGCTACGAACTGCTACAATTTCTTTTCTTCTTTTTTTTCATCAGAAAAATCAAGTAGACATTTTTCTTGTTTCAAATCTAACATTGGACAACATCAAGTATGATTTTGACCATTTTCTGGAACTACAAGAAATCTGATAACTTAAATATTAAGATAAGCCATGATGCCAGGTCCTAAATTCTCCATGCAGTCTATATGGTGAACTTCATTTTTCTGACCAAATATACATAAAAGATTCAGATGTCCAATATGTTTTGTTTTTTTCTCTATATGAACAAGATTAATTTTGAAAAAGGTAACAAATTAACAACCATGAATATTATCATTTTTGACATTAGCATGACATAAATCAGAAAACCGACACTTCAAAAGAGGAATGGTTAACACAATGAAGAATAACTAATTGCAATACCTGAGTTCCAAGCCTCTTGTTCAAGGCCTCATTCCATAAGTTAGAAGCATATTCAGGCCTCATTTGATTCCAAACTGTCATAACCGAAGCAACCTATACCACATAAAACAAGCAGTCAAAGCTGATTAGTTGAAAAGAAAATTTTACCCTACCAGTGATCTGGTTGATTCATCAAGATCCTCCTTTTTGATAGGGGGCCGCAACATACTAAAAAATGTATTGAACTGCATAAGGTGATAGCAGAGGACCTCCAAGAAAATAATCCAAATCTGAGGAACATTTCTGAATAATGTTTTAATTGTGTGTTGGTTAATTTCTGCAATTCTGCATTCCTGAGCAGTTTCAATCTTTTGTGCATAACATTCACAACATTTAAGCAAACTTGAACAGAAACTTCACATTGTTTTGAGGGACTTCATTAAAATCTTGACTGCATTTATAGGCCTGGAGAAATAAGTTATGTATACTAAGAAGCATGGCCTAATGTGAACACCATTTTAGATTTACAGTTCAAACCAACATTTTTAGACACCTTAACAGTTGAAACAGTTTTTATTTACAAGTAAAGTGAAATATATTTAATAAAGGAGCGCCACCAAAAAAATGCCCCCAAAGTACACAGGAAGAATAAACGGGCACCAAAAGCACCACCAATACCACAACAAACAAAGCAACAAAGCAACAAACAAAAAAAACTTATCCGCTCCTTAACAGTTGAAACATGAACCAATACTAGGGTTAGCATGCATGCTACAAGTGAAAGCAACGGTGCAATATGTCCATGCACCTTCCACATGCCATCTTTATTACCATCTCTAGGAGAAATTTACAAAGTGGGACTCCTCACTTTTTCCCACCCCACTCGGGAGTTTTTTTGTTCATGAGACTCATTTACACCCTCTCTCTAGGTTTCTGCTTTTTTTGTTTTGTTATTTTTTTTAATTGAGGCCATAATTTATTTCAGAAATGATGAAAAGAAGAGAAAAGAAATCAAAGAAGCTGACCCATAATTCTATTAATGGATCATCAGAATCACAGCAATGGAAGTTTTGAAAGATATATGGATAAAGAAAAGAAACATAGAATCCACCTGTATTGCAAATGTAACCAGAAAATGAAATATACAAGGATAGAGAAAAACAATACCACATGAGCATCTAAGGGGGGTGGATAGTTTCCATCCAGAGTGTCTATCCAGCTAAATATCATGTTATGGTAACCATAAGGTTTGCCTTCCATGCTACGTGCATACTCCCAGGCAGCTGTCTCATTGAACTTGGCCCGGATGTCAGGATGCAAAGGAAGCAATGCAATGTGAGAATTGGAATCATCTTGAGTCAAAATATCTTCCCACCAATCTTCCCATGGTAATATTACAATGACATCATCTCCCTGGAACAAAAACGTGAAGCATCATTTTTTATTAACTCAAAATCACAGTTGCACATGAGTGCCCATGCATAATTATTAATTAATGTGAATGCCTTACGTAAGCACAAAAATTGAATTAGGAAAAAAATATATATTCTTGAAGAAAAAAGTGCCACTCGATCCCTTTTAATAATTTAAAAGAAAGGGAAATAAACTCATTGGTGACCCAAAAAAGAAGCTTATTTCTATTAAAATAAAAGTATATAGTTTATATCTCGTAAGAAATGTAGTTTACATTATCTGGTGAGAAAGTCATGCAGCTTCCTACAACATAAGGAACCAAAAGAATCTTTGGTCAACACAACTATTTCAGGTTCCCCTTCTCATATCCCACATTGAAGAATTGTTTGCAAAATGTGGTAATATTTCAGCTTTCTTGATGTAGAGCAAACAGAATAAAATAAGAAATCATCAACCTTGGCATACCCAAATAGTTTAAGGATTGGTTAGCAAATGGGGGAAAAACTGAATTAATAAATGAAATAAACATTAAGTGAAGCACTAAAATTATAGACTCTAAAGAAAAGGGACTATTCCTAGAGCTGTCTAGGTTGCTACATGGCACCTTAATGCAGCTCATAGGACATTTTTCACCTGAAACACCACAGTAGCAACAGAATAGCCTTAAAATAGCCCCTGGCCTATAGATATACAGGAAGAAACTTGTTAAAGAAATTAATATAGTAAAAAAAGAAATTGGAAAAAAATAGCGAAAGAAGCTGTATGAGTAATTATTAACAATAAGAGCTTTATGTTTGATGTAATTCTACCACTTCACTTCACTATCTCATGATTCAGAAAATAAAATGGTCGTTCACCTTCTCATTTCTATGTCCTGATTCACCAACCCATAGCTTCCCCTCAGAATCCCTCAAGCAAACTGCTGAATGACCAGCATAAGATCCAGTGACCCACTTCTCTAGAGTCTCAAAACCACCCCACCGTCCACGAATTTTTGATATTGCAAGGAAATCTCCAGAGTGAATATCATCAGCACTAACGTTTGTAACCCATGGCTGGGGGCGTTGTTCAAATGAAGCCCCCATATGCTTCTTGAGAAACCCAATGTTTGCATGCTCACCCCATCCAGTATTTGTGAATAGAGGGAAGACATCCCAGAGAGCTTGAAGGGATCCCAGCATCCCAGCTTGCATGAGAAAAATTGAAACCCCTTTGTTTTTCACCTGATTTAAGTAGAAAGTAAGGATATATTATAAGTCAGGAATAAATATTAAGAAACAATCAGAAGAGGTAGTAAGTGTTATCCTGTGCTAACTTACATAATCAAACTCAGCTTTTTCTTCCCATGCATCAAACTCAATGGTATGCTCCCGAGAGAAAAAATAGTAATCCCATGTCACTTGGTATGGAGTTGCAAAGACATAAAGATCCATACATGTCCAACTGTGGGCTTTGCTAACCTGAACAAGTAAAGAGCGATAGCATTTTAAAGCAAAAAATAATGTATGCTTCTGCTGGCCATATTAGGGTATATGATTAAACTAATACAAGAAACTCCCAAGCTAATGAGCAGTGTTGGAGCTAAATCCAACCAGGACTATGTCTATGTTTAACCAGGCCATTATCTAAAATGACAAACCAAAACGTGAAACAAGATTAAATCCAAGAAAAGATTGTTCATAGACCTTATTAAAGCAATGAGTTCCTTTCCTTCCAGAATCCAGATAAAAGATGTAACATTGCTAATGCACTCTATCTGCAACTATGTTTTCAACAATACACGGATATGGATTGTGACTATGAAACAAGCCCATCCACTATTGGACATTATCAGCATAAGTATACAACAAATCAAGACAAGAACAATTTCCTTCTCTAGGATTGAATTCTGCTTTATCCTCATTAATAAATATTTTAAAAAGAGTCGAGTTCCAATGTCAAACAAGCTACATAACAAAGAAAGGTCATTTTATCTTAAGGATGGCATTGAGTAAAGTTGGAAATTTTTATGATTCAATCAACTATAGATGTAAAAAAATCAGATCCATCTGACAAAAGCTACAACGGGACCTGACACTTCTGCCAGAGTATGTAACATCACTGGTGCCAGTGCATCATTCTTGTGGAGCTCTAAGATATGTGGGACAAAGGTGGGGTGGTGCAAAATATGGAATATAGCATCCACCGTCAAGTGTTAAGAAGCGGTTCTACCAATTTGCAACTTCTCCCACATAACTATAAACAAACACAATCCAACATTAAGAAATTCCTTTGAAACTCCTCCAAACAATCCATCAAAAGAAATCCCAAAGTATAGGCTAATTTTCAGCTCAGTGTCCTTCGAAAATGGCAGAAAATCAGCTAAAATTTGAACCCCAATTGGGTCTCACAATAAATCCCGAATAAACCATCCTATGAGGCCCTACAAAAGATAAATGGTTTTCAATATTAAAAATATTGATATTACCCAATTCTCCAGACTTCCACAAAAGCAAACTAGTGCCAAAGAATTATGCACGTCCATTTGACATCTTGATAAGAAGAACCGATCAAAAGGAAATTCATAAAAGGCTCATAATGTTCACTGCCAATAATACCCAGATATCCAAACTTTAAAACACTCAGACTATGATTATTCCTAAAAATTTTGAGGGAAAAAGCAGGGGAAATAAATCCCAGAGGAAAAGTAAAAGAAAAGGAAAAAAAATATTATAATCTAAAAATTTCTTTTATATTTTCCTTTAAACCTACTTCACTTTTTTTTCTCTCCTATTCAAAGATTAAATAATGAAATATAAATTTCTAACTAATTATAATTTTTTTTTTTTCATACTTTTCACAACGAAACTAATAATAAGAAAATCATTTCCCTTAAAGGAAAAAAAAAACAACAAACAAGCTCCAGAATGATTTTCTTGCAAATAAAAAGGTAAAAGATCATTTTTCTAGGAACAAAAAATATATAAAGGTAAGTAAAGATAGTGCCCCAAACAGGTATTATCATCACAGACTTGAAAGATTAGTAATGAAAAATACACCAAGACCTAGATGCCCAATACTTCGCATCCAACAAAATAAATTACAATATTAAATAAATTAACCAAAAATATAACTTCAAATAGGCACCTGTTGATAAAAAATCTTCAAATGAAAACCTAAAAAAGCAAATTGATATTCAAGAAAAACTAAACCCACTTCCCAATACTCTAAATTTCCAGAAAAATAAACCAAAATCGCACAAAGTAATCACCAATACTTTAAATATCATAAAATTAAGTAGAAAAAAAAATCAGGTACGTTTATGACCACACACCCTCAAATGTAAATAAAGGAAACTTCATTGACACTCAATAACGACCAAAACCCATATGCCTGAAAATTCAAATCCCCACAAAATCAAACAAAGCAATCAAATCCCAAACCTTAATATGAAGTGTTCCTCCACCAAATTCACTTCTACTTTTGTTGTTGAACTCCATCCAAGCCTTGGTCTCCTGAAAACACGTCCCTTTCCACTCGACAGTCTCGTTGGAGGAGGCAGAGCCCACAAAAGTCGGTAGAATGTCCACCGCGTTGTGGAGAGAGTTTAGAATCGGCCATGAGAGCTGTCTGGGCAACAACGGTAGAATGTCCCGCGGCCGAATCGGCGGTTTCAGCCCATGAACGAGAAGCACAAATACCAGAAGAGAGATTATGAGGAAAGTTTTGAGATTGGGTTGGAGGAGACAGGCGGAGGCAGAAGATGCCGCCATGGATATGGGGGAGATGGTGGAGAAGAGAGAGAGAGAGTGACGATGAGAGGGGGAATCCAAGTTTGACTCTTTTATATAGTAAATTCACAATCCATACCCACATGCCATTATCATTTTTGGACTTTTTCATATAAATAGATTAATAAATATTTCTCCTAGTTTAATACTCAAATTTTATTTCTTATTATAATTTACAGAAACGTTTTTAATTTCAAGAATTTTGAAAAATAAATATGATTTTTTTGAATATATTTAATCACCCAAGTAATTGATTATATTTTGAAAATATTCACATCAAAAATGATTTTGCAAACATGATATGTAAATCATTTACATTTTTTTTATGTTTTCAGAACTAAAAATTATTATATTTCTTTCATAATTAGTATAAGACAAATATCATGATGATTTTAATTTGAAAATATTTTAGTTTCATTCATAGTTACTCAAATCTTAATTAATTTATAATAATATTTTAAAATGTGATCAAGGAGAGATGGGTTGAGAGGTTTGAATGAGTTGAGTTTTTCTACAAACCCTAAATGGAGGAGCATCATGGTCTAAAAATTAGGTGGCATCTAACTTCTTAGGTACAAGTTAAAAATGTTTTTATTCAAATTAGATTTCCAAGATTTGTGGGTTTAGAGCATCTCAAGAATGGAAGAAAAAGCCTAAATATACGTTAAATCAAAACCAAATCAAAGAAATGAGCAATAATAGAGTTGTGGCCACAAGCCATGGTCAGCTTCTAGCAATATTTGCCCAACACATAAAACTGTCACTGCAAAGCACGTTGGTTAAGCTGATTTGAAAATTCCATTTTACCCTCAATAACAAAATTTATGTTGGATTGGAGCTGATATAAAACGAACGGGCTATACACACGTGAATTATTGGGGCCAAGAGAAATCAGAAAATTCCAACAGATTTAGATAAGATAAAACTTTACGCTCATCACGTGAGATGTTCTACTTAAAACTTTAGCTATATCTCAAAGTGACTTTTAGCAAAATATAAATTTTTAGACGCTCAATTTTTGTATTGACTCGCTTGAGACGCCTTAGACACTTTCTCTCTTTTTTTTCTTTCTTCTATTCAAATATTAAAGAAAGGAGTTGCACTTGACGCCTAACTTGAAGGACGGGTTTATAGGATATCTCAATTTCGAATATAAGAACGAGTATTATAATGTTTTAATGCAAAGTGAATAAAAGTTCAAAAATAAATAAAATTCTAAGCTTGACTGATGTAGCTCAACTATAAAGAACAATTAAATAAAACGAAATTCTGCAGTTTTTCAATATTATATTGAGTCCGCTAAAATGATAACAAGGTGTTATTTATAGGGCACCAAAAGAAAATCTTAACAAATAAATCCACAAATCCTAATAGATAAATCCAAAAATCCTAATAGATAAATCTAAAAAATACTAAATAAATCAAAATAATATAATTAAATAAATAACTAATAGTAATAAAATTCATCATTGGTTTCTATGTCATTTAGACCTAGATATAGGTCTATTTCATGCCTCATCATTGACTCACTCGTAAAGGGGTAGGATCGGAACCCAAGGTTCCAAACTCAAACCCAAATAACAAAATCTTTTAGCTTGATATGCAAAGTAAATATGTGTCAAAAAAATTAAAGAAATGAGGTAAGTAAAATCATCTTTGCTTATTTTCAATGGGGGAGAAAATTGGAAATAAAATAAATTTTTTGAAAATTGAAATTAAAATAAAGAAAATAAATAAATTTTGCTGAAACTTGAAAGGGAGAAATTAAATTATATTTGCTTGTTTTCAACGGGGGACAAAATGGAAGTAAAAAGAAAAAAGAAAAAAAAAGAACAAAATAAAATTTTGTTGAAACTTGAAAGGGAGAAGCTTTCCCACTATAATTAACTAATTATATGGTCGAGTTAACTAATTATATGGTTGAATTATGAACTATTTTATGACCTAATGATAAAAAATGGTTTTATTCTAACAAACTTCCAAATTGAAATTCCTTGGATCTTGAACTATTAAGAAGATTACAGTTTTTTTGTTTTTCAATAACAGTATATTATTTTAAGTTAATTGATATGAAGAAGACAGGCAAAAAAGTATGATTATAACACTAAAAGGTAATTTTTAGTTTGGAAAAAACATTATCAATTAAGTAATCCTTATGTCTATATTTTTGGGTCTTTCCATTGGTACAATTAATTACTTTATCTTTCTATGTTTTTATATGGTGACCGCCTTTATTTATACTTTATTTCAATAATTTAAATTTCATCTTACACATATTGTCTCTTTAGAATAGAAAGATAATTGAATTTTGTGTTAAATTAGTGTTTTGAACATAAATAAAATTAAGTTTCCACTACTTTAAAAACCAAAATACAAATTAGTCCTTTTGGATCCATATCATTCATAGAATTTTTTTAAAAATTTATGTTAAAATCTTAGTTGTCCATTGCAGTTTAATTAAAAAATAAAACTTTAATTAACAATTTTACGCCTTTATTTTTTATTGAAAGCCTTGATTGATAATTTTAAGTTAAAATCTTAGTTGTCCATTGCAGTTTTAATTATATAAATTAAACTTTAGTTAACAATTTTACGCCTTTAGTTTTTATCGAAAACATTGATTGATAATTAAGGTTTCAATTTTTCCTAAAAAAAAGTTAATTTTTCAATTTTATTCTAGAAAAAATAACGACAAAAGGCTCTTAAAGAAGCCATTATAAATATAAGTCAGTCAAAGCGGTTGACCCTTTTTTTCTCTTCCAAAAGAGTTGTTTAAGTAATTTGAAACTACCCAATTATCTTAACAATTTTATTTATATTTGATTTTTTCTTAAATTCTTTCTAAAGACAATTAGGAAAATTAATTTTATTAAAAAGTTAAGATTTCTAATAGTTGATTAATGCTAAACAAGTAAGGATGGTAAGTGTTACCCCTCTCGGTCGTGTGACTATGTAACGAAACGCGACAAGGGTCCCCAAGGATTAGTCTTGCAACTCGGTGCCTTGATTTGCCGAAGCAAGATGTAAACAGCCACTTCGATGAGGCAACAAGTATGATCGGGCGCAGCATAGGCTAGGTGTGCACATTGGCAGGCTCAAGAGTAGGGCACGAGTGCAAGGCATTAAACGGTTGGACTCATGTTAAAAACCTATGTAAAGGGCGGGTTGTGCCCTAGGGGTTTTAAATTAATGGGTGTAAAAGGGGGTTGAGGGTATTTCTAGATTTAATTAATATTTATGTAAATATTCCATTATACCTCCTCAACCATTTTAATGTCTCCTCAAGAAATTCCGAAAATGGCCTAAAATGCTCTTTAAGGGGGGGAGCATGTCCTGAGGGAAAATGAGGGGTCATGGCCATGCCATGGGTGCACCACCCCGCCTAGGCCTTGGGGGCACGGCTAGGCAAAGACATGTAGTGGGAAAAGATGCATGGGCTCCACGACATGTGTTGACTACACGCATCGACACAAAATGGAACAAGACAAGCACACGCAGAAGGCGATGCACCCGGCACACTCAAGGCAACAAGACAAAGGCAGCGGGCAACAGAAGGGCGCGGCAACGGGACAGTAGGCGCAAGACAAGGCAAATGATAGCACACAGCGCTTACAAAAGGCAAGTAAGGCGTGTGGCATACAGCTACCAGGGCACACAACAAGAAAGTGTGCAAAGCATCCGCAGGCATGTCGGCTACATCTAACACTAGTCGATGAGGGCACACGCCTTAGATGCGCCTTGGGGCGCCTGCAAGACCCACAAGGGCAAGAATGGGAGCGCACCACGCGCTGAAGATCGAGAGGAGAGTGCACACAAGCAACACACCGCCCAAATCGGCCGGTAATAATGGAACAATCAAGGCGTTGTTACAACTGAGCATGACTCACATCCTAAAGACATGAAAATGAGGATAGTGGGCGCCAGGGCGGTTTCCCCAACCTGATTCCACGTTTTGGGCAAATAGGGCGATTACCCCAAACTGACCCATGATCTGAGTGGCTTATGTAATCAGGCGGATGCTTATAAATCCGATCTGAGGGGTTAAGAGAGAGGGGCGAGTCTATGTGAGAGATTTGTGAGAAAAGCTCCTTCTCAAGTCCTAGGGTTTGCAGGTGCAAAGGCATTGCATTGGATTTTGGTAGTTTTGTAGATGGAAGAGTGAGCATCAATAGAAGTGCGGATCCATTTCAACTCGCCTCTTCTTATGTAAGTTGTGTCATGGGAAACTTAAATCAAACAAGGTTGGGTGGGCTTAGCACCGCTCATCTTGTTGAAAATTTAGAGGGATTTTCAGGGGTGTGACAAGTGGTATCAAAGCAAGATGGTCGGGGAGACGCAGTGACAGGCGGGAGTAAACTCGGAACAACTATTTGGCGAGGTAGAACCGTGAAGAGGCACAAGCATCGTTGGGCATCAAGGCAATGAATGAACTCGGGTTCAAAAGTGGGATGGTCAGAAACAATGGGGAATGTGGAGGCACGTGAAAGCCTTTTGAACAACTTCCATGGAGGGAGGCTCAAATTTTGGGCCTCCTACAAACAAGCAGGGAGGATGGTTGCCTTGAAGAAGGCATTGTTGCGACATCCTCGAACCCACTCCGATGCTTCACCTGGAAGTGAGAGTCCCTGAACCAAAAGGCTATGATGGGACTAGAAGTGTCAAGGAGCTAGAGAACTCGTGGGACATGGAGCAGTCAGTATTGCCTAAGTTGTTGATGAAGAAAAAGTCTCCATCACGGGTATGTATTTGATGGGTGACTAAACTTCGTGGAGGATCGAGATCGAAGGATGTCGAGTCCGGGTGACCTGTGATTCCACTCTATGAGACTCAAGCGAGAACTCAAGGCGCCCTCCCTCACCCAATGCGGCGTGGCTGGCCTCTGTGAGTCTTTGGCGAGGCCGCAGACGTAAATTGTGGTCGCGTCAAGGAATTCGCCTTTGATGTTGGATATTAAAAATATGTTCGAGGAGGACAAGGTATTTAACTTTTGTTTCGGCTGCGGTGCACGGGCTCGCATGCAGTTAAGAAGCGCAGGAGGAAAGATTTGCATGCCGCCATGGCAAACAGGCATTACTCGTTGACTATAAACTGTTGGGGACAACGGTTGTTGGGCAGAAACCAAAGATGGACGGGTCTAGAAAACATATGATCAGAAGCCTCTCGACCAAACAAAGGGGAAAGGAAGGCAATGTCACGCAATCTAAGAGCTGGAAAAGTCACGGACAAAGAGATATCCAAGTCGAGCGGGTGTTTCATTTTGCCAAGACCCACTGGCCAGAGACTGTCCTAGAAGGGAGAATGTGTCTGCCCTCCAAACAGCGAGAAAGGAGGAGCAGGACTCTGATTCAGATGACTCGACACCACAACTTAATCACAGAACCGGTGAACACCTTTCCACAAACCTAACCCATAACAAGTTAATGTATGCCTGCTCTCGTAATAAATGCTGTGGAGACGGCGGTGGACACAGATAACTCCAGCGTTGTTTATCAACAAAGATAGCGGCAAATGGGTTTGATAGTGGAACCAGATAGAGTGTGGTCGCTCCATCGAACGACGGCATCACAGAGTCATGGCATGGCAAGAGCCATTCTATTCTGATTTGTGGGATCGACTCGCCATCGTGGACTCACTGATGTATCTCATGGTGACTTCGAAGTTAGTACTCGGTATGGACTTCTTGATGGCGGCAAAAGTAGGGATCCTCCCCTACTTAGGGTCATTGGTGTTCTTGGAGTTTGGGACGCCATATGTTGTAAAGACTGTACCGATGGAAGAAGAACCAAACTTTGATCTGACCAGGATGGTGCATACCTCAGATATAGTAGGTGTTTCTGGCCGTAGGGCAAAGAAACCAAAGTGCTAACATGATCGCGGGTCTTAGGGTTCAGACAAGCTTATGAAAACAGAACCGGACAAGGCGAGGATGTTATTAGAGTCGATTATGACGTCAATTTCCATGGGGAGGAGGTAGGCAAGCTGATTCTCCCTACCGTGGTGACTATGTAACGAGACGCGATACAAGGGTCCCCATGGTTAGTCTCTGGCACCCTCGAGGCCTTGACAGGAAGCAAGACAAAACAAAGAATGATGAGGCAAACAGGCGCATCGGGCGTGCATAGGCTCGGTGCGCACATTGGTAGGCTCAAGAGTAGGGCGCGAGTGCAAGGCATTAAACGGTTAGGATCCATACAAAAACCTATGTAAAGGGCGGTCAGGCCTCAGGGTTTTAAATTAATGGGTGTAAAAGGGGTCGAGGTATTTCGGATTTAATTAATATTTATGTAAATATTCCATTATACCTCCCTACCCATTCGTCTCCTCAAGAAATTCGAAAACAAATTTCAAATGTCTTGGCGAGATGGCGTCCTATGTGGAAATGGGGCCATGGCCACGCTTACGGGCGCACCCCACCCAAAGTTCTCTTTGGGGGCACGCCGCAAGATTACGGAAAGAGATAGCTCCACGGCTACGCAAAGCGCTCACGATCGACACAAACAACGCACAAGTACAAGCAAGGCGATGACCGACGATTCGCGCGCCGCACAGCGCGCGCCGCGACAGCGCGGCGGTGGGCAAGATACAGCAGTGCACCTAAGTACAAGGCGCTAAAATGGTAGCACACAGCGCTTGCAGCGGCGCTAGGCAAGAAGCTGGGTAGCGCTTCAAACAAGTGCAAAGATCTCGTGGCATGCTGCTACACTGACATCATGAAGGCCGGCGAGGGGCACACGCAGATGCGCTGGGCGCCTTTCGAAGACCCACAAGGGCGAGAATGGGAGCGGCACTGATGCGCCAAAGATCGAGTAGAGCAAAGGCACACAAGCAACCAGCCCAAATCAATCGATAATAAGCGGAACGGCCGGGCGCGCTGCTACCCGGAGCATGACTCCACATCCTAAAGACATGAAGTGGTGATGCGGGCACAGGGGTGGTTTCCAACCGACCTTGCGTTCGGGGCGCTATGCGGGCGTAAAGCACGCAACCGACCCATGATCCGATGGCTTATGTAATCCGCACTCGATGCTTATAAATCCGATCTGAGGGGTTGAGTGAGAGGGGCAAGTCTGCGAGAGAGAAGTTCCTTCCTCAAGTCCTGTGGTTTGCAGTGCAGGCACCTGATTGATTTTGGTAGTTTTAGGATGGAAGAGCTAACATCAATAAAGTGCTGGGATCCATTTCCCCTAACCTCGGCCTCTTTCTCTTGTGTGGTGTGTTGCAAACTTTGAATCAAAGCTATTGTCGGGGGCTTAGCATCATTTTCATCTTGCTAAAAATTTAGAGGGATTTTCAGGGGTGTGATAGTAAGCTTTTATTAAAATATCCAAATTCCCATTTTTAACATTCTTTATTTATTTATGTTCTTAAATTGAACTCGAGGAATTCAATTTTTTTTTCTTTATTTATAGTTATAAATTTTTATAATTTCATATAATCTTTTTTTATATATACATGCATTATTTTAATATTTCACATTAATTTATAATCAACTACGCTATCTCAGCTCCTAACTATCAGCAATCAACGAACCAAATAGACATTTAGAGGGTTTTTTTTTTTTTTTTTGCTTATTTATAAAAACAAATTACTTTCAAACTTTAGATGGTTTGTTCTTTCATTTTTGCATAACTTATTTTTGAATTTTTGAAAATTTCTACTGAATAGAAAAAACCAACATTAGAAAAAGTCATATTTTAGAATATGTACAAAATATATAAAATCTCTTAAAATCCGCATAGGATGTTTCAAAATATTTTAAAAACACAAGTTTTCATCAATCTATTATTTTTTAAATTATTAATTTTATATATTCTATTTTAGTTATTTAAAATAAATACATAAATAAAATAATTATTTTTTTAAGAATGATAATAATAAATTATTTATCATAATAATTTTATCATTTTATTTTTTTGTAAATATATTAATATGTTATACCTATACTATACAAATATACATATATTTTTTATCATAATAATAAATGTAATTGACATGTTAGTTCCTTTCTAAAATAAATTTCTCAAATCTAATCCTTCATTAAGTTTTTACCTTATTTTGACAAAAATACTCTCATTGTTTTCTTGTAAAAATAGTCTTTCTTTTCCAAAATATATGTAAATACATGAAATGATAAATGACATTTTTGTCCGTTATAAGTCATTCTTCAAAAAAAAAATAGAATGATTAGCTTTACAAATTTTGAGTTATTCATGATATTTTAACCAAATATTTATATCCTTTGAAAAAAAAAATTATATCATCATGTAATCACTTTAAATTATTTTTTTAATATATTTAAGACGCCGATTTTAAGATATAAAAATCAAACAACTTAATACTTAATAAAATATAATATTAGGTAAAAACAAACTTATTTAATACTTAATACTATTAAATCTTATTTAATATTGGACTAAACAAAAGTTTTATTCAACGTTAAGTAAAAAAGCAGCTAAACAAATGTTAATACCCTTTCATTTTTTCATTGAACACTTGGTTAACCATTAAGACTTCAATTTAAATTAAAATAAAAAATATAAAAAATGATCGACAAGGCTCTTAAAGAAGCTATATAAACCGATGGTCTGGCAAAGTGATTGAAATAAGCTTTCATTTTTTCATTGAACGCTTGGTTAACTATTAAGACTTCCATTTAAATTTTCAGAAAAAAAAAAAAAAAAATTAACGACAAGGCTCTTAAAGAAGCTATATAAACCGAAGGTCTGGCAAAGCGGTTGACCCTAATTTTGTTTTTCTTATAAAATATCTGTTTTACCTTAGAAATCAATTAATTTGTATCAATTATCTTAAATTTTGTTACACACATTGAATGACTTCAATAGAAAGTTAGTTTCCATCATAAATGTGAGTATTATGATCTTTAAATCCACTATCCAATAGGTTTAAAGCTCGTCGGCCCAAGACCTATCTGACCTGCGATGTGAAACCCGCCAGTTCTTACCTACTATATTAAAATCAATGACATTATCTGGGGATACACAATCTATAAGCCCGCTTGCGAGAGCCTGTAGAAGATTTTCAGAGTGCCAACTTCAAAACAACCGGGCCTGTAGCTTCAAGCTTCATCCCTAATGCTCTTTCGCATAATGACAAATTCATTATGATAAATACAGTTAATTTAAAATACATAAAATATATTTATCCATGAATTTTTTAATTTCTTAATATCTTATTTCTCAAAAGCATTAATACTTAATAAGGAAGAATTAATCATTGATAAGAAATAAGAGATTTTTCTTAAATTAGTACACATATAGCATAGAGTATATTATAAGAAAGAAAAACAATTTAGAAGAAGAGGGGATAGATGATAGATATAGAAAAGATAGAAACGTCGTTGAATTGCTTAAGGAAAGCTCAATTCCAAAAAGATATGGGAAACAATGAATGGTTTTGATTCTTCAGAATCAAAACCCAAGAATCAAAACCCCTAGCATATTCCTATTTTGATAATCTTTTTCTTCCTTATCCATTTTGTCCATATTCGAGGTTGGAAGCTTGAATAGAACACCCACCACCAACGTCTCCATCCCCCCATGCTTCCCCGTTAATTCACGGTATCTCTACAAAGAATGATTTTATTTCTTCATTCTTATTCCATTTCTTTTTCCAATGTTCACGACCTGCAATTATACTCACACCTGCCAGAATAGTCGTGTATGACACAAACGCCTCGATTCAGTTTCATGGGCAACATAACATACAAGTTGACAAGTAAAAAGAATTAAAGTTTTTTGGGAAAATTAGAATTAAAATTTTGAATTTTCATGAGTTTTATATTTAAATTATGCACAAAAAGTTTGTATTTTTAACATAGATAGCAATTTTCATTAATTTTGTTTTTATATCCCAACAAGACTCTAATCCTTTATCACGCCTAACGTGAAGGCGACGAAACGATATCGCTTTACGTTGGGCATAAATTAAATGAAAGCTTGGCTGATATAAAACATAATTCATGAAAAATAAGAGTATTTAAACCAAACTTTTGGCTGGTATTTAAAGAAGACTTATAAAAGCTTCACATTTAATACTAATTTTCCCTATTTATAATAAAAACCAAACTTATGAATGTTTACTAATTATCTTGGGCATCTTTGCTCTTAAAACGAAAAACATAGCAAAAACAAGTTTTTATAACTAAAAACTAATTTTAGTTTTTCTTTTTATTTTTAAGATAAGAAAGTGTTGGAATTTTCTTATCCATTAACCTTTGAAATGATTGAATTAAAAAATTAGTTTTAAATCTTTTGAAACTATTGAATTATGGAATTAAAATCTTTTCAATTCCATTTAAATGCAATGATTTCCTTTCCTCCGTTAACCTAAAACCATTGGAGGACAATTCAATGTTTTGTTCATTTGTTCCTCCTTACCTGAATAGATTTAAAAAGAGTTTTTGACACTCTTTACAAAAAGATAAATTTCCTATGTATTTATTTCGTCTATGATAAAGATATCGACATCCTTCAATTCTTCAAGTACTGACAAGGTGTTGTTGTCATTACTTGAAGACAGTTGTATCCTTAGTATACGTCGTAGAATTCTTAAACACCAATTGAAAAAGGCAAATTTGCTTTAAAGATATTACAGTCTACTTTCATCATCTATTTAGATTTATTTTCTTCATTTCCTTCATCTTCATATTTAAATATTCACTATTCAAATATCTAAATATAAAGATAATAGGTGAATACTATTCATCTATTATTTTATTATTATACTACCATTCTTTCACTATTTTATTATTATAATAATAAAATAATTATTTTAATAATATTTTTATAACATATATTTATTTTTCAAGATATATTTATTTTTATTATTTATTATTTCATTAATTTGAATTATTTTTTATATACAATATGGTAAAATGATTTTAATATATTCATTTTTTAGTATTAATTTATTTTTAAGAATTTATAATTTTTTCTTAAAATAAATAAATTTAAAATAATTTAATTTTTTATTAAAATTATTTTTTGATAATGATATAATGCATTTTTATTATTTTCATTTATATTAAAAATGAAGATAGTTGGTTGGAGTTAGATATAAAGTATTAAGATTTTAATTAAATAATACAATAATTTCTTAGAAATAAAAATACAACTTCAAAAAAAAAGAACATATAAATTACACATAATTAAAAATGATGTTTTGCACATCATTTAGTTAAATTAATATATTAACTACAAGAAATACTATTGTTATACCTTTTGAAAAAATGACTTGCAAATCCTAAACAAGTGGATCAAATGATAGTCATTTTAGTAATTTTAATGAATATGACAATAAAAATTATAGAGGTGATTTATCACCATATTAGTTTTTATATTTTAGTTTTATTATTTTTTTTTATGTTGTTTTATTTTCTAATGCAATATTATGCTTTATAATATAATTTATTAGTTTAAAAAACATTTTTAGGTTTTTTTTTTATATTTTTATTTAATATAATTTTATTTATTTTATATACTTTATATTTATATTTAAATAAAAATAAAAGTATTTCATATATTATTTTTAAAAATATTCTTATTTTAAAAGATAAATGTTTGAATAATGAATAGTGATTTAGGGTTCAAAATAGAGATTGCTTATTAAACGAAGTCTCTAAAATGTGGACGTCATTATCTCTAAATAAAGAAAAGATTTCAATTTGAAATTAAAAATAGAATGTATTTTTGGAGATGCTAATAACATAAAATATAATGTTTTTAGAGAATGTATTTTAGTTGTTTAAACTAATATTTTTAATTGTTTTTATATTGTTAAGATTGTTTACAGAAATAATTAAATAAACATACAGAATAATTAAAAATAAAACATTATATATAAGAAGTATTTTAAAACATATTAAAATAGAATAAAAATAAATTATATTTTTTATTTTAAAAATACCGAGAAACTAAATCCAGATAGGTAGCTCCATTGCTCATATCTTGGGTTTGCTCTAAATTTATCATTAGTTCAAGATTTTGCTTGACATTAACTTCATAATACTTTAGTATTAGTTGTAGTTGAAGACTTGAGGTGTGAGAAAACTGACCCAAACATTAATAATTGTAATATATATATATATATATATATAATGTGACAGAAAAATAATTAAAAGGAGTTGATCATGAATCAACCAATTCATAATTAAATAATTACAACATTTGACCACACTAGGAAGCCATTCTTCTGTAATTATTTAGATTATTCTCAGAAAAATAGGAAAAAAGAAATTGATATAAACACCCAGAATCTACGGCCCACAATCTATGGGGCTTGCTGTACAATAAAAAAGTTAATTCGTTATAATAATAGTATAATACAATCAAATTTCGAAACTATTCCGTATTCATGATTCTAAGGCGCAAAATAAGTAATTAAAAAAAAAAAAAAAAACCAGTGGCCTCAAGAGGGGTAGACTGTAGACAGTTTTATCATGGAATAGATATTCAGATAATATAATTATTAATTTAAAAAAAATCATGAATTAAGTACGAATAACGAGGCATTGAACTTAATATTTGTTCAAATAAATAATCATCGTGAAAAACATGTGCCTGCGTTGGCGAGGGTGTGTAAACTGTGGCATGCGATATGTTTGTCAAAAATGTATATATATTTTATTATAGTAAATCAAAATTCTAAAGTTTTAATCTTCTGAAACCATTTAAAATTAAAAACGTTTGGTATGCGTGTGGGATGGGGTCAAAACCTGAAATTTTAATTTTGTGGGACTAGGGTCTTTGTAAGGTTGGAGGGTATCGTCAGCTTTTTTTTATTTTTGTATTTTCTATAATTGTGGGTGTTTAATTTAGTTTACGTACACATCAATTAATCTTATTTGATCCTGAAATTAACAATAGATTAAACCTCTAATGACTAGATAAAACCTCAATATTATCTATTTCGTGTGAGATAAAACCTTAATTAATTTTTATTAAACTCTTTTCTCTTGATTTGATAACATTCAAAGTTTAAATAAAAATAAAAATAATGACCCTACTAATTAAATAAATTCTAAAAGCTTGCACATTATGTAATTAATAAAATAATACATAGTGGACTAAAAAAACTAATAATTTATCTTCCATTAACAACTAATTCTCTAATGTTGTACTTTTTCATTATCTCATATCATTCCCTTTAGGGTTGGGTATTGTGAGTTTCAGGGGTGAGAAAAAAACCTAAGATATCGAGTAAATCGAAAAACCAAACTGAAACTGAACCAAAAGATAGGTTAATCGAATCGGTTTTGGTTTTTATTTTATATAAATCTTAGTTTCAATTTATAAAATATAAAAACTATGTTTCGGTTAACCAATAAAAAAAAAACTAATATTATATTGAAATTATAAACTACAATCTATATAACATAATATTAGTATAATTTTAGTGTAATATATAATATTGTAAATATATACATATATATATATAGTTAACCATATTGATCCGAAAAATGGTTAACCAAATATTTGGTTAACGATATTGATAGATAGATTTTTTGTCTATATAAATATCAAATCAAAAACCAACGATCAATTTTATTTTAGTGATATGGTTAGGTTAATCGAATCACACTTTTCACCTAGTAAGCTTTATGCCTTTCTTTTCTTCTTTTCTTTTATTAACCCACTTTTTAAAAAAAATGTATTTTATCCAAATATTTAAAAATAAACTCAAAATTAAAAGCATTAAAATAATTTAATTTTCATGCAATATAAAATGAAATTCCATATCTTCATATCCCAAAACTAGCAAATTCTGACTCCATATTTTTATAAAATTTTGGCTTGGGTCTGTTTCTTATTTATAATTACTGGATAATTTACACTAGTACAACTTCCACTGGTAGTAGGACAAAAAATTCCAAATAATCCATCTTTTTCCGATCCATTAGTTTTATAACAAAAAGTATAAGATTTTGTAAGTTAGGATTTTATTCAGGGGCGAGTCAATATATGCTTATGAGGCACATTTCCCTCAATTTTTTTTTTCTCAAAAAAAGTTTCAATAAGAGGATTCGAAAACTGTTGCGCATATTGTATATGGAGATTTCACCTATTACCACTATACAATAATGTTTTTTGGTAGTGATTTCCTTGAGCCATTTCCTTGCTCTGCAACTGATTTTATTGGCCCAATATTTGGGATGATTAAAAGTAATAACTTCATCATTAAAAAATTACATGTACATGATCAAAAAAAAAATATTTGTTGGTGTATAATTGACAATAAAGTCGTATAGGCATCTCCTGTTATAAAAAATTAAGTTTTGAGTTAAACTACAACAATCCCACGTCATTAAAACAAGAGAGTCATAAGGCTTTATTTAAACCTTTATTCTATTACATAGAGAATGGAGAAATGGGCCTACATGATGTCACATGTGGGCTCCCTTATGGGGTAGGTCTATAGGGCTTTATATTGAAGTCAAAGATGAGCGTTGGGCCTTGGGATTGGGGGCTTCTATGATAAAATAATTAAGTTTTTAAACTTTAATTATTTAATTTAATTTTATTAATTACAGATTTTTTAAATGGCTAATATTTATGTTTGTTGACTAACGGACATGGTTGTATAAGTTATGTTTGTCAATTATGACATGTACAGGATGAATACATATATATACGATGTAATCTGAGAAAAAAAGGTCAGTGAAAAAATATAATTTGTTAAGTCCGATTGAGAGAATAAATATACAAACGTTCAAGAGCATTATGAAATTTAGTGTCCAAATTTGCAGAAGCGATTCACAGTTCAATCCTGGGAATAGAACATCCATAGCCAGCCAATCTAGTAAAGGGTGAAATTTACATTTAAGGGCGTTGCGCCATGGCCTCTGTGATTAGGATATAAGTTAGTATAATGTATTTTATTATTGTTCTTTGTAATACTACATTGATTTTAAAAATATTCAACATCTCGAAGGGCGAATACTTAGATAGAGAGTCCGTGACTAGTTTGGATCGGGTTAATAAAGCTTATTGATCGTCGATAGGAAGGTCCGTCGGGTTTGCATATTATTGAGGCCAGACCTAGCCCACAGGCATCGAAGCGGCGTGAGGGTAGATCCCGATAATTCAGCCATTTATTCTTTAAGCCATCACCTCTGTTTAAAACAATCGCAGTGGGTCACTTTGATGACAATATATCGACTTGAAGCAACCTCGATCTAAATAATTATTATCTTCCTTAAAACAACTTATAGTATATAAACCTCTCATCAACACAAATGTAATCCACATAAATATATTGATGACAAAGTCTGATAGATATTATTTTGAATTATTTTACATTCTTACTTATTTAAATTTTGAATACATTTTAAATAAATATTTGAATATGTCTCAAATTCCTAATTAGTATTAATTCCTATTAGTAAAGAATATTTTAAGAATTCTTAGGTTATCATATTATTGTAATATTAGGTTTTCTTATAGAATAAAGAATGTTGTTAGGAATATCGGTATAAATATTCTGGATCATGAGAGGAAAAGGTTATGAAAGAGATATGAGTTTGTATATGCTATACAAGGTGTGTAGAGATGTGAGAAAGAATGGGGATATCCAGTGAAGTGAGGGATTTCGTAATTCAGGGTATGAATATAAGGAATGAGGAAATATGAAATGTTTCGGGAACTCAATTGTATATTGTTCTACCTCTGTAATATATTCTATTGTTTAGTGGAAAAATTCTCTCTCATCCATGGATGTAGGCATGGTTGGTCAAATCACATTAAAACCTTGTGCATCTTTGTGTGAGTTATTTTTATCTTTTTGTTCTTTAATCCATATGATCTACATTGAACCTTCCGTTGGCACAACAATTAGATATTAGAGCAAAGGTTCAGACTTGGCCATGTTGGTGAAATCCTGTTGAACATAGGTGGTGAGCCCTAATTAGTTGACAACAGATCCATAGTTATGCTCTATCGAATAGGCGGTGTGCTCCTGATCTTCATGTATGTGTTGCTGCTCCACGATGAAGAGTTATTGTCCTAGATAAGAGCAAGCTCTTGAGACAGATGGTGAAAGTGGTAGAGCGCAAAAGAAGTTAAGGACAGTCTTAGGGTGCAGAGGGTGGATGGATAGATGATCGTTTGAGATGATGTTCAATGGTACTTGTTCAAGATGAGGATTGTTAAAGCTTCGTATTGAAGAGCTTTGGAAGAACAAAATATTTTAAAGCACACAAGATTAAGACAAAAAGGAATTTCAGTTCAAAGTGGAGTCAGTGATGGAATTTGATCTAAGATGGAAATTATTTGAATATGTCTAAAATTCCTAATTAGTATTAATTAAAGAATATTTTTATCAGCATAAATATTCTAGACCATGAGAGGGAAAAGTTATGAGAAAGAGATGAGTTTGTAAAAGTTATACGTGGTGCTTGGAGATGTGAGGAAAAAATGGGATACCCAATAGAGTAAGGGATTTCATGATTCAAGGTATGAATACAAATAATAGGAAAACAAGAGATATTTTAGGAACCCAATTTGTATGTTGTTTTACTTTTGTAATATCTTTTATTGTACAGTGAAAATATTCTCTTTTATTCGTGGATGTAGGCATGATTGACTGAATCACGTTAAAACCTCGTGCATTTTTGTGTGAATTATTTTTATCTTTTTATTCTTAAATTAATATTATCTACATTAAAGCTTTCGTTGACTCAACAATAAAAAAATTAAGTGAAGGGGCAGGCTTAGGGGTGGGAGCACAGACGGGCTAAGCTGCAGAATCATTTGGAGCGAAAAATAAGGCGTAGCTCGACTAATCAAGGAGGCTCGGCTCGGCGGGCTTTGACTTTTAGAGCCCCTACATATAATCAAGTATATGAATAAGGATAAAGGGTTCAGGTTTGAGTTTCACTTGTGATGAATTTGTGAGAAAATATAATGTAAAACGAATATAAAAAAAAAAAAAAAAAGTTACATGAATAGGGATAACTAGTTTTCTCGCAAAACAAAAATGGATTGAGATATGTATATGATGAAAGACAGTATTTATTGGTGTATAATGACAATAAAGTCATATGATCAAGTCCATGAATAGGGATGATTAGTTTTCTCGCAAAACAAAAATGGATTGAGGATATGTATTATGATAAAAAAAACAATATTTATTGGCGTATAATTGACAATAAAGTCATATGATCAAGCACATGAATAGGGATGACAAGTTTTCTCACAAAACAAAAATGGATTGAGATATGTATATTTTCAAAAACAGTATTTGTTGGTGTATAACGACATTGAAGTCATAACTCATATGATAAGTACATAAATAGGGATGACTAGTTTTCTCCCAAAACAAATTAGGCTTGATATTTCAACACCTCATAATTACCTAACTCAGCTATTCAATGTATCAAAATCTTTTCCATGTCCCTTCTAACTTTCCGAATTAGGTTATGTTTGGAATTCGAAAAGTATTAAGAAAATAAAATATAAAGGAAAAATGAATAAAAATAAAAATTTGAAAAAAAATAAAAAAGAAGTTTGAACTTGATAAATTAATTATATATATTATTTTAAACTTATTTTATTTGTTTATTTTATTATATAAAGACTAGAAATTTAAAAATATGAAAATTTTTTATTATATTTGTTTTTTTTTTATATTTTGTATGGAGTGAAACCAAATATGATAAATCATTTTCTTTATAGTATTTTTTTTTTTTTTTGGACTTTTCGAGGTTCTAAAATAAATTCAAAAAAAATAATTTTTTTAAATGTTTTATTTCGAAAGCAGCAAGAAAAATAAAAGAAAAGTTAGATATAATTAAAATTCCTCAAAATTTTAAATATTTTAAAATTTTGAGTCCTTATATAATAAAAAAATAAATAAAAAGAATTTGAATAAAAATATAGAATTAATTTATTTTCAACCTTATTTTTTAATGTTCCTCCAATTTTTTTTTCATCCACTTTTTCTTTATATTTTATTTTCTTATTACTTTTCGGATGCCAATTCGAGAAAGAGGGAGGGTTGGGTGATTGATGATGATGACCATGTACTCATGATTGGCGTAGGTTGAAAACCTTGATGAATAATAGCCAATTGATGACTTGTGTATAATATAGGTAGAGAACTTGGGGGAATATATCATCCAAGAATTTAGGCTTGTAATATTGGTTGAGTCTGATGAACAGTCTATTTTAACCCGAATTTTTAAAAAGTTAGGTTATAAAATTTAAGATCCGAATAAAATAGGGTTAATTTGGCGTGACGAAAGTGACCCGTAGCAAGTTTATTACGGTCATGAGTTTGGCCAGGTTAAGCACGATTAGGCTGATTAGCACGAATTAACATTTTATTTTTTTAAATAGCCCAGGTAAGTAATTAAGATTTTTTAATTCGTTATAAAATTTGATATTTTAATTTATCTTCTTTTATAGATTAGGGGTTTTAAAAATAATTATTATTATAATATATGATTAATATATTAAAACATTTGTTTTAGTATTTTATTTTCGATTCTAAGTAATCTTTTTAATATAATAATTTATATGATAATTTAATATTTAAAAAATCTTGTATGAAAATTTAGAATTAAATAAATTACAGTTTTAATATTAAATATATTTTTATTTATCCCATTAATCCTATTTTAAATATTTATAATTTCATTTTTTATTTATCTTTTAAATTTTATTCAATCATATATGTTTTTTTTTTAATAAAAATGAAGTTATACTAGTTTATACATTAAATTAAATTAAATTTAATAACTAAATTATCATTATATTTTAAATAATGTTATTACTTAAACTAGTGTTAATAAAAAAAATAATGTTATTTAAAAAAATAACAAAAATTATATACTAATTTCTTTTTAATATGATTATATCTTTTAGCGAAGATAGATTTTCAAACAAATATAATATTTCGATTTAATTATAAGATTGAGATACGATGCATTTTTGGAAATTTTTTTTTTGAAGCGTAAATGAAATTTATGTTGTTAATTAAATTAGTGTAGATGATGATAAACTCGTGCATTATCGGGATATACGTATTTAATATGGAATCGCGTATTATTATTGGATATAGAGGGATGAGGATGGAGATTAGAAGCATATGATTCATTTGATCTTTGAGTTGTTTTTAGTATATGTTATTAAGTTGTTCTTTATTATTTTGATGCAATTTAGTAGTTAGTTTGATCTTTGGTTATATGATGTTACAGTATTATTTATTTTTAAGTTTATTTCTTATTATTATTATATTATTTTGGCTCGATTATTTTATATATTAATTATTATTATTATATATTTATATTATTTTTATTTGAAGAATGATAAATTTATAAAATTGTTTTAAATATTTTTAAGGTTTTGTGGGAAACATCTTGTTCGAGACTATGCATGGAGTTGGTCAGCGAATCTAAATAGAAGCTGATCAGATTAACTTTGTATTTTTTAGTCCTTAACTTAAATGGATTAGACCAAAATAAATTGGAGTGACTCATTTACCAATTCTACCAGGATAGCCTCTTGAGGAAATGTGTACCTCACAATCACTAGCGACTTCCACAGCCCCACGCATCATCTCCACAGCCACTAACACTATTTCCACCTTTATTTAGTATTTACACTCCCCCCACACCGACATCTTGTGCTCCAGTTTTCTCTTAGCTAATTCACCCCCACCCTTCAATGTCCTCCAATGTCCACCCCCTTCCCCCCATCACAACTCCAACTCCTCCCTAAGGTCCACCAACAATGCCGCCGGCAGCCCCAAACCACCACCCGGTTTAGCTGCTCCGCCACCACCACCGCTGCTAAGTCCAAGCACAAAGCTGGCCAAATAGTCATCAAAGCAAAACCATTGTCCCCAGCTACAATTGCCCAAACCAGGGACAGCCCCTTCACCAATGACCTGAATTTGCTATCTACCTGGCCTCACCGGGCTTGGGTGGCGAGCGGCTGCGCCACCGTGCTCATTTCTGTGGTGAAATGCGCCGCCGGTTGTGCCCATTCACATATGTTGCTTGAGCCTGTTCTGGCTGGCCTAATTGGATATGTGCTAGCAGACCTTGGCTCAGGAGTATACCATTGGGGCATTGATAACTATGGTGATGCTTCAACTCCTGTGTTTGGTTCACAGATTGAAGCATTCCAGGGCCACCACAAGTGGCCATGGATCATCACGCGCCGCCAGTTCGCCAACAATCTGCACACCCTGGCCCGGGCCGTCACCTTCACTGTGCTGCCTTTGGAACTTGCATTGGACGATCCAGTTGTGTATGGCTTTGTTGGGGTGTGCTCAGGCTGCATTATGTTCAGCCAGCAGTTCCATGCCTGGGCTCACGGCACAAAAAGCCGGCTTCCACCGCTGGTGGTGGCGCTGCAAGATGCTGGGCTGCTAGTGTCAAGATCACAGCATGCTGCCCACCATCGTGCGCCTTATAACAATAACTACTGCATTGTGAGTGGGGTTTGGAATCAGCTCTTGGATGATAATAAAGTTTTTGAGGCCTTGGAGATGATCTTGTTCTTCAAACTTGGCGTCCGACCGAGGTCCTGGAGCGAGCCTAGCTTCGGCTGGATCGAAGAGGTTGAAACATCTTCACAAAATGCAGTCTAGTGATCTGTTTTTTTTGTCTCCCTCTCCTTGCTAGAAATGCAGGGTTTGGGTACAATAAAGAAATTGCATACGAATTTATGGGGATATTCATTCCTACAATTGAATCACATTCATGGTATAATTAATCAAAATCCAGTTTAATATTACATATCTCCGGATCTCTTCCATCATTTTCTCCATTTTCTTAGCAGCCCAAACAATAAAAGCTGTTCTACAAATGTCTATATTACAAAGGGGGACTTTATTTTTATTTTGTTTGCCTTTTCCTCCTGATAAATGAACAAAAGCAATGGATTTTGATGGTAGACCTACGCCCTTTTACCAGTTGATGCCCGGGCAGGGAACATGGCACTGAAAAATCAAATCTTGAGGGTATCGGTTCCAACAGAAGAGAGTGACGATGCACAGGGAAACCAGTACCGGCGTTTGCGGTCTCTGTGCCCATCATCAATCATTGCGAGACCTTCCTGCATCACCCAACAGAGGGTTTCATGAGCATCAATTGAAATGAATAATAGGATGGGAAGTGAGAAAATAACTGATAGATAATCAGAACTACAAAAGCTTACATCTAATAAAGTTTCAAGGGCATCAGTGGCACGCCCAGAGGGCCAGGAGAGCCGTTTTTCCACCTCTTCAACAGTAACAAATCCTTGAGCCTGGAAAGAAAAGTAATTGCAATTGTGACAATCATTATAATGGAAGTAGGAAAAAGAACTAATGGTTTTGTGCAGTGTTAATAGGCCATAGCTGGGTTACATGGTTAAACGTCCCTGAGTTTGCCATTAGTGAAGGTGCTTGCTTCACACGTGACAGAGCAAACAGTTTTATGTGATTTTTTTTTTTTTTTTTGAGAATTAAACGAGTATTATTAATTCAAATCATTTGCAAGCGAACATGAAAGGAAAGGAGGGTAATGATACCATTGTCCTTGGCCCGACATAGAACCTACTGCCCGAGCAAGATGGTGAGCAACATGGTTCGCAGACCGAAGTACAAAAGTGATGGAACATCAGTGAAGGGCTCCATTCACAAGTAGTAAAGCAAACAAGCTACCTTTACCACAGATGAACTTCCATACACTCAGAATGAAACCATTGTACACTGTCTCCAACTTTTCCGAACCACCTTAGCAAACTAGGCTAATTCAGCAATAAGGTCATCCTAATTCGCCACAAAATATGTGTATGCACATGCACAAGTGAGATGGGGAAGAGAAAGAGAGACAGGCAGATGCAGAGCAAGGACGAGGTTTTTACTAACCCATATGGTCAAACCCACAATGTGGTGATATGAATCCCGTACAATATGGACCTTCACTCTTTGCTAGGTTTTTTATTCATCAATGTAATAATCGGTCTGGAATTAAAACAAGCATATTTAGGTTGATGGCATGGAACAAGTGCTCAATCCAGGATACCATGAGAAGACCTTAAAATATGGCCTACTTTTGTAATAAAATGAAGGTCTTCAAGTGTTTTTAAAATTTTTGCACAATATCTTAGTGGTTAAATATTATCAGAAAGATGGACCCGGTTCTTGACAGTTGATTGTCTCTACGTGAACTCTCCAGTGATTTCAAACTGATTCAGAAAAGTCCCATAATGTTAACTAACATGCCTGGATTTCAAAGGTTTCAACAGTTTCAAGCAAGCAACGGAGGAGAAGAAAAAGTAGCAATAAGTTTAATAAGAGAATATTCCATCAAGAAGTCTTGAAAGAAAATTGCAAATAATCATAACCTGAGCCAGCTCTAGAATTGCATTATGGTCTTTGTTCAACTCTGTAGGAACAGACCTAACAAGCTTTCGTTTTCCAACAGATATCACCTCAAAACCGCTACCCAATACCTGAAAAAGTTTCAAGCACTGAACATTAATACAATGTACCATCACTATGAAGAACACAGCTTGGAAGATGCATCCTGAATTTTGTTTTAAAGAAATTCACTACTTCCATTTACTTCTGGCAGGCAACAGTAACAGCACCAACCCATATTCAAAAAAATAATTATACTGGAAATAGAAGAAATTGAGTATAGATGCTGGCATCAGAATGATAATGGGAGCATGAATCTTCATAGATGCTCTCATATCAATCCGTTGAGGTTTAATGGTAGCAAGAATCTTTTAATTCACAATCTAATAGAGTGAGATTGATTGAACCAGTTAACTATTGACCAAGAAATCCATTAGGATCATATGGCTCCCAGTTAAAAACTTATGATATACAATATTATACAACAATATCGTACATTCTTTATTAGATAAGATAAAATACATTCTTTAGGAAATTCAACAGGTATTACCAAACACACTCTTAGACCATATTTGCATGAATATGGAAAAGGGGCAGGCTCATACACTATATCTCTCATCCTTTACTTAATTTCCTAAAGACTTATTTCTTTTAAGAACTTCGAATTAAGTAACACATCCTCACATCAGATTCCAAAACCTTATCACTACTCCATGCAGATCTTAAGCATATACCAAGAATGCACGGCATTTCATAAACATAACATGCCATGAAACATTATGAAAAAAACTCAACCACAATACCTTCAGCTTACTTATAGCACGCAAGCAGTCATCTTCAGATACAGCTCCATGAGCGCTTTTACGTCTCTGGCAAAGCAAATTGCACAGTTCCTGCAAGTCGATCAAACCTCCATTGTGAACTCTGGTCGCTAAGCATATGTCAACAATTTGCACACCTGTCTAGCCAAGTATACTCACAAACAAAAGTAAGTTTCTTCTCTAAATTTGGGTTGAGATATATTTACAGAAAATAGGATTAATATTCCCAATGTATCTTCAATTTGATATTCATAACAAATCTTTGTCTCAACTGAACCACTAAAAAAGGACATTTGATCTTTGAAACTGTTGGAAACATGAATACTGAATTGGCAGTTCTTCAGAGGTTGCAGCTCGTGCAGAAAATGCGGTTTCATAGAAAAACAGAAGGGGGCTAACAGTTTTGACATTTTTTATTTTTTGTTCTTATTTCTGCCGGTAAAGGGGGTGAGGTGGCAAACAAAGTAAATTATTTATCTAAGCATATGATATGGAGTTTGTGTGTAGATATATACATATGTATGGAGTTCGTGTGCAGATATTTACATATGTATGCATGTTGGTATGCTTTATCCACACATTTTATCCATTCAAAGCAGGGGATAAAAATGAGAAAGATTCACTACTTATAGATAATGGAAAAGATAAATGAAAAGAGGAATCTTAACCTACGCAACTAAAACAAGTACGATGAGAAAATGCGGACATAATGCACAAAATCAAATTGCTTCAGAATTTATATTCCAACTTCAGATTCAAGATCAGAATTTGGGTCAGTTGTGTTCTTGCTACATCTCCTGTAGAACAAATTAGTAGAATATTTTGAAGATTTGTTCCTGAGAGGTTCCAATTTCAAGTCTAGATGGAGACAAATATTTACCTATCTGGAAAAAGAAAAATGTCACCAATACAAAATTTTACTATAAACTGAAATGTTTAAGGATAATATTGAGAACGTGCAAGTTCTTTTGAACAGGTACACCCACAACATAAAGTAAATTAGTGAAACACCAAAAGCCAATACATGCGTTCAAACTAGTCTTATAATAATAAAAAAAATAGCATATATATTAAAGAAATGACAGATCAGATGTGAACTAGTTCTTTCTTTAATAAAAATTTAAGAGAAGCGCCATTGTATAGATTGATACCAACCAAGCTCATAATAGAAGTCACCAATTCCTAATAGCTCAGCCCAGAAACCCTTATTCGATGCTAAGGGGTCTACTCCCACGTTGGCACACATCTCATGAAACTGTGATCTGAAAGCAGGGTTCTTGCGAATGTCATTCTGCACCAACCATAAATCAATGTCAGTACAATTTCACATTTTCACCATCAAACAATGAAATATCATAATCACTTCTACATTCACAGAAATGCCAATCGAGCCACATACTGATGGTTAATGAGGTCAATTAAAATTTCCTCCAAATCCCAACCGTCTGCTTCCATTGGATTTTTTCTTTTTCTTTTTTTGATAGTTAAAAAAAAAGTGTATTATAAATAAAAGAGGGTATAAATGATGTAAAAACAACGAAGCCACAAGACCCAAAAGGAAGCGTGAAAACTCAAGAACCAGAAAACACAGCCTACATAGAGCCTAACCATTCACAAATCCTAACATTGACAAAGAGCCGCCTCCAATAAACAATTTAACCCAATCCCAATATACAATTTAACTTCCATTGGAATTCTTTAGAGACTACTACATATTATGCCTGTTCCATTATACAAAGTATTTTTTAAAAAATCTGACTTTTCCCAAACTCCCAAAACTATGAAATAATCTATTGCTAACACCAAAACTCATCCAAATAAACAAAAGGATAATCGTGCCAAGATGTTGATCAAAATTTTCTGACTCTCAAAACTCAGGTTTTTTTTTTTTAAATTTAACCAAATGCTCGGACCATGTTCGAATTTCATAGCATAACTTTTTCAGAACCAAGCCACCATTTACCAAGTCCCAAATTTGGGGCTCAATGTCTATCGGAACTTACAAAATTTTTACCAAGTTCCCATCCAATTCATACTTAGATCCTTTGAATATTCATCCTAACGATTTTTTTTTTTTTTTGATAAGTAAAGCCAGAAAAACAAGTATATATATTAATCCTAAGGAATAAAGACACTAAATACCAAATTTCTACTTTTTATCGAAAATTTTCCAAGCTCCAAACCTCCCCACTTAATTTCTGGAAGTGTTTTCAAAATCCCACGAAAGAAGAAATTCAAACTGCAATTAAAACAAGATATCAAATTTTATAATATAACTAAAAATCAAATAAAAATAAGACAACATCAGACATTACTGAGAAAAGGACCTTGTGTTTACGAGCAAAATCTTCCAACTGAGATCGAAACGTGGTAAGCTGCTCCTTCATGAGATCTGTTCTTATCTTTGCTACATTTTCTCCGAGCATCCGATACTGATCCTGCAGAAAAAGTGAAAATAAAAATAAATTATAAATACAAACAAATTAACAGCAAAGTGATACAAAGGGAACTGAAGGAAACCCTAGCGGCAGCAGCGGTCTGTAGACCGCCGATTCCAGGCCGTCGTCTCATCGTCGATTGCGATCAATTCGATCTCGGAATCGTCGATGAAGAAGGAGAAGATACCCTTCGTTATTTTGTTTTTTGAAAGAGATACCCTTCGTTATTATACATAAATAAACATGTATTACATAAATATAATATTTTGAGGATAATATAATTTTTTTTTTTTTACTTTTATTCACTTTTGCATTTTTTTTAATCAACGCTTTTGCATATTTCTACTGGATTTTCTCATATGCCTTATTTTATATTATGTTTATATTTAATTTTAAAATGAGTAAAAATAATGATATATATATATATATATAAACTTCTATTTACGTGTAATACAAAGTTGTATTACTCTGTCTATATTACAAAGTTGTATTACTTTGTTTTTAGAGGAACTCTCGAGTTTGGATAGGTCACACCCTTTATCATTTGAGTGAGACCTCAATATGTCACACTCCAATATTTTAAATTTTAAAAAATGAAAGTTTTGATATGTTTAGTGTTTGACGGATTCTTCTAGAATCAATTCATTATAATATACGGTGTTAACATAAATTCGACATATGTACGAGCACGACATAAAATTGCTGTGATTTAAACTTAAACTATACAACCTTAATTTCTCGCTCAAATAAAACGGATTCCTGGGCTCCCTGACAAACCCTAGATTCTAAGCGGAAAAATGCCTTTAAAATGACAGATCGATCGAATCGAAAGCCAAGAAATTTAATAGATCCTGCTTAAAAATAATGGGATTTCATTATGGATCGGATTAAAAATCAAACGCCGGGGGTTGTTAAAACTTAAAATAACAAATGTCAGAAAAAACATGTAAAACTAAACCAAGAATCCAAGACGAATACGAATCTTAGTGTGTAAATGTAATTTAAATGCTCTTACTCGGTTTTGATTCTTGGTTGATAATCATTTTCTGATGTTTTGATTCCCTTTTATAGGCATTTCTGAGTAACTGCACAAAACCGTACAACTTTCTCCCAATAACGTCTACGCCTTCACTAAAGAAGCCTGAGCCCTAAGCGACTTTCCAATTATCTGAACACTTGTCCACGCCCACGTTTCGACCGTGGCAAAAGTCTTCAATGTTTTGCCTTGATACAAAGTCTCACATTTTTTTATCGACAACTTTAAAATTTTAAAAATTCCAAAACGTTCTAGACCTTCTACGGGCGCATTCTCAATGTACTAGGCTTTATCGATCGGCCGCCGCATTTATCTGGGGCTCGACATATCTATCTCGAATCTATTCCAATATCATTTAAAAATTATTTAAATACCATTTAGGCCCAAAATTATTTTCATATTAACACATTCCCTCAGATACAATATGACCCATGCAAATAATGCTTTGTATGTATTGTCTTTTATATGTCAAAAGGGTTTCTTTTGCTCCTCATTTTTACCAAGAGACCCAAAGTGTAACTTACCCCTTTGGATGTGGATTATCAACGGAAAGAACGAGTCAAAACCTGAACCTGATTGGATGATTTGAAGAATCCTAGACTAATACCTAGAGAAAAGCCTTCCGCCAATTTTTGTTTCAAACTTGCGACTTTTGATCACCTTCCCCTACAACATATTCTTTCTGTATCAAAAGACTCTCATTTGGGATTTGAAAGGTTCATAGGGAGAAATCCCTTTAATTTATGCACCAACTCTTCCACATTCTCTTCCTTTCTCCCCTATTTCTCTTCCTTATTCATGATTGAAACTTCCCGCCACAGATTTTGTTCTTTGTCATCGAGCCCGTTGAAAATTTGCACCTTACATTTGTCGCCATCACCTTCAAAGTCGATGCCACCAAGACCGTCGCTGACGACGTTACTGTGGATGTCGTCGGGGCTATTAGAACATTCTTCTATTGCAGAACTAGCCGCCACCACCCTCCCTTCCATCGCAAGTTTTGATTTTTTCGGCCATCCTCCACTTCTCGACTTCGCCTCTTGCGCTGGTGAGTAAATCCGTCCCTTTTTCACTAAGTTATTTATGGGGAATGTTCCATATGGCTTCTAAGGGGATATTGAAAGATTCACCCCCAAGAAAGAGAAATCCAATAATCCAAAAGAGTATTCCTAGGATCTCCAAGAACTAGGAAATCTTTTTCGGTCTTTAGAACTTTGAACCACTCATTCTTCAATGAAAAAGTCTTTAAAAATCAAGAACTGGTCTTTTTGGTTTTTAGAACTTCAAATCATTCGTTCTTAAAAAAAAACCTTTAAAAATCAAGAAAAATCCTTTTTCGGTTTTAAAACTTTTGAATACTTCATTATTCATCGAAAAAGACTTTAAAGATCAAGAAAGAATCCTTTTTCGGTTTTAGAACTTTTGAATACTCCACTCTTCACCGAAAAAGTCTTTAAAAATCAAGAAAGATCCTTTTTTGGTTTTAGAACTTTTGAATACTTCATTCTTCATCAAAAAAATCTTTAAAAATCAAGAAAGATCATTTTTCGGTTTCTAGAACTTCAAATACTTCATTCTTCACCCAAAAAGTCCTTAAAAATCAAGAACTGATTTTTTAGTTTTTAGAACTTTAGATCATTCGTTCTTCACCAAAAAAATCTTAAAAAGTAAAGAAAGGATCCTTTTTCGGTTTTAGAACTTTTGAAAACTTCATTCTTCATCGAAAAAGTCTTAAAAAATAAATCAAGAAAGAGTTTGGTTCTTATAGAAGCTTTTCTCCTTTGTATACAGATCTCGGCCTCTCTCCATCTACTCGATCTTTTCGTCTCATCTACCAGTGGAAGCATCGTAAAGGTAACTCCTCAACCTTACCATTTGATGGACCTAAAGCACTTGCCTTGGGGAATCTAGGTTAGGTCATGCCTACCTAATAGCTTTAAGAGATTTTTTCATATACCTTCCCAGCATAAGATTGCAAGGCTTCAAGGTTCTCATGGCAGTAACTACCATTTGAAAATTTTCCATCAAAAAGAGCTTATCCAGTCAATCTTTTTTAGCATTCCATACGTCTGATTTCTTCTTGGTTCTCCCTATGCATGTTTTACTCCATTTCCTAACATGGGCTAGGCAATCTTCCTCAAGGTAAGGGTACTTCCTTTGCTAGTTCTCCACCCATGTTCATCTTACCTTTGGTTCGTTGATACTCTTTTCCTATGTTCCAGAGTACTACTGTCTCTTCCTCCCTTGTTGAAGTTTGGGATTGCTAATGCTGTTGGAGATGTGTCTATTCTTGCCCTGACCTTTCCTTTTCCTCTGATGTCGTCATCAAAGATGCTTATTGGGAAAGAACTACGACCTATGGCTCTACCAGCCAAGTCATGGCCTAGGGTATTTGAGGATTGGATCACTTAGGTGGACAAACTATCCCCTCATATCCAAGAACACTAGGAATCCTTAAGTATTGCCAAATTCACTAAGCTTACCAAGGTGAGCGTAACTCTGGATTTGGATTTGATGAGTGCTGCCCTGAGGTTTTGGTCCAAGGGTTTGAATTCATTTATTTTCCCTTTCGGTCTCGCATCCATCACCATGAGTGACTTTTCTATCCTTGCTGGGTTGCCTGTTAAGGGTTTAAAGGTCGTATGCCTTTTAGATGTCTAGGACCCATCACTTCCTCATCTTGAAGTCACTTCCAACTCCCAAACTTCCTACTCATCCGCCATACGGAAGTGGCGAACTTCTATTGGGGTTCCTTCTACCATAGAACACATAGAGTTCCTGTGGGTTCTTCTTTGTCATTTTGTCTTCTTTCCTCATTCGGGTAAGCCTTCCATGGATATCATTCCCTGGCTAGGGCCTTTGTTATCACGGCCCTACGCCAAGGTACCATTTTCCGCTTCCTTATATTAGGGCTATGAGCAAGTATCGCTAATTGAGGTACCTTACCATGTAAGGGGGAGGGAGCCCCTTTGGTTTGTACAGATCTGGCTCTTTGCATATTTCCCTGAGTTATCGATGCTGATTCTTTTCCCTCAATGTCTTTGGGGCTTAGCTCAACTTAGTCCATTATGACTATATCCACAGACTCCCTTTACTTTTTTTTCCTAAGCTTGGAAACCGTTCTTTGTCTCTACTGTACCTGAAGCCTAACACTATTTCTAGCCCATCATGGCAACATATCTTGAGTTCTTCCACCCCTTACTTGCTGGATTTTAAATATCCATCAGCGTTCCTCAACACGGTTTGTAGGGTCCTAATCTCTGGGGGTTGTTATGCTTATTCCCCTCAGCTGTCTCTTCTCTACAGTTTTCTTACCCTATTTACCTGCTTGTGGGCCAATTGATGAGTGTCCAAAAACACTCATTACATACCCGGGTTTTGGTATGTTTTAGATATTTTATATAATTAATTTAGTAGCATTTTTGCTTCATACATTAATATGTAGTTCCATTTTGCACTGTAGGTCAAATTGAGGCATTTTGGAGGCTAAAAGAGGAAAAAATGAAGATCCTGTTCCAACGTCGCAATGTCCTTGGGCTTATTCGCGAGTCCAACCTAGTTTGGCATTTGGGAGCGCTCTCTTTTGACGGTTTGTAAGGAAAGATGACCTAAGGAGAAAGGGTTAGCACTTTGGAGGTTTCGACTGACTATAGAGGAGGGAGACGAACATAGAGATCAACATCTACCGTTGGGAGATCCGTGAATCGGAGGAAGAAGACTGAGCATCCACCAATTTTTCAGTATTAGAGTTCTTCTACCTTTACTTTCATGTTTTCTCTAGAATTTATGATGTACACGATTTTCACTATGTTCTAAACTTACAATCTCGGGTTTTTGGATGTATTTTAGACATGAAGTTTATATTTAATTGCTAGAATTCTTTCTTTTATTGTTTCTTAGGAGTAAAACATCTATTGATTCATGCTTAATTTTGTTTGCATATTAATGTCTGGCTAATATTAATGTGGTGAGTGATTCTCTACGAGATATGAGAAGGAAGTAGAGAGTTAGACTTAGGTGAATCAACCTAATTAGCTAGGTGGTGTAGAAATCATCACTAATTAGAGGCTGTAGGGTCTCTTAGACTTACAATCGCTATGTTGGGTCAGAGCCGAGAAGCAAGAAACCTAGTATTAGTTGGTAGGTTACTTGACCTCGAGAGAGGCTTGTAATTAAAATAGTCAAGAACTGCCTTGGAGAACTCTCTCATGAAACAATAGAATAGGATTATAGCCCAAATATGGGTAGATTCTGTCCAATCTGGCACCAAAACCTAACCTCATTATTCTCGAGAAACTCAGAATTTAGGTAATCTACTTGCTAGTCTTACAAATTAGTATTTTAATTTAGAATTTTGTTCAAAATTATCACAACTATTCGTTTGGATATTAGAGAGGTAGTCCAATTTCGGCACTTAACATCCTGTTCCTCCCTATGGATCGATCTTTGTATGTTTGGTACACTATATTACTTGACACACGTATACTTGTGCGAATAGACATTAATTGCACATTTGTTCACGTAATTTTAATACAAAACATTCGAATATGCCTATCAAGTTTTTGGCGTCTTTGCCGGGGAGTTACAATGTTTTATGCTAATATCGATACTAAGTACATCTCTAGTACTTCAAACATTTTTTTTAATTTGCTTGTTTTCAATTTTCGTTTTTTTTTTAGTTTTTTTTTTAATTCTTGACATTTAGTTTTCTTCTTTGAATTTTTAGGTACCATTAGGTTGCATGCGAAGATTGAGAGCTGAAAATCTTATATCGTTAAATCTTGAAATCAAGAGACTTTAAGAAGAATTCAGAGAGATAAGAGAGCAACTAGTCAATTGGAACATTAGCCTATGGAAAATAGGGAGGATTTCAGAGAAGAAGAAGTTGGTTCTAGAATGGGAGATAGTGTGACATCGAATACTACACAAATGGACAATGTCCTAAGACCCATAAGAGATTATGCTCGTTCGCTATCCACTGCTCAGCCTGTGATAAGGAGACCGACTATACGGCTAATAACTTCGAGCTCAAGTCCATTATCCTCCAACTCTTACAAGGAGTACAATTTACTAGACTTCCCAATGAAGACCTAAATGCTCACATCCTAAACTTCTTAGACATATGCGATACGATGAAGTACAATGGAGTCAGTGATGATGCTATTCGCCTTCGGTTGTTCCCATTCTCTCTAAAGGATAAGACAAAGCATTGACTTACCACGAAGCCTCCAGATTCTATCACATCTTGGGATGAGCTAGTTAATAAGTTTCTGGCTCTGTTCTTCCTACTAGCTAAGGTAGCAGAGTTAAGGATAAACATCAACAATTTCTGCTAACTAGATGGTGAGTCCTTTTATGAAGCTTGGGAGAGGTTCAAAGATCTCTTAGGGAAATGCCTTAATCATAATCTACCTAAATGGATGCAAGCACATCATTTTTATAATGGGTTGAGTGTTCCTAAAAGAACTCTGATTGATGCTTCTACGAGAGGAGCTATCCTGGGCAAGAATGAGGAAGAAGTGTACCAGATTATAGAGAATATAGCGTTAAACAATTGTTAATGGCCAACTGAGAGAGTAGTACCAAATAAGGTGGCTAGGGTGCATGATCTAGATGCAGTTACAAACTTGGTAGCCCAAATTTCTTCACTCTCTAAGTAGCTGCTCGATTACATAATTCTCAAGGATCAGCACATATGGTCCAAGCTAATCCTCTGTTATGTGAGAGTTGCCATGGACCCCACCTTACTATAGAGTGCCAAATGATGGATCCCATGGGGGAATTAAAAATTAAGCAAGCACAATACTTAGCCAAATTCCCTCATTATCAAAACTTTAACCCTTATGCTCAAAATTACAATCCAGGTTGGAAGAGTCACCCTAACTTCTCATGGAAGAACTCTAGTACTGGAAATTCTATGGAGCAAATGAAACCCTCTCCACCAACTCAGGAGAAGAAGTCCAACTTAGAAGTGAAACTAGAGTAATTAGCAGATATGCAGATAGAGGTGCGAAAATCTCAACACCAGTTCGAAAATGAGACGAGAACTTCCTTAACCAATCAAGCCGCTAAACTTAGGAATTTGGAAGTGCAGATGGATCAAATGGCGTCATTACTCAACGAGAGGCAACACGACAATCTGCCGAGTACCTCGGAAGTTAACCCAAGGAGAGAGGGTGTAGAACACTACAAGGAGATCGCCTTGAGAAGTAGAAAAGAGCTTGAGGGACTAAGAATAGCCAAGGAAAAGGACATGGAGGCAGGTTAATCCTCGAGGCCTGTAATACCCCGAAATATACCCTAGTTGTTTTCAACGTTAGCTTAGTAGATTTTGCAGCATAAATCTCGAATTTTTAGAATCGAAATGCGAAAACATGGGAAATTAGAAACCCTGAAATTGTATAAGACATAAGGACAAAAGTGTAATTTGTCAAAAGGGGTATAAACGAGAATTTGATAAGACTAGAGGGCCAAAGTAGAAATAATGTGAATTAGAAAATTAAGAGAAGGAGGGAGACTAAAAGGCAAATAAGAGAAACTTTAATTATAATAGGAGGGAGACCAAAATAACTCACTTTTGGTCTCAAACAAGGGAGCTTAATGAAACAAAGGAGATAAGCAGGGCTGAAGAGAGAAATCAAGCAAAGGTATGGATCTCGAGTTTGGTATGGAATTTAAGTATGAAATAAAGAAGATTTTGTCCAAAACTACTTAGGTATGGATTGCTAGGGTTTTCTCTTCTTGACATTAATTCGTTCCTATTTCTAGGTTTTAACAGTGAATACCTCCTAACTCTAGATTTCTAAGGAAAGCTGCAAAACCTCATTTCGATCTATATATAACCCCTTAGTGTTAAAAGATAGATTAGAGGTGCAAATAAATCTCTACATTAGATTAATTTGAATCTCATGAAGCAAGAGAGAATTATCAATTTAAGGTTGACGATTAAATTAGTTGTAACGCCTGCTCCGAGAGTATTACAGTGAGCATGATGCTTTAGTGGTGTATAAGAGCAATTAAGTGTCCTATCAGAATATTTTGATATGAAATTAGGAAACGATAAATTTATTAACCCGAATTTTGGTGCTAGTGCAAGGGTACAATTGTAATTAACTCATAAAAAGACATAAGTCATAAAACAAGCAGAGATGGGCCATAATAGAAATAAAACAAGTTACAATTGCAAATATTAAAGAATTAAGGACCAACTTGTAAATCGCACTTTCGAGGTTATAAATAGCCATGGAGATTAAACTAAAATCATATTTTCGTCTCACCTGGGTTAGGGCAAAATGTAGAAGGGAGGAGAATAGAGGAAAGAAGAGCAAAGGAAGAGGAAGAGGAGGAAGAACGAGAAGACAAAAATCTCGTGTATGTGTTCGCTTGAATCACGGGTAAATTTAAATTCTTAAGGTTCGTGCTGAGATTATTGCTCCTTTGGTCTAGGTTTTGTGCAAAGATCACATAAACCTTGAATTTGTTGGGCAGGAAAAACCCACCGTAGAAAATAAAAATGGAATCATCAAATTATATGATGTTTAGAAGAATCGTGGACTCGTGAATTCATAAGATTTTCACCTAGTGGTTTTGTCAGATAGGGAGTTCCAAACCTGGTCACAAGTGTTATGGAGTGGTTTTGAAATGACTTTCACGCGATTATCGAGGTATTACGCTTTTTGAGGATCGTTGCAAAAAAAAAAAAACAAAGAGAATGCCTGGTTTTTTAGCTGAACTTACTCGTCAAAATTTCAGAAACCCCGCTTTTGTTTATTATATAAATTGCTAGAATCATTAAATGAATCTGATTCTAATTAAAGAACCATAAGAGATAGGGATACAAATGTATAGAAGGGACCAAGAGCAAATTAAACATCTCTAAGGCCCCCACAGACCTAAAGGTGAACCTCTCGTAGCTCACTGATTTTGGCCTGCTTTGGGTACGGTTGTAGTGTTTTGGTCATAAGTGGATGCTCACCCATCCAAATTGGAGTGATTCAAAGTTATGTAAAATATAATTAGGGAATAAGTTAGATGAAGGTTCAAGCAAATTTTGACCTGCAGAGTGCCCAGAATATTTCATGGAGCTATGCGTAGATTCCGTTATGCCAATCTGGAGTGATCTAGATATAAATACAATAACTCGAGTTTCGTGGATCCAAATCAGATTCCACTGGAGAACAAACCTTAGAACCATAGCTTCAAATGAGTGAAGAAACAAAAGGCAAATTTCTGTGTGAATAGAAGGTGATATAAGGAACTCGTAGGAAGAAGAATCAAGGAAAAATTGGAGCCTCAGCAGCCGCGTTACCACTCGCTCTCGCATGTCATTCGCTTTGGCAAAAATATAATTTTTTCATTCCAAGCCTTCAATTTAAACTGATCACAAGGGGTGATCCTTAAGGGTCAAAAAACTAAAACTTTTACATAAAATCTGATTAGAGAGTCTCATGGAGTAGAAAACAAGTTAGAGGATATATAAAGAGAAAATGGTCTTTTAATCGAGATTCTAATCTTATAGTTGAGAATTGAATTTTTTTTTTTCACTCAGTAATGATGAGGAATATTGTTTCGTGATTCCGCACGGAGCGACGTCACGAGCCTCGAAAAGCTTGACGGGGAGTGACGCGGCTTCAAGGTAAGTGGTTCGCCACTTAAGATCCTTTCCAATTTCATGTAATTCGTCGATGCTGGTAAATGAATATGGCAAAGTTAAGTAATCTAAAAGAAAATATTTGAAAAGAGAGTTTTAGAAGTTTCAAAAATGAGTTAGATTTTTGACACTAAGTAAATGTAGTTTTAAAACCCATGTATATTCCTTAAGATATACTTGAGATTTAATGTTATGTGACGCAATAAATTCATTCCATACGTCACAATAAAGAAAAATTAGCAATGCCATTTGATGCGTAAAATCTACCAGTTGCCTCGGGCCACAAAGTATAAGCGCTATGTCAGGATGCATAATTCCGCGCACGTAGTCGCTATTTGTATAGTTTGGCAATTACGTGGCGATGTAGTAAATTCCGTCAGCTGGTGAGTTTTTAAAGAGACTACACCGCTACGCAAGAAATTCGTGACAGTTGCTCGCTGATGTTTTAGCGCCCCACGCATGGCGCAAGAAATTCGTGAATTTTGAGCGGCTGAGATGACTTAGTAAGCTTCACGCCATAAGAATAAATCACCCGTGATGGTTAAAATAATTAAAGGATATACATCGGGGTTTTTTTGAAAGAAACTATAAAACAAATGACAAATTATCGTTAGTGTATGTGATATATATCTTCGCTGTTCAACTCGTTGTTCATTTTGTAGCTATTTATATTCATCAGGTGTTACATTTATTTACAGACGTCATCATTTTGTCGGGTTTCATATAGGTGGGCGATTTATGACCTACATGTAAAAACTTATGTATGATTTATATGTAATTAACAATATATATTTGGACGAAATATATTTGTAAATATCCATGCATTTCATATATATGATGCATCTAGATATATTCTACTTAAGTTTGTAAATTTGTATTTATAAATTGAGAATTGAGTGTCGATGTGGGCATGTCGGTGGAAATACATAGTTTGATTATCAAGTAAGTTCGGGGAATAAAGAAGCTCGAGGAATCGAGGTTTTAGTAGAAGTGTAAATCTCGATGTAATGGCTTATCAAATGCAAATTACAGGTCATTAAAAATTTTATAAAAATATTTGAAACAAAAGTTGCAAAATTTTTTATCACTAATTTTTTATCACTCCCAACTAATTAAAAGAAAATTTAATTTATAAGTTTAAACGAGTAAACCGGTTATAGAAAGTTAGGGTTCACTTCTGGATTTCGATCCGACGATTCGCTTCGAGAAGTCCCGCGGAAGCGTTCAGGGATCCTCCGCATAAGAGTTTAGATGTCTGTGATTTTCGCCCTATTAAGCTCAGACGTAGAGCAGGTTCTCGCTCAGCCTGGAAAGAAAGTTTTAAGAGAAAGTTTGAACTGGTTTCGGCACAAATTGTGTACTAGTTATGCTAAGGCATGGTTATTCCCTGCGGTACATCATTCTTTCGATTTCAAGAGAGTTATGTATTCATTGATCGCGATAAGCTAAAGCATAAGTTATAGTACTTGAATTCAGCATATTATGAATATGCATTAAATCGTGAGTTAAATATCAGATGAATTACCTGGCGCCGCATTATATCGAAGTTAATGGTCGTAACTTGAAATTTTGATTTGTTTGCCTATATAAGGTACTAGTACACATTTGGGATTTATGCAAATACGAGGTCAGCCCGAGGACGCGACAAAGTACCGCAGAGGCACCCACACTGTGATAGAGCAGGCCGACAAGTCCGTCAACGCGCCGTAGAGTTACACACCTGCCGCCTACCACAATCAGATGCACTGTGAGCTCACCCCAGACCCATTCCAGGCAGATATCAGATGGCACATGCTAGTACGCCCTTCAAATGCCAGAGTCCGGGATATCGATCGAGAGCCCGTAGACCAGCGCTGTCAAAGTGATGGCAAATGAGACCCGCAGGAGAGCATTATCTCTCGATAGTAGGCAAATGAAGAGATTTTTCAGATGATTTGGTGTACAGAAGAGCAGAGGGTCTCTATTCATTTTCCTGATTTAAAGATCGCGCCAAAGATCGGTGGGGCATCGCAGAGCACCCGCAGGGTGCTCATGGCAAGTGAGTTCAAGAGAGAATTTACAGAGAGATTTGCTCCTTAAAAAGCTATAAAGATGCCAAAGTCAAGAGTTTTATAGATCGGAGCAGGGGAGCTCCTGGCCCAGAGTACGAAAAAGAAGTTTCGTAGTCGATTCGCCTAGCTTCTTTCTTCGCAGAATGAACAAGAGAAGATCAACAGATGCATGTAAGGTGTCTTAACCCCGTTAGCTAGACCATAAAGGACATCCTCAGACACACCAGATATGGATGTAGTGAGGCAAACACTGTGAGTGAGCAGAGCGTACGCGCATCACCAAGTCAAAGTCACAATTCAACAAGAGGAGCTGAATGCAGAAATTACCGTGGAGAGGCTAAGAAGATGCCTGAAGAGTGGTCAAGAGAATTACAAAGATGGTCACAGAGGCCCGGAGCAGAGTCGTGACCCTGTGCCACAGAGTTCTGCTGGGTCATCACAGGTCCGTGGAGCCAAGAGAGTTGGAGTGAGCCAATGAATACAAGATGGCCATCACATTCCTGAGTGCCTTTCTGGGGCAGGATCGGGTGTTTCGGGGACAAGCACAGAGGGCTATTTCACAGAGGGACTGTCTGGCATGGACGCTGAACCAGTCAGAGGCCAGCATTCGCACTGGGGCGCACTCAAAGGGGGAGTCGGACCCCATGGAGGCCCTGGGGGATCGAGGAGCTACGGTGTACGGGCAAATTGGGCTGGCGGAGCAGAGAGGCATACCCCCTAGAGACACCCTAAGAGGGACCATCCAGAGCACCATGCACTCAAGTCAGCCGCTTTATATATGGTGACCCAACAGTTTCGATGCTACCCTGCATTTGCGGGTCACAGTACCATTTCTTTATCTGATATCGATGCTCATGTATCAGCGGACTCAGAGCCCACCCATTCTTTTTATTTCTAAGAGTTCATAGAGAGAGCTCTTGATAGGATGAGACCGACCGAAAGTGCAAGATGGTGGTGTCACTTCCTGACGTGATTCGCTTATCATGTAATGTGAGCCCAGGCGGGAAGTAAAGTGACTATAGCAAGTCAGCGAGTTCCAGCCGATCTATCAGCGACTCGATATTCATGACTTCGAGATCATTCTCGGGGCATGGATCAAGCTAGCCAAACATCGTGGCTACCATCGATCGCTACAAGAAAGAGGTCCGCTTTACTAGCCTCGGGAACCGGCGATCTTTCAGGAGAGAGGAAGATACTTTCTACAAGTTTAATCAGCGTAATACAAGCAAACAAGATGCTCTGTAAAGCATGCCAAGGGTACCTGGTGTATGAAATAGAATCTGGCAACAGTGAGATGCAGTTGGAAGAAGTTCCTGTGGTGAACGAGTTCTTTGGTGTATTTCCCGAGGATCTACCAGGGTTACCACCGGACAGAGATCGACCGAGATCGAAGCAAATTCACGCAGCCTATCTCTATAAATACCAGACGGGATGGCAAATCAGAGAGCTAAAAGAATTGAAGGTGCAAAATTTCAAGAATTGTCGAGTAAAGGCTTCGTTAAGATGAGTACATCACCGCAGGAGCTCGTGTCATTTCAAGAAGAAAGACGTGGAGCTCGCTTATGCATCGATTATAGATACCAACAAAAGTAACCATCCTAATTGGTGATCCATCGCAAGAATCGATGATCTATTTGATCGCCTACAAGAAGCTAAGGTCTTCTTCAAGATGATCTACGAATGTGGTATCATCACCGGCGCGCAGAGGAAGATGTTCCAAGATGCCCTCTTTAACTAGATAATGGGCATTATGAATTTTCGTGATGCCATTCGCCAACCAATGCCCGTGCCACTTTTACGGATTTGATGAATCATGTCTTGACCTTATTTAGACAAGTTCATTGCAAGCCTTCATCGATGATATCCTCGTATATTCAAGTAGTAAAGAAGAGCATGCAAAGCACTGAGGATAAGATACAAACTTCGAGAGAGCATCAACTCTGTGTATGCAAAGTTCACTGGCGCCAATTTCGTTGGGATTTATAGCATTCTGACATGTGGTATCCGCCGAGGGTATTTCAAAGAGACTTAGAAATAGAGGCTATCAGAGATTGGAAACCACCTACCAAAGTAACTAAAGTCAAGTTTCTCGGGCTAATTGTTACTATAGAAAGTTCGTGAGAAGGGTTCTCAAAGATAGCTACCTCCATCGACTAAGCACAAGAAAAGTTAAGAGAAGTCTATCCGTCAAGCCCGTTTAAAAGTTTTAATATGAGTTAAAGCAAAGACCGACCATCGCATCAAAGATTTGCACTCCCCTCGTAGAAGTGAGGGATTTTACAAGATATCAGGATGCCTCTAGGTAGTTTAGCGTCGCGTGTCGATGCAACGCGGATAGAAAGGATGCCTTATGCTTCATGAAATTAAAGAAGCATGAAGTAAACTATCCAACACACGATTTAGAGTTAGCAACAGAGTGTTGGCCGCTGAGAATATGGCGACACTACCTCTACTGAGTACTGGCAGGATCTTTACCGATCAAAGCCAGTGCAAAGATTTATTCCTCACAAAAGATTTGAACATGAGATGCAGGAGGTGGATGTAAATTACATCAAAGACTATGACTCCATCCATCAATACCACTCTAGGCAAGGCAAATGTAGTAGCAGATGCGCTAACAGAAGCCCTCTAGTTCCCTAGCTCAGCCTTAAAGCATAATATCGACAAATGCTAAAAGAACTCGAGATCTATGGGGGTTTGGCTAGAGACAAAGAGAGTTAGGCACTCTTAAGAGAGCGTGTGCCTTCATGTCCTGGCCAGCTGTTAAGGACGTGGCGAGATCACAAGCCTCTCTGACCGTGATTCGAAGTGAAATCGAGAAGCCAAAGATTAGAGTCGGACAACGTGAGTAACTCACCCACAGGTACGGACACTCAAAGGTCGGGCCGTAGATTACGCGGTCCCGCACGTGATGTAGTCAAGAAAGAAATCATGGAAGAGGCACACTATCTTCAACATATGCGACATGCATCCAGCAAAGACTAAGATGGTATTCACCCGAGAGACCACTAACTGTGGAGAGGCAAGGAAGAGAGAGATAGCAGTTCGTATCTAAGTGCCTAACTCATTAACAAATTAAGATCAATGATTTAAACCCGCAGTTTATCACATGTCTTTATCCATTCCCCGAGTGGAACGGAAAGGATCACGATGGATTTTGTGGACAGATTCCCAGACACTGCGGACATGATGCTGGGGTCGGGTTATCAGATAGATCGACGGTCGGCCACTCATTGCTACTAATAATACCTATTCCCGTAAAGATATGCGCAATCGTATGTAGATGTAATCAGGAGGCTACACGGCGCACCAAGAAGTCCATCAGGATTCGGATGTAGATCTTCGCTTCACTTCGATTCCGCCGGCTACAAGATGCTAGCCGGGCACCGACATACTTCAAGATCGCTTCCACCCACGCATTTATCGCCAATCAGAGAACCATTCGTAGACTCGGTTATTAAGGCCGAGCCCGGTGATGGGAGTTTAAGGAAGCCGATAATTACCTAGTATCGATAGAGTTTGCCTACAACAAAGCACGCCTAGTATTGGTATGGTACCCATGAGGCATTGTATGGCAGAAGTGTAACCTCGGGCCATTTGGGACGGCTGGGGAGAGAAGATTAATCGCCTGTAGATCGCCCAAGATACAACCGCAGAAAGCAAATATGATAAGAGCTTGGCCAAGATAGCAACGATGTGCGTAAAAGCTATGCGAACAATCAAGACGAGATCCGAAGTTTGAAATGGTGATCAAGATTCTACGAGAGTCTCACATGGAAGCGGTATTTCTGAGGTTCGAAGCATGGAAAGTTGAGTCCACGACATAGCCCTATGAGATAAGATGCTGCGGGTGAAGCGGCTTCTATTGATCGAGGCTACCGCCAAAGAAGCACATCCATGACGCGGTTCCACGCTTCCATGCCAGGGTAGTATATAGCTGACCCTTCACATATTCTTAAGGAGCAACCTTATTCAACTGGCTGAAAACTCACCCCACGAGGAGCATCCAAAGAGAAATCCTAGATCGCAGAGGATCATGTCACGTAATAAAGATCCCGCTGAAGGAAGGTGCGTACGGAGAAATCATGCGTAAGAGGCTACACGAGCCTGGCTACGATGCTATGCCCAATACCCTCAGTTGTTTAAATAAGGTACGCAATTTAAATTTCGAGGATGAAATTTTTAAAGGGGGGAAGAAATTGTAAACCCTTGCTTCGATTCATAACCTCTTAGTGTTAAAAAGATGGATTAGGAGAGGTAAAATAAATCTCTACATTCATTAAATAACTCATGGAGTTAGAGAATTATCAATTTAAGGTTGATGACTAAATTAGTCAGAATTCGCCCCGTCCTTATATACAAGTATATGATCGTAGGGCGATAAGAGCACCAAGTGTCCTATCAGAATATTTTGGATATGAAATTAGAAATGATAAATTATGGAACCCTGGATTTTGTGCTAGTGCAAGGGTACAATCAGACTGACTACAAAGGACATGTAAGTCATAAAACAAGTAGAGATGGGTCATAATAGAAATAAACAAGTTATAATTGCAATATTAAAGAATTAAGGACCAACTTGCAAATTGAGAATTTTTGAGGCTATAAATAGATATGAGACAAAAACCAAAATCATATTTTTGGTCTCATCGGGTTAGAAAACGTAGGAGGGAGGAGAATACGAGAAAGAAGAGCAAGGAAGAGGAAGAGGAGGAAGAAGAAGGAGAAGACAAAAACCCATTTGTTCGCTCGAATCACGGGTAATTGAATTTTTTAAGGTTCGTATGGAGATTGGGCTTTTGTCTTTCGTCTAGGTTTTGTGCAAAGATCACATAAACTCTTGAATTTGTCAAGCTATGAGAGTAAAACCCCAATTGGTAGAAAATAAACATGGAATCATCAAATTATATGATGTTTAGAAGAATCAGTGGACTCTTTCGTGACCCACAAGATTTTCACTCAGGTTTTGTTGTATGGAGTTCCAAACCACCAATACAAGTGTTATGGAGTGGTTTTGAATGACTTTCTCATGTTGATTATCGGGAGGTATTATGGTTTTGAGGGATTGGTTGTAAAAAAAACAAAGGAGAATGTCAAGTTTTTAAAGGAATTGTCACAAAATTTTGTGACAACCCCGTTTTGTTTTGGCGATAATTGGGTTAGAATCATCAAATGAATTGATTTCAATTGGTAAAGAAACTATAAGAGGCGGGATACAAATGTATAAAAGGGTCAAGAGCAATCAGATTCTAAAGGCTCCCAAATATGGACTAAAGGTGAACCTGTAGCCTACTCCATTTCGCTCTCCCGCTTTGGGGTATGGCTTGTAGTGTTTTGGTCATAAGTGGAGTTTCACTCATTCAAATTGAGTGATTAAAAAATTATGGGTAAAATAGACTTCTAGTGGGAATAAGCTAGGGATTTAAGGAAGTTCACAAATTTCGACCCCGTGAGTGCCCGTGTAAATACGGCCGGAGCCATGCATTCCTGTTATGCCAATTTGAGTAATCTAGATATAAATACAATAACTCAGCCAGCGATCCAAATCAAGATTCCAATTGAGAACAAACCTTAGAACCATAGGGGCTTCAAAATGAGTGAAGAAACAAAAGGCAATTTCGTGTGAATCAAGGTGATATAAGTGGAACCGTAGGGAAGAAGAACGAAGGAAAATGAGCTCCGAAAGCAAATAAGAAGCACCACTGGCTCAGAACGGGTCAGCCCATTTTGAGTAAAATATAATTTTTTTCATTCCGGGGCCTTCAGAAATTAAACTGACCACGTGGGGTGATCCTAAGGGTCAAAACTAAAACTTTTACATAAAAATCGGATTAGAGAGTCTCACGAGTAGAAACAAAGTTAGAGGATATATAGAGAAAATGGTCTTAATCGAGATTCTCGACCTTATAAATAGAATCAAATTTTTTTCGGCTACTAAGAATGATGAGGAATATCGTAGGTGACGCATGGGAGCGACGCCCACGAGCCTCGTGAGAGGGTTCACTTTGGGAGTTGACGCGGCCTGCTGCAAGTGGTTCGCCACTTAAGATCCTTTCCCAATTCATGTAATTGGTCAGGATGTTGCAATGAATATGGTAGTTAAGTAATCTAAAAGAAAATATTTGAAAGAGAGTTTTGTAAGTTTCAAAACGAATAGATTGTGCTTTTTGACACTAAGTAAATGTAGTTTTAAACCCATGGTATATTCCTAAGATATAAACGAGATTTAGCGTTATGTGACGACGCAATAAATTCCATCCATAGTCACTCACAATAAAGAAAAATTAGCACTACGCGACGATGCAAAATTCGGTCAGAATACAAGCCGCTTTCATAAAGTATAAGCGCTACATCATGATACGTATAATTCCGCACATAGTCATGACTAGATAGTTCAGTACTACGGCGATGCAAGAATTTACCATACGCTTCCCGGTAGTTTTTAAGACTACAATTGCGATGCAAGAATTCGCAGATCAGAGTTGCTCAATGATAAGCTTTAGTCACTTCACGTACATGCAAAGAATTCCGTGAATTAGTTGGTCGTAGATGACTTAGTGTTTCACGCCGGGCGTTAGTTTTAAACCGCCCGCGATGGTTAAAATAATTAAAGGATATACATAGGGCTTTTTTTGAAAGAAATCATAAAACAAATGATAAATTATCATGTTAGTGTAGGTGATATATATCTTCGCGTGACTAACTTGTCTGCTCATTTTCAGAAATTATTTATATTCTATCGCAGGTTATCGCGATTTACAGGACGCGCCATCATTTTGTCAGTTTCATATAGGTGGGCGATATATGACCTATGATGTAAAATCCTTATGTATGAGAGATGGATATGTGAACAACAACAACATATATTTGGATTTTGAAATTGTATATTATTTGAACATTCATGCATTTCTATATATATGATGCATCTAGATATATACTACTTAAGTTTGTAAGTCTGCGGTTTATAAATTGAGAATCGAGGTTGATGTGGCATGTCAGGAAATATGATAATGATTACGTAAGTCTGGGAATAAAGAAGTCGGGAGGAACTCTCCGAGGTTTCAGCTTGAAGTGTAAATTTCACGGTGTAAATTTCGTTTATCAAAATGCAAACAAGAGGTCACGAAAATTTTATAAAAATATTCAAACAAAAGTCAAAAATTTTATCACTCCTAACTAATTAAAAGAAAATTTAATTTCTAAGTTTAAACGAAAGTAAAACCTAGTTATAGAGTTGGGTTCACTTCTGATTTCTTCTCGATCCGACGAGTCGCCCGAGGAGTCCGTCAAGTGTTCATAAAGATCCTCTGTACAAGAGCTTTAGATAAGGTCTGGTGAAGCGGTCTCTTGTCAAGTCGGGTTGAAAACTTTATTCGATAATACCTGGGATACGGAATCCCCTTCACAATTCCAAGTTTTGTAGAGTCGGGTGAACTCGGGGTATGAATCCTCGGATTCTTCGTACAAATTAAAAGTGCTCAGGAGTTGTTCGAGGATTCCATGTTAATTTTTTGACATGATGAAATAGGAAGAGAATTTGAGAAGAAAATGCATGAAAATGTGAATTCAACCATTTCTCGGGGTAGATCTGAGATCGGTGACCGGTGACTTCTTCGAGGTGGTACGTACCACCGAGCGTAGTTAAAACGACTTAATATTCCTAAAGCAGACGCAGATCGCCTCCGTAACCTGCTGCAGACGGTGATCGAACAGAGTGGTTTCTACATTCACTAGTTCCCGTAACCCCCGTTTTGGGTATTTTTGCATAATTGCTTATAATCTGCATACCAGAGTATTTGAACCTAATAAATGATTAACAGGTTAAGATAAGAAAGAAGTAAGTGAAAATGTATCAGATTGCGGCTTCCGCTGCTTCTCGTCGCCGACGAGTTCGACGGGGGCAAAGTTCAGCGCCCTCCTAATGATAAGATGTGAAGTTTCGAATACATATAAACGAGGGAACGCCTAAGACTAGGGTATTAAATGACATCGTCGGCTACTCTTTCACGACGCAAGGTGCACGTCTCCGATCAGTTAAGCTGGGCACTATGTTAAGTTACAACACTTCGATTACGCTGGCAGTACATTCCCCGTTTAAGATTCTCAGATTCCGACAAGGTTACGACACTCCTTTTCAAGACTTCCTGCAGACTTCAATTAAAGGCTACGACACTCCTCTTTAGTGCTTAAGATTCTCGATTAGTGCCACGACACTCCTGCTCGCTGCTTCACACTCCTCGCTTACACTACGACACTTCAAGACAGATAAGATCTCTGACAATTTATCGCGCTTATGCGTCTTACTCATTTATTAAGATCGGGTCTGGTGATTCCCATAAAAGGAAAATAACCCGTAATGACGGTCAAGAGTAAACAAATGTATCGCTCCGACCAGACACCTTCCACGTATTTTCGAATAAGAATAAGCTCTGTAACTCCTACGTGAGATCCGAATAAACATAAGTCCTGCTAAGCATAAGTTCCAATAAATAATAAGCTCAGAATCTCTACTGAGATCCCACGAATAAACATAAGTCCTGTTATAAGCATAAGTTCTTAATAAGGATAAGTTCTGTGAATTCTACTGAGATCCGAATAAATACAAGTCCCGTTATAAGCATAAGTTCTGAATAAGAATAAGCTCTGTAACTCCTACGGGAGATCCGAATAAACATAAGTCTGTTATAAGCATAAGTTCTGAATAAGAATAAGCTCTGTAATTCCTACGAGATCCGAATAAGCATAAGCCTGTTATAAGCATAAGTACTTGTATAAGTCCATTATATGATTGCATGGAAATTCTGATATCCGTTATTGTTATATGCTGAATATAAATGTGTATATGCATACTACATATTGCTTCCCACTGTCGCAGAAAGCTTTAGCACGTTTTTAACTGCGGTAGGTACATTGTAAGGAGATGCTGATCTTCCGCATTCTCACGCCAAGACACGAGTTAGGGGTTCATCAACGAGGTTCTCCGCCCCGGGACAAGAATGTAAATGCATTGCTGGCATGCAGCTGGACCCGCAGATTTGTGACATGTGACACTCAAACACTAAGACGCGTAGTTTTATTTCGACTCAGATATGATATGTTGATATAATTATAAGACTCGATATACCAACGCCTAATAAAGCAGTAAAGAGTCCCAATTATGGCCGCGCTCAACTCTTGGGTCTCAGATCCGCTATTTGGGCCGACCGGAACCGGGGTGTGACAAGGTCTGAGATAACACAAAAGCTAGTTGAAAAAGAGAAAGAATCGAAGTCTAAGGCGTCTTCGTATAACCCACTCCCATATCTCACAGAAGTACCTTTTCCTCAAAGACTGTAGAGGCTTCAAGGCAAAAAGCCCTCCCAAAATGAGGAAAGGAAGAAGGAGGATAATAAGGATATGCAAATGGAGAGGCATTCTGTCCAAGTACCCACTCCATGCATCCCATACCCTCGGCTAAAGAAGGGTAAGCCGAGGCCAATTTGTCAAGCCGATATTCTTTAAGAAACTTCATAAATATACCCCTGCGGATGTACCCCGAGAACATGCTATTACGTGAAGTTTATGAAAGATCTTGGCAAATAAGAAGTTCGCGAATATGAGACTATTTCATTGGCATCGAGGAATGCAAAGCATCCCCTTAAAGAATCTCCCACCAAAACTTCAATATCCGGGTAGTTTTTCTATACCATTCTCAATCTGAACTCGCACGTAAAGCTCTGTGACTAAAGGCAAGTATCAATTTGATGTCGCTCTCAATGTGTAAAAGGTTGAATTTGGGGGAAGCAAAACCGACTGCAATCATGTTACAAATGGTTGATCGGTCCTACAAACAACCACGAGGCATAATTGAAATGTCTTAGTAAAAGTGGATAAGTTCCTCTTCCTTACAGACTTTGTCATCTTAGACATGGAAGAATATGATAAGGTCCCCATCATATTAGGTAATCCTTTCTTAGCTATGGGAAAAGCTCAAATTAATGTTTAAGAGGGTGAGCTTAAATTGAGAGTTTAAGGAAATGAGGTCACGTTCCATGTATTCTAAGCTATGAAGCATCCGAATGAAGACCCAAATGACGACATCCTTGAGTCTAGTCACAAGGAGACCATGCATATGGTCTTGGTAAACCGCAGTATATGATCACCTAAAGAAAAAAAGGAATAAGATAAAGACATGCAAAGTTGTAAACTGGGCGGAGTCAATGTGTGAGACGCCTATTCCATCCATCATGAGCAAAGACATCAAAGTATCGAGAAGCATCGAGTAGATTCTAACCATTTCCTATGCGTTCCCGAATAATTCGTCATTAAGATGCACCTTTTCTCGAGCCAGCTTAGACGCTAAACAAAGAGCTACTAGTGCAATCTGCCAAGTTTTGATTTCCTAAATTCGGGGCCATTGCTTTGTTAGTGTTTTGGTTATGCTTTTAGAAATTTGAGTTTTCTCGGAGTTCTTATATTATAATCTAATTGGTTTTGTTTTTGCCATGATTTTAGTCTTGCGTCGATGTGACAATATAAGTGGCAGAAGCCGAGAAATCAATTATAAAGTAATCTTTAAAAAATGTGGCACATCCCGCCGAGGGAAATTTCTGCTTAGAAATTTTTCAAAATGTTCCTCAACGCCGCGATGTTGATCTCAACGCCGCGACGCGCTGGCCTTAACCCCGCTACGGCTCAGAACGCCAGACGTAGGATTTCAACGCCTCGACGCCAAGCAAAAGAAAAACAACTTACCTTTGTAATTCGTGATGTCGGGAAATCAACGCCGATGTCGATTGGAAAATTCAGTACCTCCTGAACGCCGCGACGCTGGGTCCGAATGTCAGCGACGCTGTTCCGTTTATGTCTATAATGGTCTTATTTTTTCTGCACTTCTTCATCTAAACCCTAATTCTCTCTCAAACCTTCTTGTAGATTCCTCTATAGGAGAACTTGCTTTTCATGTAGTCTCCAAGTGCCTTAGAGAGCCCAAGCCCCCTTTCTGGCCGCGGCTTTCGCTAGTCCTCCTCCACTTCGTTCCTTCAAGCCCAAGCGATTTTCTGGTTAAGAGAATTCCTAAGCATCGAACTCGTTTGTCACTTCTTCACTGCTTTCTGCTAGTGAGTAGAAGTCAGTGTATATTGAAGATCTAGAGGATTATCACTATTTGGAAGACCTTGTTCACAACATCACCCACCAACTATTCGATACATGGTTTGAGTGAAATTTTGAGAGTTGGACAACTATAAGGGAGTCGTGTGCTCACCTTTAAGGATTAAGTGCCAATAGTGTGTGGATTCAAACAAATATAGAACCTCCCATCCTCAACCATTAACGACTAAGGTGTGACTATGTCTTCGAAGAAGCAAAAGGTGAGCTCAGAGTAGCCACCAGAGGATTATGATCATTGTAAATTTGTGAATTTGGGAGCCTCTGAGAAGTTTGCCCTCATATCGAAGAATCGTTCCTTTATCAAAGAGAAGGGATTCCACCACCACGAAGATTTCTTTCGAAAGACCATAGCAAAGAAAGGGTGGAAGGCACTTTTCCAACCCCCTAGGCCGTTTGCCACAATGGTTGTACATGAATTCTATGCCAACTTAACACATGCAGGAAACAAGCATCAAGCAGGGGGCCGAGGGTGGGTTTGTTGGTAGATTTCACCGCAAGGTTTATCAATGAGTTTTATAACTTGGAATCGGTTAATGACGAAGCTTACAATAGACTTCGAGAACACCCTAACCACCCCGAAGTGCTTAGAATGCTTACCAATGGTCAAGGTGGGAGTGGAAACCACAATAGTCGAAGGGCATGCTGCATTTCCGCAAGCATTCGCCTATCCCCGCAAAGTGTGGCATCCTTCATCACTTCCCTACTTCATTCCGACTACCACCACCGTATGGCGACTATAAACGCGCCTCGTTAAACTATGCTATTATTCAAGACATCCCCTCGATGCTGGCAAGTCATGTATGATGCCATCCTCCACAACAAGGATTCTGGGGTCGAACCCCCGCACCCATTCCTCATATACGGATTATGCAAGAAAGCTGGAGTGCCCTTGGAAAGTAATGAGGCTTGGATACATCCTATTAAGGCAATAATAGTGAAGAAAAACAAGCTGAGTGTACCACGCCCTAAGGAGGTGTATGACTTTAGGAATGAGCCTTCCAATGAGGACGAGTTGCGGGCTTATTAGGCTATGTATGGGGGGAGGGGTGAAGAAAGAGAAGAAGTGGACTAGTCTTCTACCCAACCTCTACCACCTACATCTTATGAGGAGTGTGACGCCCTACAATCCAGGGGTCCGTTGATAAACCATCAACCCACGAAAAACCTGTAGATATCGCGTAACCCGATACCACATCGTATGTTCTATTCACCAAGACCCTTCATTTTACTAAACCGGACAGAGTCCATGTAAATATCTTATGACCCGATACCACATCGTGTGTCCCATTCATCGGGATCCATCATTTTACAAAACTGGGCAGAGCCCCCTTCATGCTAGGAGCTCTTCCGAATACTATCGTGTACATGTACACACCAAGTAGAAAACAACATTTCGTTGGCCCGGCTCGCCTAGGCGGCACTTTCGCCTAGGTGAGGCAGAACCTCACTCCGTAAGGTTGCCATCGCCCGGCCATGGCGGGCTTCACCTTTGCCTTAGGAGAGGTATTTAGAATTTGACGACTTTCACACAAAAATCTCATAAGAGTTTTGAGTTCAACTCTTAACATATTATTTCATGCTAACATTCATTTACTACAAAAATAAATGTTACAAAACAATTACAAAAAGTAATTCTAAAAGCCAAAATCCGCTTCTACCGTGCGCCCCGATGAGAGCCGTCCACTCCGGCTGCCTTGCACTGAACAGTTTTTTTCCCATATAGGGTGTGAGTCACGCCGCAGTAAATCCTATAGAGGCTACTCCCCATCTAAGTGCACATGCAATGCTTACACTTAACCATTTACATTCACATTCCAAAACATAGAATATGCCAATTCTAACTTGAAATCCTACATGCCATGCTATGAAATGAGATGAGACTCACTCATGCACCATGCCCGCGCCCCCATCAATTTTGATCATACCTCGAAGTCTTCTTACCGACGCGATACTACACAATGCGCCCATGTGTGATAAACTGGCCATTGATGGATTACATCTTAATACTACTTTTAAAAGAAATTCGCTTGTTTATAAACCAAAGCTTTCGATGTTACACCTCAAATAATCATTTCATTTTACAAAACCATGTGTCTTTGCTGGCAAAGAAATTTCCGGTCTCACTCTAGCTCTACAAGCCTAACACTTTTGGGGATTTCACCATCGAGTGTCCGAACTAGTCCGGTCTTTCTACCCAAGGGAGCTCCAGCCCTTCGCTATTACTTCCGACACAAGTTTTTTACTATTTAATTCAAATAACGTGATTTTGTCGGGATCGCCAAACGATACTAAGCCTACTCACCAATCACCAAGTGAGGTAATTAATTTTTAATCATGCACTCACACCCATGTAATGCAATATTTCCTGTGCATAATGCAATGTGATGCACAATTGCATGTCTATGTCATGCCACATATGTGATGAATGCCATATGGACAATTTATCTCATGCATTTAACCATGCATCATGGACAGTTATATTACATGCATATAATTTCCAATTAAACAATCATGACAATGTTAATACATTATAACACATATATTAACATTCATCAACCACAACAAGAAGTATGCTATCACATATCAAGCAACAACACACTTAATCCTCAAGGCATAATGTGCACATGGTGCCCACAAATAACAAATTTCAATAACAAACCCCTTAACTCGCTCAACCGGCGGTCAAATGTGCCTTAACATCCCAGATTATTCTTTTTAATCCCAAACAGTCCCTAAACACTTTTTGGGACATATTACACAATCATAAAACAATTTATTAAACTGGCCACAACTGGGTTGCAAAACAGCAATTAAAGCCATTTTAACTTAGTCAAACAGTCCCTAAAGGCAAGGATCTCAGCCAAACAACTCTTAAACCATGCTTTGAGCATGTCATGGACCCTTCACAAATCGGGTCATGAAACCTACTCAATAAGCCATAAAACTCCAGATTAAATAGTTCCTACGCCTAAACAGGCTTTAGACTCCCTACATCACATTTTCCATGAAATCAACCCCTTAGGGTGGAAATAAACCTAAGCAGTAGGAAGAATCCCTACCTCTTGAAGCGTAGTAGCACAAGTAGGAAGCCTCTCTAGCTCAAAATCCTTGATTTCCCAAAATCTCCTCCTTTGGATCTTCAGTGAAATCTATCATTTTTGGTATGCACACATAGCCTTTATCGAGTAGATGAACTTTTTACTCTTAAATTAACGATTCTCGACGATGGAACTCGAGACTAAAAGAAAGCTTAGATGCTCTCTCTTTCTCTCTCTCTCCTCCGTGAGAAATCCGTAAAATCAGAATGAGGTGTTTCAGCCAAACACCCCCTCGCTTTTGCAAACACTCTATTTGTCACTTAAGGATACTTGGCCCACGTCGTTCCACATGTCCTTGATTTATCCGGGTTCGTTTCTGCCTCGAAACAATTTATTTCATCCCGATTCAAGTTCAATTTATTTTAAATGAGCTTTAGTTAATTTATTTTCCACTTTCGAGATTTTTCTTAAAAATCCCGTTTTTTGGGTCCACCAGGCACTTCTGCAGACACCCTGAAAATCGTGAAAATTCGACTGTCTCAAAATTCAATGACATTCATCTGGGTAACTAGATTTCGTGACACGAATCCAATGGTGGATTCATTTCATCATCCAAGATCTAGAAAAATTCAAGGTTTGGAACCTATATTGTAGCGACAATTTACCTTTTTGCCCATTTTCAGAAAAATTCTAATTTGCCTAGGTTTTACATTATTCCCCCCTTAACAGAATTTCGTCCCCGAAATTTACACACATACACATTCAAATCAAATGCATATGCAATAGTCATTGAACACTAAATGACTAAAATATACCTTCATCCTCAAATAAGAAAGGATAATTGGCACACACAGTGTCTTCACGTTCCCATGTTGCCTCCTCCACTTTTCGGTGCTGCCACAACACCTTTATTGGCCTCACAATCTTGCCTCGCAAAACCTGTTCCCGGCTATCCATGATATGCATAGATCCCTTCTCGAAGGTTCCCTCCGCATCAATAACAAGCTAGCCCCAATCCATTACATGAGTCGGATCTAGAGTGTACTTCCGGTGCATGGAGACATGGAATATCGCATGAACACCCAATAAGCTTGGCAGTTACGCTAACTCGTAAGCAACCGTACCTATTATCTCGAATACCTCGAAAGGCCTAATATACCTCAGTGATAGCTTTCCTTGCTTGCTGAACTTGACCACTCCTCTCTCAAGCATCACCTTTAAGAAGACATGATCTCCCAACTCAAACTCTAGAGGTCATCGCCGTCTGTTGGCATAGCTTTTTTACCGGTCTAGGCAGTGAGAAGACGCTTTCGTATCAAATCCACCTTCTTAAAGGTGTCTTTAACCAAGTCTGGACCCGTGGTGGGTCTCTCTCCCACCCCCGTGTAACCAATCGAAGATCGACAAGGCTTCCCATATAATGCCTCATAGGGTGCCATCCGTATGCTTGCTTGATAACTATTGTTGTTGGCGAATTCCACTAAGGGTAAATGCTCTTCCCAGTTACCCTTGAGATCAAGGACGCATGCTCGTAGCATGTCTTCTAATGTCTGGATGGTCCTCTCCTACTGATCGTTCGTATGGGGATGAAAAGTAGTGCTCATTATCAACTGTGTCCCCATGACTCGTTGGAAACTCTTCCAAAAATGAACTATAAACCTAGGATCTTGATCTGATACTATGAACAGTACCACGGGTGCAGCGAATAATCTCACATGCATTATAACACTGCGAAATTCCTCAGTGAAGGTCATCCGCACAGTTAAAAAGTGTGCCAACTTAGTAAGCCAGTCCACTATCACCCACACCGCGTCATGCCCTTGTGATGTCTGTGGCAAGTGAGTCACAAAATCCATCATGATATGCTCACTTTCCCGCTTTCGGCTACCTTGAGGGCTAGAGTAGTCTGCGGCTTCTAGTGCTGCGACCTTTACCTACTGACATGTGAGACATTGACGAACAAAATCACCAATGTGTTTCTTCATCCCACTCCAGTAATACTTGCGATGAAAATCATGGTACATCTTCGTGCCACCTGGGTGCACAACAAAATAGGAGCAATGGAACTCCCTGAAGATCTTCTCTCTCAAATGCGTTATTTGAGGGAACCTGGCTTGAGTCCCTATACTAAAGACTACTATACGTGTGAATGAGCGACGCTATGACGTCCCAAAACCCGAGGACCCGTTGACCAACCGTCAACGTGGAAAACTTGTGGATGTCGGGTAACAGATACCACATATTGTGTTCCCTGCTTGGGACTCATAATTTACCACAATCGGACGAGTCTCTATGCACGGGAGCTGCCGAATCTGACTTGTACAACAGATAATAGCATGGCCTATTCGGGGCCAGTTATCATATCATGACCTCTCCGAGTCCATCTACGAGTAAAAATGATCATATAAGGTCCATTTATCCATACTCAAACATAATGCACAAGGCTATAATACCATAGTCCTTAAGAGTTTAATTACAATACTCTTTACATAAAAACATATTTCAAAACAGTTTTCTCTAATATATTTTACAAAAGTAAGAACCAAAGCCACAACTCGACTTTCTTCACAATGGCAGCCTCGAGTGAGCGCCGTCTCCCTACATACTCCTTGTACCTAGAAGGGGGTCCCATGATGGGGTGAGCAATGCCTGATAGAGTAAACTCCTACAGAGGCTACTCCCCACCTAAGTGCACATGCAATGGTCATATCCCAAAAAAAAAAAAAAAAAAAAACACCTTCCAATCAAAATTATGCAAACCTAGGATGGAATTCTACATGCCATGAATGAAATGCGACTCACCATGTCCCATGTACTGAGTCCTCACTGACTCCTTCAAGCCGAGTCTCAATGACTCTACATCACAATCTGCAGAAACCCGTACGTGATAAAATCCATCATTCTTGGATTACATCCGATGATCATTTTACAAAACAAATTTCATTTGTTTTTCAAACCAAAAGCTTTTTTGGATGTTATACCTCAATGATAATTTATATTCAAAATCATGTGTCTTTTTGTGGGTAGTGAATTTCCGGGGTCTCATTGTAGGCTTCGCAAGCTTTCCTACACTTTCACGGGCTTTCACCGTGGGACATGTATGTATAACAATAACTAACGGGATTTTCACCCGAGGGGGTATCTATCCCTACTTGTTGTTACCCGACACATTTTTATTTTCCATTTCCATTTTAACCGTACGACTTTATTGGACGTTGTCCCTCATGCCAAGCCCACCATCAAACACTAAACACAGTGTTGATTATAACCATTCACTCACACCCATGTCATGCGATGTTCCTGTGCATAAATGCAATGCAATGCGCCATTACATGCTATATCATGCCACACATATGATGAAGGCTATATGGGCAATTTAATCATGCATTTTCCATGCATCATAGACAACTATATCAAATATGCATATGATCTCCAAAAAAATTTCATTCATGTCAATATATCATATGCGCATATATCAACATCACAATCAAATCATTACTTAGTCAGAAATGGCGGCGCGCACTTTATCCCTCTAGGCTAAATTATGACATAACATGTCCCACAAAATAGCCTACAACATGCCATGTAATGGCCATGTCTACACCTGATTCATCACATGTAATACATTGGTTACGTATATTGACATCGATCAGTACTACCCGAAGCATGTCATTCAAACTCAAGCAATGACAGCACCGTTCTTAAGACAATTGTGGCATAGAGATGCCCATAAACATTCCACACAACAAGCCATAACAGGACTACGGGATAGTTAAGGCTCAGTTAAGAAAACTAACCCCTACTTGAGTCCCAAAATGGACCTGAACCATTAAGCAACCTAAATTTGTGCGGTCTTGGAAAACATACCATAACTTGAGTTATAGAGGTTTGACATGGGTGATTCAAAATCCTAACATCAAGTTCTCAGATAGAGCTACAATTTCCTTGAAGGATACTAGTCCAAATTCTCACTTTTTCCCAACCAAAAAATCAGTCCCAAAAATCTGGACAATTGGTTTGGCTAAAACAAGGCAGCCTTGTGCAGTCTCGGAAAACGGACCATAACTTAGGTTATAGAGGTCCAATTTGGGTGATTCAAAATCCTAACATCAATTTCTTAGATATAGATACAATTTCCTTGAAGGATACTAGTCTAAATTCTCCATTTTTCTAACTGAAAATCAGCTTCAAAAACTGGACATCATATAAGGTCAAAATAGGGCAGTATTCCCATAACCCATTATTTTTCCAAACAACCCCTTAGGGCATCAAAACTCAACCAAACAGCTCCTAGAATGCAAAATAAATCAAAGTAGGAAGAATCCCTACCTCTTAGAGTGAAGACGAAGCTTTCGGAAGTCTCGAAGACTCGAAACCCACGATCTCCTAAACTCTTCGCGTGAATCTTCGGCAAAATCCTTTGTTGTCGGTACTCAAGCGTAGCTCTCATCGCATAGATGGACTTTAGTTCATTTCCCGACAAAAATTGAGCAACCGAGCACCATAGATCGTAGTGAGAAGTTGGAGCTTCTCTCTCTACTCTCTCTGTACGGGTCTTTTCTTTTTTTTTGTTCCTGCAGAAAATCTGCTCTTTTTCTTATTTCATCACGATTTAAGTTCAATTTATTTTAAAAGAACTTTACTTAATTTATTTTCCACTTTTGAGATTTTTTTTTCTTAAAAATCCTGTTTTCGGGGTCCACCAAGCACTCGACGCCTTGAAAATCGTGAAAATCCGATTGTCTCGGAATTTAATGAAATTAGTCTGGGTAACTAGATTTTAAGAGACGAATCCAACGGGGAGGTCCGTTTCGTCATGTGAGATTTAGAAAAATTCAAGTTTTGCAACTTATACTATAGCAGTAATTAATCGTTTTGCCCTTTTTTTTTTGGAAAAATTCAAATTTACCAGGGTTTTACATTCTTCCCCCCCTCCCCCTTTTAAAAGAATTTCGTCCCCGAAATTCACACATACTTACGCGTACAATCACACGCACATACCATAGTCATTTTGTATCAATGACTAAAAACATACCTTTTGCCTCGAACAAGAAGGGATAATTGGCACGAATAGTGTCTTCGCACTCCCATGTTGCCTCTTCCACTCCTCAGTGCTGCCACAACACATTTACTAGCCTCACAATCTTGCCTCGCAAAACCTGATCTCGACTATGCATAATACGCATCGGTCCCTCCTCAAAGGTCCTATTATCATCAACAACAAGCTTGTCCCAATCCATTACATGAGTCGGATCTGGAGTGTACTTCCGGACCATGGAGACATGGAACACCACATGAACACACAATAAACTTGGTGGTCAAGCCAATTGATATGCAACTGTACCCACCATCTCGTGTATCTCGTAGGGTCCGATATACCCCGGCGATAGCTTTCCTTGCTTGCCGAACCTGACCACTCATCTCTTAGACATTACCTTCAAGAAGACATGATCACCCACCTCAAACTTTAGAAGTCGTCGCCGTCTGCCGGCATAGCTCTTCTGCCGGCTCTGAGCCATGAGAAGATGCTTCCGTATCAAGTCCACCTTCTTAGAGGTGCTTATAACCAAATCCGGACCTGTGGAGGGTCGCTCTCCCACCTTTGTCTAACAAACCGAAGATCGACATGGCCTCCCATACAGTGCCTCATAGGGTGCCATCTGTATGCTCGCTTGATAATTGTTGTTGTAGGCGAATTCCACTAAGGGCAAATGATCTTCCCAGCTACCCTTAAGCCACAATCCTCTCGGACTGCATCAAAACACATTCCAGTCCCTCCTTGGAGGCATCACAATACACGATGTACCTCTATCCCCTTTTCCGGGACTATTAGAATACGAGCTGAAGTAAGTCTCCTTTTCAATTCCTGGAATGCCTTCTCACACAAATCATTCCACTCAAATTTGACCTCATTCTGGGTCAATCTCGTCATAAGTGCAGCTAACCGAGAGAAGTCCTTAATGGACCTCTTGTAGTACCCAACCAATCCCAAGAAAATGCTTATCTCGAAGATTGACTTCGGTCTCTTCCCACTTATAACTGCCTTAACCTTCTCCGGGTCCACGGATACCCCTGAAGCCGATACCACGTGCCCCAAGAATCTTACCTTAGTAAGTTAAAAATCACACTTGCTGAATTTGACATATAATTGATGTTCTCTCAAGGTTTGGAGAACAATCCTCAAGTGACCCTCATGATCCTCCTCAGACTTGAAGGAAATCAAGATATCGTCCATGAAAACCACAACGAACTGATCTAGGTAGGGCTGGAACACCCTATGCATAAGATCCATGAATGCCACTAGAGCATTCGTCAATCCGAATGGCATCACTTTGAACTCGAAATGCTCATACCACATCTTAAATGCTGTCTTAGGGATGACTGCCTCCCTAACTCTCAACTAAGATAACCGGTGCGGAGATCTATCTTGGAGTAGACCCACGCCCCTCTTAGTTGATCAAACAAATCATCAATCCTCAGCAAAGGGTACCTATTCTTGATAGTAACCCTATTCAATTGTTGATAATCTATGCATAGTCGAAGAATCTTGCCCTTCTCCTTGGCAAACAAAACTGAAGCGCCCTAAGGTGAAGTGCTCGGTCGAATAAAACCCCTGTCCAACAATTCTTGCAATTGGACCTTGAGTTCCTGCAATTCAGCAGGCGCCATTCTATGCGAAGTCATAGAAATAGGCGATGTACCAAGGTGTAATTTGATGGTGAAGTCTATATCCCTATATGGAGGTAATCCCTGTAGTTTATTCGAAAAAACGTCCTCATACTCATAAACCACCCGAGGTAGACTCGACTCTTGTCTCGCCTCGTCTTTCAGGGTAAGGTTTGCCAGCTAACCCATAAACTTCCCGTGCCACCTAGAGTCGTACACGACTTGGGGTAAAGCGTCATGCTTATCCCACTAAAACATAACACAAATACCGTTGGATGTGTAGAAGGTAACTCTGTTGCGATCACAATCTATGATAACTTCGATTTATTGCCATCGACGATCTATCTAAGGATGACATTAAACTCGACATGTCCATGACGGGTCTGGTGACGATGACCCACGTGATCTCTAACTCACAATCCCGACATATCTGATCAACGTTCACCCTAGTTCCTAGGGGAGAACTCACATGAATTGGCTTTTCCAAGGTTTCAACCTTTAAGCCCAAATCTCACTTAACTTTAACACTCGCCTCTCTTGTTCCATATACATGTATATAATTCACACATCACACAACACACAATCATGGAGCATATTAAGCACCAAACATGAAAATGCATAATGAATGCGTGGTCTGACCCATGCCCATCAGTCCTGAGCCATTTGCATACCTATGCTCGATGCGACTATGGCGATGGTATCATATGCACCATAAATGTCCTGGCCTAGGCCCATGCTCATCAAGCCGCTAGGTGCTCGGCTGCCACTGGGCATGATCTGGCGGCGAGCACTTTGAGGCCGAGTGCATGCAGTCAATTGTCGGCTCGCGAGAAAATTGTGGATGTCGGGTGGCTTAGATGCCACACTATTGTGTCCCCTGTACCGGGTCCCATAATTTAACAAAAATCGGATAGAGTTTCCTTTATACAAGGAGCTCTACCAAAAAATACAACTTTGTACAATGGTATGCATGGCCGTAAGGGCCCGATTATCCTATATGCGACCTCTCGAGTCCATGCGCGGTAAAAATGACCACATAGAAGTTTTTATCCATACTTAAACATATTACATGTTTATAATACCTTAAGAGTTTAATTACAATACTCTTTACAAAAAAACATATATCAAAACAGTTTGTTCTAATATATTTTACAAAAGTAAGAACCAAAGCAATAACCCGACTTTCTTCACAATGGCGGCCTTGAGTGAGCGCCGTCTCCCTGCACACTTCCTGTACCTGAAAGGGGGTCCTACGACGGGGTGAGCAATGCCCAATAGAGTAAACTCTTACAAAGGCTACTCCCCACCTAAGTGCACATGCAATAGTCATGTCACAAAAAAAAAAAAAAAAATCACATTTCAATCAAGATTATGCAAACCAAGAATGGAATTCTACATGCCATGAATGAAATGCGACACACCATGTCCGCCACAGAGTCCTCAAGCTTCTCCATCAAACTCAAGTCTGTCGACTCCTATCACACAATGTCGAAACATGGTGATAAAATCATATTCTTGGATTATCCGATGATCTTATTTTAAGAAATAATTTTCATTTGTTTTCAAACAAAATCTTTTTGGATATTACACCTCAATGATAATTTATATTCAAAATCATGTGTGTTTTTGTGGGTAGCGAATTTTCGGGTTCTCACCGCAGGCTTCGCAAGCCTTCCTACACTTTCACAGGGTTTCACCATTGGACACATATGTATAACAAAAACTAACGGGGTTTTCACCCGAGAGGGTATCTATCCTTACTTGATGTTACTCGACACATATTTTCATTTTCCGTTCCATTTAAGTATGGCTGATGAAAGCGTTGCTCCAGGCCCTGCAGGAGCCTAGTCAAACACCAAACGCAATGTTGATTATAACCATGCACTCACACCCATGCCATGCGATGTTCTAGTGCATAAATGCAATGCGATTCGCCATTGCATGCTATATCATGTCACACATATGATGAATACTATATGAGCAATTTAATCATTCCATGCATCACTGGAACAACTATCAAACATTGCATATAATCTCCACAAAATTTCTTTCATGTCAATATATCTTTGCAGCATATATCGACATCGTAATCAAATCGTACTTAGTTGAAATATGACGCACTTTGCTCCCTCACAGGCTAGAAATTATGATATAGCATGTCCACAAAATAGCCTATAACATGCATGTAATGGCCGTATGCCACACACCTGATTCATCACATGTCAATACGGTAGGACTGCAATATTGACATCCGATCGAGCCTCTCCAAGCATGTCATTGAACTCAGCTTGATGACAACCTCATCCTTAAGACCAATTGCGACATAGAGATGCTCACAAAACGTTTCACACAACAAGCCATAACAGACCACATGATAGTTCTGAACTCGGTTCAAAAAACTAGTCCCTTAACAGTCTCAAAATCTAGACACAAACCATTAAACAACCTAAGCTGTAGCAGTCCCAAAAAACATACCATAACTTGAGTTATAGAGGTTCGATTTGGGTGATTCAAAAGCCTAACATCAAGTTCTCAGATAGAGCTATAATTTCCTTGAAGAATACTAGTCCAAATTGTCACACCCCAGTGACCACAAGGCGGATGAAGAGCGTGAAACATAACTAGGACTCTTTACTTGTTTTCAACATTGGTGGGCCCAAAGTCTTATAAGCTGAATCAAATATGATATACAAAGATATAAAATGTACCACCATAGTGGTGTTCTGATGTCGATACATACAGTCCTGAGTCCCATTTACATATACATATACAAAAACTGTACATTTACATTTACATAATCAGAGCGCAAAACCTATTGTGATGGACTTCTACTAGTTTGTTGGCCCAGTAGTATGCAAAAAATCACGAACGTCCTCCTTTGTACCTACACGGATTAAAACCCGTGCTAAGCTTAACGCTTAGTGGGAAACATATGACTTATACGTATACACATACACTAATACTCCTTTATAGTAAGCATATAACAGTAACAAACATACAGTAACATATATATAGGGGCAGATATGCAATCCTTTCTGAATTCATATAACAACCGTATACTCATACTTGTACTTATAGCAGACTTATACTTGTTTAGATCTCCCGTAGGAGTTATAGAGATTATACTTGTACGGAGGTACCCATAGGTACTATAGAGCTTATACTTGTACAGAGGTACTTGTAGGTACATTCAGAGCAAAACGATGTACATTACTTTACTCTTATTCGTTATTCAGACTCTTATCATATAACTGTTTGACTACCTAGACCAGTAATAAAAACTGAGTAGGACACAACACAATAAGTACCCAAAGGTACAGTACAGTACTAAGGTGCCGTAGCACAAAGAAAGAGTGTCGAAGCACTTACAGAGAGTGTTATCGCACTAATCAGAGAGTACTGAAGTACTAAATGTGTCGAAGAATAGTCAGAGAGTGTTGTCACACTAATCAGAGAGTACCGAAGTACTATACATGCCCGCCCCACGCAACGTAGGTGCCGCGGTCATTCAATATCCTATTTTAGGCGCTCCCACAATTATATGTGTGTCTCGTGGAAATTATTATCTTATCATGGGCATTAAGTTTAAGTTAACATCAAATCCCGCTTCGTCAAGCCTTGGCGATGAGGCCTGCCTAGCTTTTTCCTTTACCTGCTGTAAACATGAATGGACCTCTTTTATACACTTATGTGGTCCTCATTAGTCCAATAGACAAGTCCTTAGAATAATTAATAGAAAAACATGACAAAGCACATGTCTCGTGAATAGTTACGCCACCTGCGCAGCACTACTATCGCCGCAAGAGTTTTCGCCTTAGTGTAAGCTTTGCTACGCCGGCTGCATCCGAGGCTTGTCCGTTTTCTTCTTGCATGCCAACACTACAGGACATGCCACGCTTGGGCCGTGACTCCACGCGTTGTTGCGTGGGATCCTTATGTCGCGTGCAGGACCCTAAAATTGCCCCCGATGGTCGATTCGTCCCCTTTTATGTAACCAACAAAATCAAAAGAAAACTCAGATACTCCCGCAGATTCCTGCAAGTGTGTTCTAACCCAACCAAAACCAAGCATAGAGATTAGTTAAGGTTTTTCCAAACCCAAATTCAGATACTTGTAAGTTAGGTTAACTTCCTAACACCCAAACAGGTATCCATACATCATAAACCAAGAATCCTTACTCTAAGGGAGGATTCCATACTCATCTTATACAAACTAGGGTTTTACCAACCCAACTTTCAACAAATCTAGGGTTATGATGAATTCCTAACTAAACTCTAGAAATGGAACAAACTAATATCCATACAAAAGTCCAAAAATCCATACTAATCCATAGTAATCCATACCTGAAATCTTCTTCTTCTTATTCTTCTTCTTCTTCTTCTCTTCCTTTCTCTCTTCACGAAATGCCCTCTAAAAATCCCCCAAAATGAGAGGCCCTAATTGGTCTTATCCTAATTTGGTATAATTTTCCTTTTATTACACTTTGGTCCTCAAACTCCCTTCTATTTGCACCACAACTTATGCCATTTCTATAATAGCATCTCATCTTCTTATCTTATGAATTTATATCTGCTTTGACAAATTCCACTTCTTTACCCCTTGTATCTTGTGTAATAGCTCTCCCGAAGTTTCAAATTTTCTCACTTAGCAAAATAATAATTACGAAAAATTTCAAAATGCACTTATAATATACCCTAATTATGTTTAAAAACAAATAGGGTGTATTTCGGGGTGTTACACAAATTCTCCCTTTTTTCCAACCAAAAATCAGTCCCAAAAATCTGGACAGTAGGTTCGCCCAAAACAGAGCAGCTTATGGCAGTATCGGAAAACCGACCATAACTTGGGTTATAGAGGTCCAATTTGGGTGATTCAAAAGCCTAACATCAAGTTGTCAGATGGAGTTACAATTTCCTTGAAGGATACTAGTCTAAATTCTCCTTTTTTCTAACTGAATATCTGCCCAAAAAACTAGACATCATATAAGGTAAAATAGGGTACTATTCCCATAACTCATTATTTGACCAAACAGCCCCCTTAGGGAAAAAACGACCAAACAACCCCTTAGGGAAAAAAGGGCCAAACAACCCCTTAGGGCATTAAAACTCAACCAAACAACCCCTAGAATGGAAAATAAACCAAAGTATAAAGAATTCTTACCTTTTGGAGCGAAGATGAAGCTTTCGGAAGTCCTGGAGACCCGAAACCCACGATCTCTAGAACTCTTTGCATGAATCTTCGATGAAATCCTTTGTTTCTTGTACCCACACGTAGCTCTCATCGCTTAGATGTACTTTAGTTCTTGGCCCGATGAAAATCGAGCAACTGAGCTCTGTAGATCGTAGAGAGAAGTTGGAGATTCTCTCTACTCTCTCTCTACGGGTCTTTTTTTTCCAGTAAAAAATCTGCTCCTTTCCTCTCTCAAAATCTTATTTTCTACTTTGACTTAAGTCTTAAAGACTTGACCCACATCGCGCCAAGTGTTCGCGATTGGTCAGAGTCTGTTTCTGTCCCGAAACAATTTATTTTGTCCCGGTTCAAGTTCAATTTATTTTAAATGAACTTTACTTAATTTATTTTCCACTTTCAAGATTTTTTTTTTTCAAAATTCCCATTTTTGGGGTCTACCAAGCACATGACACCCTGAAAATTGTGAAAGTCCAACTGTCTCAGAATTTAACGAAATTCATCTCAGTAATTAGATTTCGCAAGACGAATTCAACGGTGAGGTCCGTTTCTTCATCCGAGATCTAGAAAAATTCAAATTTTGCAACTTATACTATAGCGGTAATTTACCATTTTGCCATTTTTCATAAAAATTCAAATTTACTCGGGTTTTACACCAACCTTCGTCACTTGTATCCGACCGTACATGGTCCTTGATGGACAATATATCTATATCTTGTCCCTAGGACTTAATCACTCTTCTCAATAGGGAAGGCGTAGCACTAAACTCCCCAAAGTACCCTGGGCCTGGCCCTTGTAGTGCAAACCGAACTATTCCATAACCAACAACATCTGCCACTCCTAAGAAGCCACACTAGCCAACACTCCCCATGACTTCCGGCTGAGTGCATCAGCCACCATATTTGCCTTACCGGGATGGTAATGCAAAGTGAAGTCATAGTCCTCCGTTATCTATAATCCACCTTGTCGACTCATGTTGAGGTCCCTGCCAGGTAAAATCGCACTCAAACTCGGGTCCAAAAACACCTCGAACGTTTCACTGTAGATAGTGGCGCCAAGCCTTTAAGGCAAAGACAATGGCCGCCAACTCCATGTAATGTGTAGGTTAATTTTGTTCATGGTTCTTTAACTGCCGGGAACCATATTCAACTACCTTCCCGGACTACATTATAACACATCCTAGTCCGTCCTTAAAGGCATCAGCTAAATACACCGTAGATAATTCCTTGTCCCCTTTTGGAAATATTAGAATAGGAGCGGCAAACTCTTTTCAATTCTTAATGTGCCCTCACACAAGTCAATTCCACTCAAACTCACCTCCTTCTCGGGTTAATTCACATAGGTTCGCCTAATCGGGAGAAGTCCTCAATGAATCCTGTATCACCCCGTCAATCCCAAGAAACCCGTACATTCAAGACCGACTTCTAAGCCCTAACTCATAACTGTCTCAACCTTCTATGGGTCCACGGATACACTCGAAGCCGATACCACATGCCCTAAGAATTTCACCTTAGTAAGCTAGAATTCACACTTATTGAATTTGGCATACAACTGATGGTCTCTTAAAACCTGGAGAAAATCCTCAAATGACCCTCATGCTCCTCCTCAGACTTGGAGTAGATCAAGATGTCGTCAACGAAGACCACTACGAACTGATCTAGATAGGGTTGGAATACCCTATGCATGAGATCCATGAATGCCGCTGGAGTATTCATCAATCCAAAAGGCATTACTGTGAACTCGAAATGCCCATACCGCGTCCTAAACGCCGTCTTAGGGATATCTGCCTCCCTAACCCTCAACTGATGGTAATCGATGCGGAGATCTATCTTGGAATAAACCCACACCCCTCTCAACTGATCAAATAAGTCATCAATCCTCGGCAACGGGTACCTATTCTTGATAATAGCCCTATTTAATTGCCTATAGTCTATGCATAGCCGAACTTGTCCTCCTTCTTGGAAAACAGCACCGGAGCACCCCAAGGTGAAGTGCTCGGTCTGATAAAACCCATGTCCAACAATTCTTGTGATTGGACTTTGAGTTCTTGTAACTCAACAGGAGCCATTCTATGTGGAGTCATAGAAATAGGTGATGTGCTAGGGTGCAACTCAATAGTGAAGTCTACATCCCTATGCAGAGGTAATCCTGGTAGTTCGTTTGGAAAACGCCCCTATACTGACAAACCACTTCGAGGGCGTACTCCAACTTGTTTCTGCCGTTTTTAAGGGTAAGGTTTTCCAACCAACCCATCAACTGCCCATGCTATCTAAAGCCGTACACAGCTTGGGGTAACGCATCGTGCTTATCCCCCGGAAACATAACACAAACATCATCCGGTGTGTAAGCCGTAACCTTCCTACGATCACAATCAATGACGACCAAGCAGGTTTCCAACCGCCCATCCTCAGTGGATGACATCAAAACTTCTCGACATGTCCATTTAATCTCACCAAGAGTATAATCCCTGAGATCTCTAACTTACAACCCTGACATATCTGATCAACGTTCACCCTAGTTCCTAGGGGAGAACTCACATACAACGACTCTTCCCAGGTTTCAACCTTTAAGCCCAAATCTTTCACACATGATGCAACAATAAAAGAATGAGATGCACCATAATCAAACAATACTCTTGCCCATAAGTGAGAGAGTAGTAATGTACCCTGAATAACCGACTGATTTGCAAGCTCAATTGAAAGATAACAGACACGCCCTCAGTTCCCAAAACCCGCTTTTAAGCTCGACTTGACTCGACCCATGCCTCTACCATCCAGCCTTGGATTTGCGGAAATAGTATGGGCTTCAGGTAACGCCTAGATCGATACTCGCCCCTAGCCCATTGTGTAGGAAGGAAATCAAATCGTGGAGTCTGTGCACATCCCTCACCTCAATGACCCACCCCAGTGTCCCATAACTCTGGAATCCTTGCCTTTGAGGACATTCCTGTCTCATGTGTCTAAGCTGGTGGTAATGGAAATATGTCCTACGCCCGGTCGGCAAGAAACAGCGTTCCATCTTCGGGATGATCGACCTCGCCTCGGGCCTTGACAGCCGTAGCCTCGGTCTCCTCAAAACCCCTCATGGAGTGTCTTCTACTTATTCTCGAAAGAAGAAGAAGGTTGGCTTTATTTCCTTTTATCTTTAACACCCGCATCCCGGATGCTCCATGCGTCGTCCACTTCCCTCTTAATGGCCATAGTTGTCTTGACCATCAAGTCCATGTCTTGTAGGAGGAGTCCCATACCTTACCAGATGACATTTTAGATCATCCTCATAAATCTTTCTACTTTGGTTGTCACCCGTGCATTACAGTCATCGACAAAATGGGCTAACTCAAAGTGAACTTTTGAAGCCATGTATTCTCCGGGAAAGCATTGTCGCTCTGCTCCTGTCCGCCTAACCCCGAGCTTTTGCATGTCAAGCAAACGTTGAGAGACACTTGCCCATGAATAGCTCACATAACTGTTCCGATGTCATTGCCTCCAAGTTCCTTGAGGCTTTAACTCAATCCCACCATAATTAGGATTCGCCCTCTGGGCTTGTCCGCTAGTTTTATCCTTCGGCACGCAAGAGGTGATCTCCATAGCCTCCAAGATCTACTGGCCGACTTGTCGAACCAATGATCGCCTATCGGTCCCTCCTCCCTTGAAGGTCGAGGATGATGCTCAACCTCCGAGGTTACTTCCTAGCCTTCTGCTCACACTTGCACTAGCTTGTACAATGGTGGTAGCCACAATACTCGCCTGTGCAATGGTAGAAGTCACAGCACCAATAAATTTCCATGAAGCTCCGTTTTGGTCAAAGGTCAGGTGGTGGTCGGGTTGTTGTTCACCACCACCCTAAGTGTCCTCTTTCCTCGACTAGCCATCTACATATGTTAGACAGCAATTTAGCCTACACAGCATCCAAAGGAAGTAGGATCGAGTATAAACCCTGAGATTCGTCTAACTAAGAGTGCACGTATAACTACTAATGTAATCTTAACGTCCCGAACTATCTCGTTTGTTCTTTTTCTTGAACCCCTAAGGTTATGTGTTTTAACCTTAGTGTTCCTCTTTTCCTTATACACTTTACCATGTCTATTATTCACACAACACACAACACATAATCATGTAGCATATTAAGCACCAAACATGAAATGCACAATGAATTCAATGGTTTAGACCCATGCCCATCAAGCTCTGTATCAGAGATACCCATGCTCTAATACTGTCAGAAGCCCAAAAATCTCTGCAGTCCGTTGATCAACCATCAACCTCGTTAAAACCCGTGGGATATCACTGCACCAGATACCACATCGTATGTCCTATTCACTGGAACCCATCATTTTACAAACCCTTCATGCTAGGAGCTCTTCTGAAAACCATCATGTCCATTGTATAGTACTATAGGAAAACATCATCTAGCGCCGCTCCCGGTTCACTCCAGGCGGCAAAGCACATCTTTCGCCTTTAGCAAGCGTAACCCTCACCGCAGTGGTCGCCTCGGCTTCTGCTAAGGCAAAGCCCACCTTCGCCTTAGGCGATGCAGCCTGGTACCCAGACCCACCCTCACACAAAAATCCCATAAGAATTTTGAGTTCAACTCTTAACATATTATTACATGCAAACATTCATTTACTACAAAAATAAATGTTACAAAACAATTAAAAAAAAAAATTATAAAAGCCATAATTTGTCTTTATTCACCCATGCGGCCTTGGATGAGAGCCGTCCACTAGCGCTTGTCCCGCACCTGAAATGTTGTCCACATATAGGGTGAGCCACGCACAGTAGAGTAAATCTTATAGAGGCTACTCCCTATCTAAGTGTACATGCAATGCTTACACTTAACCATTTACATTCACATTCCAAAACATAGAATATGCTAATTCTAACTTGGAATTCTACATGCCATGCTATGAAATGAGATGAGACTCACTCATGCACTATGCTCTAAGTCCTTATCGACTTCCATCATACCCGAGTCTTTACCGACTCCTACCACACAATGCGATGCCCATGTGTGATAAACCGTCATTAATGGATTACATCCAATGATCATTTTCAAACAAAATTCATTTTTTTATAAACCAAAAGCTTTTTGGATGTTACACCTCAAATTATCATTTCATTTCAAAACCATGCGCTTCAGGGCGCAAAGAATTTAGAGTCTCACCAGAAGCTCAGACGCCTTCCCAAAACTTTTTTCGACTTTCACCTGCCGGAAAGATTCCTAACTGGGGCCTAGCCTTTCACCCGAGGGAGTATCTAGCCCTTCTTGCTATTACCTGACACAAGTTTTTACCATTTAATTCAACAATGTGACTCTATTGGACTTCGCCCAAACGATATTAAGCCCACTCATCAATCACCAAGTGAGGTGATTAATTTTTAATCATGCACTCACACCCATGTATTGCGATGTTTCCTGTGCATAATGCAATGTGATGAATGCCATATGGACAATTAATCTCATTCATTTAACCATGCATCATGGACAATTATATTACATGCATATAATTCCCAATTAAACACTCATGACAATGTTAATACATTAGAACACATATTAACATTCATCAACCACAACAACAAGCATGCTATCATATATCAAGCAACAACACACTTAATCTTCAAGGCATAATGTGGCATATAGGGTGCCCACAACAACAGCCTAACAACCCCTTAACCAGTGCTCAAAATTGGCCAAACAAGCCATAAACATCCTAGATTATTCTTTTTAATCCCAAATAGTCCCTAAACACTTTTTGGGACATATTACATACAATCACAAAACAATTTACTAAGCCGGCCACAACCGGCCGCAAAACAACCATTAAAGCCGTTTTAACATAGCCAAACCGTTCCTAAGGGTAAGGATTTAAGCCAAACAGCCCTTAAACCATGCTTTGAGCATGCCATGGACACTTCACAAACCGGGCCATGAAACCGGCCACAAATAAGCTAGAAAAACGGCTTTAAACAGTTCCTAAATCAACCAAACAGGGCCTTAGGACCTCTACACCACAATTTCCATGAAATCAGCCCCTTAGGGTGGAAATAAACCAGAGTAGGAAGACTCTATCTTTAAAAGCACAAGAGCACCCGCAGAAGCCTCAGCCCGAAATCCTTGATTTCCCGAAATCTCCTCCTTTAGATCTTCGGTGAATCCCTCATTTTTGGTATGTACGCGTAGCCTTCATCGAGTAGATGAACTTTCATTATTAGCTTGACAAATTCCGACTGACGTAACTCCGAGGATCGAAGAGATAAGATTTGATGTTCTCTTTCTCTTCTCTCTCCTCCCATGTAACCAAAACCGTAACAGTTGTTTTTGCAAACACCCCCTCTTTAGGATACTTAGCTCACGCTGGCGCTTTATGTGTCCTTGACTTATTCGGGTATATTTCTATCCCGAAACAATTTATTTCGTCCTCGTTCAAGTTCAATTTATTTTAAATGAACTTTACTTAATATATTTTCCACTTTCGAGATTTTTTTTAAAAATCTTGTTTTTTGGGTCCATCAACACTCGACGACTTGAAAATTGTGAAAATATGACCGTCTTGGAATTCAATGAAATTTGTCTGGGTAACTAGATTTCACGAGATAAATCCAATGATGAGGTCCGTTTTGTCATCCGGGATCTAGTAAAATTCCAAGTTTGCAACCTGTACTGTAGCGACAATTTACTATTTTGCCTCTTTTCGGAAAAATTCAAATTTACCCTAGTTTTACAAGGAGGACGGTGCCACTCCTCACCCTATTGAGGATTAGGTTCAAGACCTCACAATGAGGTTTGATTCTTTCTGGGAAGAAACACAAGAACATCATGTCTTTCGATAAGCCAAGAGATGGATGAGCTAAAGCGCAAAATGAGCTTAGTTCTCCATAATCAAGAGATCATTTAGCAACAACTCGCTTAGCTCATTTCCTATCACACGCCACCACCGCCATCGCAGTGATCACTTAGATCACTATGGGATTTTTATACACTCTTATTTTATACTTCATGCCATTGGGGACAATGTCCATTTCTGATTGGGGGTGTGGGTGATTGGTTTGGTGTTCTTTATATTGGCTCTTGATTATTTAATTATTGTCATTCGGTGCCTACCATGATCAGATGGAGCTTTGTTAGGTAGTCTAGTTTAAAGTAATTTGCATGTTTTAGGACCATCTTGCTTTAGTTGTTTTTGTCATCTCATGTTTCTTGCTTGTTTGTGTGTTTAGTGTGTCTTGAGTGAGTTTGGTGCCATTGATTTATATTAGAAGGTCATATTGAACCCAAATTATTGCAAAAGGCCGAGTGTAAAATGGAATTTGACCCTTATGTTTTCGAATTATTTGGAACTGTGTGCTTGCATGGTATGAGTGACTTAGCCTAGTTACCCCATTTTTATGCTTTAAGAAGCTATTTCTCAAGGAATCTATTACACACACACACACTCTTGATCTCCCCTGTATACCTTGGTCCCGAACCCCTTTACCTTGAATTCAACTAACCTTCGGGGATTTTAATCACCTAAGTGATGGGACACCTAAGCAAAAGAGGATTTCCATTGAGCCTTAATAAAAAAAAAAAAAGTGAAAAAGAAAGATAAAAATCAAAAGAAAAGAGAAATGTCAAAAATAGGTTGGTGAATCAGAATAAGTGAGATTGTCAACTGGAATCCCGAGCATAGTTTGAGGGGCCTTTCAAAGCCTAATGCCCTGAGCCAACTTGCCGGGAATCATTGACTTCATTGCCCGCTTCATGGGACAGAAGAGGGATCCTTCCCACGACTTAGGGCCTTTGAATTTGGTCAGTGTTCGTGGTGAAGTTCGAGGAATCAAATGCCCAAGGTCCTTAACCAACTGTGGGGAGGTCGCCACGGATTCAACATCGCCATAGTGTTCCCACCTAAAACTTGGCATTTGTTTCTTCATCGCTAGTAAGTATGTTGGTAATTTTGGGTATTTTAGTATGATTAAAAGGGTATGCTTCTCTTATCCTTCTAGTTAAAGCCCCAACTAGATGAGTTTACTAAGTTTCAAAATGTGCTGACCTTGTTAGTTAATCGGAGATCATGCATTCACTCACACTTAGCTTCTTCAAAAAGTCATTGAGGACTTGAGGGATCGATTGTCTTCGTTCTCACTATGCCTCGATGCAATGTTCCTTAGAGAGTTTTAAACGCTGCTGATCCCTAAATTTTGCTGAAAAGGCTGGACATAATGTGCGGTTCATGTCATCCTTCTTTTTGACATCATGTTATCATACTCATCTCATTGGTGTTAGTTCATGTCATTTCCAATATGTTTGTTGTGTCTTGAGTCAGTCTCTTGCTTAGGGAAAAACAAGAAGCTAAGTTTGGGGGTGTAATCAATGTCCAAAAACACTCATTACATACTCGGGTTTTAGTATGTTTTAGATCTTTTCTATAATTAATTTAGTAGCATTTTCGCTTCGTACACTAATATGTAGTTCCATTTTGTATTGTAGGTCAAATTGAGGAATTTTGGAGGCTAAAAGAGGGAAGAATGAAGATGTTGCAATGTCCCAATGTCGCGATGTTGCTGGGCCTGTTCGCGAGTCCAACCTAGTTTGGCATCCGAGAACGCTCTTTTTTGACGGTTTGTAAGGAAAGATGACCTAAGGAGAAAGGGTTCGCACTTTAGAGGATTCAGTTGACGATAGAGGATGGAGAAGGACATAGAGATCAACATCTACAGTCGGGAGATCCATGAATCAAAGGAAAAAGATTGAGCATCCGTCTATCTTTCAGCATTAGAGTTCTTTTACCTTTACTTTCATGTTTTCTCTAGAATTTATGATGTACGCAATTTTCACTATGTTCTAAACTTACAATCTAGGGTTTTTGGATGTATTTTAGACATGGAAGTTTATTTAATTACTAGAATTCTTCTTTATTGTTTCTTAGGAGTAAACCTCTATTGATTTATTTACTTTATTGCCATTATTTGTCCGGCCAATATTAATGTGGTGAGTGATTCTGCGAGATATGAGAAGTGAGCAGAGAGTTAGACTTAGGTGAATCAACCTAATTAGCTAAGCAAAAAATTCCACCAGGTAATTAGGGAGGCATGTGTAGGGCTCCTTAGGACTTAAGGCACTACTAGTGCTTGGGGTTGAGTTGAGAAGCAAGAAACCTAGTATTAATTGGTAGGTTACTTGACCTCGAGAGAGGCTTGTAATTAAAATAGTCAAGAATCGCCTTAGAGAACTCTCTCACAAAACAATAGAATAGGATTCTAGTTCAAATATAAGTAGATTGTCCAATTGCACCAAAAACCCTAGAACCTCATTATCTTGAGAAACTCGTAACTTGCGTAATCTACTTGCTAGTCTTACAAATTAGTATTTTAATTTAGATTTTTATTCAAAATCATCACAACTATTTGTTTGGATTTTAGTGAGGTAGTCCAATTTTGATACTTAGCATCTTGTTCCTCCCTGTGGATCGATCTTTGTACGTTTAGTACACTGTATTACTTGACATGTGTATACTTTTGCGAATATGCATTAATTGCATATTTGTTCACATAATTTTAATATGAAACACACGAATACGCCTATCACTCGCCAGTTTGGATTTACTCAGTTTATCCCTTGATTCCCTTCTTTACCCTCAGGATCACCTACTATAGCCTTAGTAGAGCTAATGATTGTTAATTTGTTAGCATTTTTAGCATGCTTTTCACGTGTTTTATACAAGTTTAATGCTAGATTCACACTAATATCTCTAAAGAATGCACTAATCCCTCATTTGAATGTGTTTTGTATATTTTGAATGAAAACCAAGAAAAGAGATGGAAAATTTGAAAAAAAAAGAAGTTGCTGAATTACAGAGCTAGTTCGTCATGACGAAGGTGGTGTTTGTTGTGACGAATGAGAAGAATCACATATGAGAGGAGCTACTGGTTCTTTGTGACGAAGCCTCCTTTGTCGCGAAGGAGAGAAGAAATACAGAGAAGATGCTACGGGTTCGTCGCGACAAAGGTCGGTCGGCCCAGCAACACGTACAACCCATTGTAGCCAATTTTTGAAGGCTTATAAGATGAGAAACGTTTTAGGGTTGAAGGAGATTCGACAGTTCAAGAGAAGAGTACCGATTAGGACGTTCGCCCTTAGAGTGGGAGAAAACCCTCCTTAGGGTTTCTCCCTTCTTGTTCTTAAACCAGCAGCACTTTGGGACTAGAGAGGAGGCTTGGTCTTGGGAGAAGAACTTGGGATCTGGAAGAAGAAGACCAAGAACTCACCAATACACACCATTAGAGTTCCTTATTTCCTTTTTCTCATGTTTTACCTTAATTTTGGAATGTACCAAACCTTTATTATGTTTTAATTTCTTAATCTAGGGTTTTAGTTGTATATTGAACATGCAGCTTATATCTATTTGTTAATTTTCCCTTTTTCTATTATCTATTTGTGATTGTCACCTCTATTGCTTTATACTCGGTTTTGCTTACATATTGATTTCTAGTTAATCTCAATATGGTGAGTAGTTCCTTGTGAGATCTGCGGAGGGAGTAAGGAATTAGACAGGTGAATCAGCCTCCTTAGCTAGGTAGTGTCGAAATTATCGGTAACTAGGAGGCGTGTGTGTAGCACCCCATTCCCGGCCCGACCCGATTGGCGGATCCTAACCAAGTCCAGGTTGCTAGTCGAGTTCATTTACCAAAACATATACAAAAACAAAACAATCGTTTAGGCCGACATTCCTTTTCGTATAAACACTTTCAAATATGTGAGGAAGTGGTTTCAATTCGGTAGGCCCATAAACATTTACATTTAAAAAAATGTATTTACAATGAAGGCATTCCATGCCCATTCAAAATAATATACAAAATAGTTGAAGAGTTTAACTCTTTTGATCACAAAACATCAATTGTTTAAAAGGGGGATGGATGCATATGACTCCGAGTATATACTTTACCTGCCAGCCTTTCTTTGATGACTCGCGCTCCTCGACCTTAAGTCCTTCGCTCCTCGTCTCACTCTATCACAAGATAGATAAAATTTCACGTGCTAAGCATTTTCATGCTTAGTGGTTCTATACGATTCTCTCTTTATTTTAGTTTAAATCAAATCATGCCATTTCATAAAACAATGCTTTCGTACTTTCTTAAATGACCAATGCAATACAATACATACATAAAGATATATTTCTATTTAATCAATTACAATTCATTGGTCATCTCAAACTATGCATTTTCATGTGCAACAAATCATTTAGATCATAAATCATGCACTTTTTCATTCTCATTATCATTTTGCATTTTAGCCCTTATTGAATTTAACCTATGCTGACATGCATAGAAAACGAATCACGCAGACGATCCCACCGGGCCGCAGCCGTTGTAAACACAGCTTTTATAAAAATATACCGGTCGTGTACACTACCGATATCGCCTGCTAGTACGGATTGGTATGCCACAATAGTATCGCTTGTTCGACTTCTTATTGTATACCAATTTATCCTAACTCAAATTCTAACGGTTAACATTCTTTAAGGGCATTCAAATCACTTTAAAAATACAAGATAGTACGATTTTTATACAAACAAATCATTTCAATGCTCATGCAATTTTCATGTCATTCATTTCCTCGCAATCAATCAATTTCTCAAATTTCTTAACTTAAATCAATCCGGTAATTCATATTTCACAATTACTTTTGCATCAAATCAATTTAAAACAGCTCAACATGCAATTCAAACATTTTGGAGATAGAGATTTGAAATAATGAGAGAAAGGTGTAGAACAAACTCAAAAATTATTCAAACGGTCTTCAAAAATTATGAAACTCTTCAGTTTATTCCTTTATATATCCAATGACATCTCTGAAAATTTTCAATTTTCAATTTTCAATTCCTTCTCTAAGGCCCTCAACCACATAACACAAACAGGGCAAAACATGCTGTTTTTTTTAATACGCATCTTTAAAACGCCTCACCAAAACTCAATCCTAATGTTGTCGTCCGCTAAAAATTAACTTCAAATATTGATTTGATTAGCTTAGACCAAGGTCGTCTAACCCCCCAAGCACCCAAAATCAGATTAGAAACCACCAAGTTTTAACTTTAACATCCCAAACCCCATCCTGTCCACTTTGACAAATTCTTGTAACAAAAACACTTTCTAAAATCAAATAAATTCCCAAATAAATTTGTACAGCAGAAAAGTTAATATTTCCAAGACCATATATTCCTTCCCAAGACCTTTAATCATCCCAACAATCTATTTTCATAAATTCCAAAACACACTTTGCTAAAACAGTCCAAAACTCAAGTTACGACATTTTAATGCTAAATTGGTTAGCTCACTGGATCACCTACTGTTATTCTCGATTTATGGGGTCTTAACTCCATAAATTGGTAATGGTTCATTCACTCATTTGAAGCTATGGTTCTAAGGTTTCTTCTCCAATTGGAATCACCCAATTTGGATCAACAAAACTCAAGCACGCGCCTTTACATCTGTACTACTCTAAGTTGCAAAACAACACCCATAGCTCCACTCTGACAGATTTACGGGCACTTGGGGGTTACATTTTTGTGTACACTTCCTTCAATTAAATTATTCTAGAAGTATAGTTTTTACTCCATAATTTTTAATCCACCAAATTGGAAAGAGGAAACTCATTTTATGGCCAAAACACCACAACTACACCCAAAACAGGGCATACTCGTGAGCTACCCGAACCCCCATTTAAGCCCATATTCGGGAGCCTTAGTGGTACAATTTTCTCTTGGTCCCTTCTATACATTTGTAGCTCTATCTCTTATGGTTATTTACTAATTGGAATAACTTCATTTGGATGATTATAACTTAATCTACAACCAAAACAAGAACATGGGTTTTGACAAAATTTTGACAGCATTTCCTTTGAAAACCAAACATTTCTATTTTTACTACCACTCCTCCAAACCAATCCAAACCAATACGAACCAACAATTGTGAAACCCCGAGAAAATCTAAATTTCCAAAAAATGGTAATTTCATTGTAATCTAATTTTTCTGTATCTCTGACGACCGAAACGAACTTCACCGTTGAATCGCCTTGTGAAATATGATACCACAGTCGAATTTCTCTCTCACAAATTAGAGACAATAAAATTTCAATGCTGAGGCAACGAGCGTAGTGTGGGACACTTGGCACATTTTGAGTGGCTCACAGTGTGCCACATGTCAGGTGCAGAATCAGTCAACTTGAGCTCAAGTGTGGGGCCCATGTGGACACATGACATGATGCCATTGGAGGAAAAACCCATGGTAGATGGATAAGGAATCCTACCAACCAATTGGAACTTGACAAGTGGCAAGTGGCAAGTGAAGGACAAAAGAGGAATAAAATAATAAGAAAAAGAGCTTTCTTCTCCATTTTTGGAGTCAATCCTACAAGGGGGGGAGAAGGGGAGAGTGTGTTTGAAAAATGAGGGTTTTTAGAGAGAAAGGAAACTTATCTCTCTAGATTACCTAGCTTTCTGACCGTTTGCCTAAGTTAGGCCAAGAAACAAAGTTGTTCTACGCAAGGGCTATGCGCCGATCACCCGGCTTTGGTGGAGTTTTGACAACTCCGAGAGGTAGGGTCTTCTCCACGAAGTTATTTTCTACTTTTAAGAGCCTTGTAAATGGTTTGGCCTGGACGGAGTCGTGGAGTGGCCGCTGGGTCCTGGCCCCAAAACTCTGATCCACTTTAGAAAATCTGAACTGCTTTTTGGACAAATTCACGGACTGCCTGGGTGGCTCAGGTGATAATTTATGCAATAAATTATGGTTTGCGTTAAGCGGCCGTGAATGGCCATGGGATTTCGTTCCACAAAGTGGAACCGACAGCCAGAGAGGGTCGCCACCTTGACAGCCACGTTCGGCTGGGGACTGTTAAAAACAAATCTGACGTAGTCGGGACCAAAATATCTACGTGAAATTGCTTATGGTTGCTTGACATGAGGAGCATGAATGGTCTGCGGAAGGATAATAAAACTGCATCATGGAATTAAATGGCTTGAAATGTGTATTGGAAAATGAGATGTTAATGCATGCTAATTGATGTGTTAACATGGATGTTTGAATTATATAAAATATAATTGTGTGAGAGCCATTAGAATTAAGTTGGATTGTTGATTAGCTCAAGGGAGCAAATTTTGATGTTATTGATATGAATTAAATAACATGTTATTAGTATGTGAATTTGTTGATGTATGCATGATTGGGATATATTAACATGAATTGTTTGGAAATGGCATAATGCATTCCATATGCACCGGGGCACCCTAGAATGGTAGGTGTGAGTGCATGACATGAAAGAAAATGAAAGAAAAATGAAAAATGGTCAGAAAGAATTTCTCATGGAAGATTTTCCGAAGAATTGCCTTGGAGAGTTGTCCAACAGCCATCTCTGAGTATGACGATCAAGCTTTCTGAGAATTTACCCCAATACCCGCCTCGTAGGGTAGTCCAATATATTTACCGAAACTTAGTAGCACGCTGAGAACAAAACCTTTTGTTTCAAAATGTTTTCATACATGGCTTAAGTGTAAGGGAGTCTCGTGAGACCGAGACATGGATCGGGGCATGTAGACATTCAAGTAGGATAATGTATTTTTGCTTGAATGTGTTATGTTGAATCATTGCATGTGCACTTCTAGCGGGAGTAACCCATGTAGGAGATTATCATTGTTGGGCATTGCCTCACCCCGTCGAGGATCATTATTTCGTGTACAGGAGTTCGAGAAGACGAGACGCCATTAGAGGTCACTGAGAAGAAAGTCTGATTATTTGAGCATGGGTTTTTAAAACATGTATTAGAACTCCAAATTTTAATATATGTTTTGTATTAGAGTGATGTACAACTCTTGAAACTATTGCAATATAGTTGGATGTATTTTGATGAGTATGATGTGTAGGCCAATGTGGCCATTTTTGTTCATGAATGGGTCTCTTGATATGAGATAAAGGTATTTCGCGGGTTGATGGGTGGTCAACGGGACACCCCGTGATCGGGGCGTCACAACAATACTCTTCAAAAATCAACCCAACACAACCCCAAAACTCATTTACAACTAAAACAAAACTACTTTTATCCACAGTTGGGGTTTTCCCCAACTCAAATACAAATAAAAGGGGTTTAGGGTTTGAGTCTTACCTCAAATCTCTTTCAAACTTCAATACCAAGGTTCCTCCTTGTTTTTGATCACTTTAGCCTTTGATTTTCATGCGGAGCAATCTCACAAATCTCCCATTCAAAAAACCCTAGCTTCCTCTTATTTTTCAATAAAAACGAAAATGCCTTAATGAAAGGAATGTCTTCTCAAAGGCCAAAATATGGTCTTTATGTTTCCTATTCACAAGACCATATTTGGCTTTCACACTAAATCCCATTTTCTCATTTTTTCCATTTTAACACTTCATTTCACTTTCATTTCAATTTTATTTCATTTCATTTACGCTTTTGCACTTATACTTCTCATTTAAGACCCTTAGGTCCCCATTTGACATTTTTACCAAATTTAATTGGTTTCTGTAAAATTTTCAAGTTGCATATCTTTTTCGTTCTGAGCATTTAAATTCCGGAAAAATTTCATCTAATTTATTTTATACCCTAAACATATAATAAAAATATATATATATATATATATATATATATATATATATATATATATATATATATATATATATATATATATATATATATATATATATATGTAATACTAGATATTTTTTACAGCACAACTCTTCCCCACTTAAGAAAATTTCGTCCTTGAAATTACCTTCATTGAACAGTTGCAGATATTGTTGTCGCATCATTTCTTCACTTTTCCATGTGGCTACCTCGGTCTTGTGGTTTCTCCACAACACTTTGACTAACGAAATCTTCTTGTTCCGCAATTCTTTCACTTCTCGAACCAAAGATCTCCACTGGCTCTTCCTCATAGGTCAAATATGGTCTAAGCTCAATTGTCTCCAAAGAGACGACATGCGATGGGTCTGATAAGTACCTCCTCAACATCGAAACATGGAAAACATTGTGGATCTTTTCCAACTCTGGAGGTAAGGCCAATTTATATGCCACTGGACCCACTTTTTCAATCACTTCATATGGCCCAATGAACCTAGGGCTCAACTTGCCATTTTTCCCAAATCTCATCACTTTCTTCCATGGCGATACCTTCAAAAATACTTTCTCGTCAATCTCATATCGAATGTCTTTTCTTTTCAAGTAGGCGTAAGACTTTTGTCTATTGTTGGCCACTTTAAATCCGTCTCTAATCATTTTCACTTTTTCTTCAGTCTCTTGAATCAAATCGGGGCCGATTACTTTCTTCTCTTTTAATTTGGTCCAACACAATGGTGTTCTACATTTCCTTCCATAAAAAGCCTCATAAGGCGTCATTCCAATACTTGACTGGAAACTGTTGTTGTACATAAATTCAACTAGAGGTATGCGTCTATCCCAACTACCCTCTTAGTCGATCACACAACTCCTTAGCATATCTTCTAAGATTTGAATAACTCTCTCTCAGATTGTCCATCCGTCTGTGGGTGGAATGCTATACTGAAATTCAGTCGAGTGCCTAAGGCCTCTTGAAAATTTCCCCAAAATCTCGAGGTGAACCTCGAATCTCTATCTGAAATAATCGACACTAGAATCCCATGTAACAAAGTTATTTCACTTATGTACAACTCTGCCAACTTGTCAAGTGAATAGCCGGTTTTCACTGGTAGGAAGTGATTGACTTGGTCAATCGGTCTACTACGACCCAAACCGGGAAGGTCATGCTTCCTCCCCGTCACGGCAACCCAACCTCAAATCCATGGTGATTCTGGCCCCATTTCCACTCCTAGTGATTCTAATAGGTTGCATTAATCCCATGGAACTTGATGCTCGCTTCACTTTTCTAAGATACCAAACACTTGGTCACGAATTCTCTAAACATCTCTTTTCATTTCTAATTCACCAAGAGCAAAACTTTTAAAACTTTTGATACATCTTTGTGCTACTCCGGATACATAGCAAAAGATCCATCAGGTGCCTCTCTAGAATGGATTTCTTCACCACTATCACAGTACACAAACCGATCTTTATAATATAAAACCCCACTCATTCTCTATAAACTCCTGCTCCTTTACCATTTCCAATCCGACTTATTATGGCATGAATTTTCTTCATCTTCTTTGTGCCTCTAGTACTGGGTTCAACAAATTCAGTTTTGCTACAATTTACTAATATTTCATCCGTTTGCCTGATAGTGACAATTGGATCATTCAACACCGGGGCGCTTAAAAATTAACTTCTACTCAAAGCTTTTTCCGCCACAACATTGGCTTTCCTTGGGTGATAATCAGTCACGCAGTCATAGTCCTTTATCAACTCCATCCATCTACGTTGTCTCAAGTTAAGCTCTTGTTGTGAGGGCAAATACTTAAGACTCTTATGATCAGTGTAGATGAAACATTTTTCTCCATACAAATAATGTCTCCATATTTTTAACGCAATTACAATTGTGGCCAATTCCAAATCATGCGTAGGGTAGTTTTTCTCATGTGGCTTCAACTGTCTTGAAGCATATGCTACCACCTTACCCTCTTGCATTAGGACACATCCAAGTCCATTTAGTGAAGCATCACTAAAAATCACATATTCCTTACCAACGGAGCCATTCAGTACGGTGTAATGGATGCCGGCGTGGCACATGGTACAACATCGATAGCAAACTCATTCTCCCTCTATGGAGGAAATCTTGGCAACTCTTTCGGAAACACGTCTGAATACACTAGGCCTTGCCTTTACCGTATCAATTACATAAGCCAAGTAGGCTTCACATCCTTTCCGCATCATTTTTCTCGCAGTGGCTGTGGATATCACATTAGAGAGGTGATTCGACCTCTCACCAATGAAAATAACCTCATCGTCATTCGGTGTCCTTAAGGTCACTCTTTTCATTCTACAATCAACTATCGTTTGGTGTCGGGACAATCAATCCATCCCCAAAATCACATCAAACTCCTTAAAGGATAACTCAATCAAATCTCCCAAAAATTCATACTCTTGTATTTTGATGGGACAATCTCTATACACTCTCACTTGGTCACCCTCAACCCTAAGGAGACTTATACCACTCATGTTTGTCCTATTAAGACCAACGAGATCCGCGTTAGAGTCATGTCATCCCTTTATATGCAAATGCAATGTATGTCAAATACCATTTTCAAAATCCTTTTACAAAATCGTTTAGGACCTTCTTTCTAGAAACGCCTAAACCTAGGCTTTGATACCACTTAAATGTAACACCCTATTCCCAACTCGACCCGATTGGCAGATCCGAATCGGGTCCAGGTTGCTAGCCGAGTTCATTTACCAAAACATATACAAAAACAAAATAACCGTTTAGGCCAACATTCCATTTCGTATAAACACTTTCAAATATGTGAAGCTTACTGACTCTATGAGTTCCATAAACATTTACATTTAACAAAATGCATTTATAATGAAGGCATTCCATGCCCATTCCAAATAATATACAAATCATTTAAGAGTTTAACTCTTTGCATCACAAAACATCAATTGTTCAAAAGTGATGGATGCATATGACCTGAGTATATACTCATACCCGCATGACTCGCTCCGATCTTGTCCTCATTCCCTGCTCACTCTACCTATGCATAGATAAAACTACGCTACATTTTCATGCTTAGTGGTTCTATAATGATTATCTCTTTATTTCATATTAAATCAAATCATGCAATTTCATAAGACAATGCGTCAGATTTCTCTAACATCTGAATGCAAAGATAATACATACATAAAGATATATTTCTATTTAATCAATTACAATTCATTGGTCATCTCAAACTATACATTTTCATGTGCAACAAATCATTTAGATCATAAATCATGCACTTTTTCATTCTCATTCTCATTTTGCATTTTAGCCTTTATCAAATTTAACCTATGCTTTCGGTGCACAGGATAACGTATCACCGGCATGGTCCCGTTGGGCTGCAGGTCAGTGTCAATACGGTTTTATAAAAATACGTACTCGGTTGGTGTACACTACCGATACTGTTCCGCTGGGTTACGAATCGGTATGCCACAATAGTACGTTTGTTCAACTCTTATTAGTATACCAATTTATCCTTAACTCGAATTATAACGGTTAACATTCTTTTAAGGACATTCAAATCATTTTTAGGAAAATACAGTATAGTATGTATTTTTATATCAACAAATCATTTTAATACTCATGAAATTTTCATGTCATTCATTTCACAATCAATCAATTTCTCAAATTTCTTAACTTAAATCAACTTGCAATTCATTTCACAATTTATTTGCATCAAATCAATTTAAAACAATTTAACATGCAATTCAAACATTTTGGAGATAGAGATTTGAAATAATGAGAGAAAGGTGTAGAATAAACCCAAAAATTATTCAAACGGTCTTAAAAAATTATGGAACTCTTAAGTTTATTCCTTTATATATCCAATGACATCTCTGAAAATTTTCAATTTAAAATTCCTTCTCTAAGGCCCTCAACCACATAACACAAACATGGCAAAACATGTTTTTATCAGCAGTACCTTAAAATGTTCCCACTAAACCAACCCTAATGTTAGTCCAAAAATTAACTTCACAAATATTGGATTTTGATTAGCTTAGACCAAGGTCTAACCTCAACCCCTAAGCACCCAAAATCAGATTATAAACCGATTGGTCCAGTTTTTAACTTTAATATCCTAAACCCTAACCTCGTCTAATTTTACAGCTTGTAACAAAAAAATTGTCTTCTAAAAATCAAATAAATTCCCAAATAAATTTGTACACAGAAAATTTTAATATTTCCAAGACCATATATTCTTCCCAAGACCTTAATTATCCCAACAATCTATTTTCATAAATCTAAAACACACTTTGCCAAAACAGTCCCAAACTCAAGTTACAACATTTTAATGCCAAATTGGTTAGCTCACCGGATCACCTACTGTTATTCTCGATTTCTGGGGTCTTAAATCCATAAATTGGTAATGGTTCATTCACTCATTTGAAGCTATGGTTCTAAGGTTTCTTCTCCAATTGGAATCACCCAATTTGGATCAACAAAACTCAAGTTATTGCATTTTACATCTAGACTACTCTAAGTTGCAAAACAGAATCTGCACATAGCTCCACTTTGACAGATTTATGGAAATTTTAGGGTTACAATTTGCATACACTTCCTTCAAGTAAATTATTCCCCTAGAAGTATAGTTTACCCATAATTTTTAATCACTCAAATTGGATGAGTGAAACTCATTTTATGGCCAAAACACCACAACTACACCTAAAACAAGGCATACCCATGAGCTACCTGAACCCCCCTTTAAGCCCATATTCGGGAGCCTTAGTGGTACAATTTTCTCTTGGTCCCTTATATACATTTGTAGCTATATCGCTTATGGTTCTTGACCAATTGGAATCACTTCATTTGGATGATTATAACTTAAGCTATAGCCAAAACAAGAACAGAGGTTTTGACAAAATTTTGACAACATTTCTTTTGAAAACCAAACATTTCTCTTTTTACAACCACTCCTCCAAACCAATCCAAACCAATGCGAACCAACAATACTCTTCAAAACTCAACCCAACACAACCCCAAAACTCATTTACAACCAAAACAAAACTCTTTTTATCCACATTTGGGTTTTTCCTAACCTCAAACACAAATAAAAGGGATCTAGTATTGAAGTCTACTCAAATTCTTTTCTTCAAACTTCAATACCAAGGTTCCTTGTTTTTTGATCACTTTAGCTCCTTTTTTTCATGGAGCAATCTTCACAAATCTCCCATTCAAAACCCTAGTTCTCCCCCTTTCTTCTTTCTTCTCACACACACACATAAAAAAAAAAAAAAAACTATAAATGTCTTTACCAGTAGGAATGTCTCAAAGGCCAAAATATGGTCTTCATGTCTCCTGGCCCAAAAGGCCCTATTTTTTTAGCTTTCACACTAAATCCCATTTTCATTTTTTTCTTCCATTTTAACGCCTTACTTATATTTCTATTTCAATTTTATTTCATTTCATTTACACTTTTGCACTTATACTTCTCATTTAGGACCCTTAGGTCCCCATTTGATAGTTTTACCAAATTTAATTGATTTATGTAAAATTTTTAGGTTGCATATTTTTTAGTTCTGAGCATTTAAATTTTGGTGCAAATTTCATTTAATGAGTTTCTATATGTTCTGTAAACAGATATACATAAAAAATATTATATATATATATATATATAAAGAGAGAGAAAGAGTATGCATATATATATATATATATAGCAGAGCATATATATATGTATATATATATATATATGTGTTATATATAATACTAGGTATTCATGCTACAAGGTGAGATTTTCGGGCTTAAAGCATCTCCTAGTGCTTGGGCTTGAAACAGAGAAGCAAAAAACCTATATTAGTTGGAAAATTATTTGACCCGAGGAGAGGCTTAAAATTAAACAAAGTAAAGAGTCGCCTTGAAGAACTCTTTTCAAGAAAAAACAGATGAAAATTCGCTTAGACATAGAGGATTACCCACTACATCAATTACCCTAGGATCTTATCATCTCTTGGTATCCCTTAGTTACATAGTTCCCTTGTTCGATTAAGCTTTAATTAGTTTAGTTTAGTTTAATTTCTGTTTTAAACTCAACATTAACCGTTTGAATATTTGAGAAGTATTATAATTTTTGTACTTAGCATCCCTAATTTCTCAGGACTTAACTTTTACATTTCATAAAGACCGTATTACTTTGACAAGTATATAATTTGTGTTAATAGCACTATTTTCATATTATCGCATATTTCCTAATACAAAAACACAAATATGTATTACAGAAATCAATTTGACCTTATCTAAGGAACAAAATATCGGTAATTACGAATATACCAGTACTTGGATTTTACGAATATATCGAAAATATCGATAAATACTTCCAAGGATATTTTGACAAAAAAATATCTATGAAGCAAAAATTAATAAAAAAATACTTTGAAATTGATGGAAATACTTTGTCAACTATTAAATGACATACAAGCAAATATACACTTGTTGAAGATGATATTCATTATAATTTATCGAGAAATTACATTACAATAGTCATTTAAAACCAAAATGAAGACCGATGTGGCTCTATTACATTATTTGATAAAGGGATCCCATCTTGATGAAGACAATATTCATACCAAGACATAGTGTTCCGATAATATTGATTGCAACTTTAAACATGCCATGCATAAATGTCTTGACTCCTAACATAAACCTCTCCATGGATAGGAAACTCGAGGTTCACCCATATGCTCGTTTGAAATCCTTATTGCATTTGATATGAAATTTGGAATGACATTTGTGGATCACGAGGATAGTTAATCATTCCATATTCTTCACCAATGAAACTTGAAGGATGTGAAGAAGGCTAACCATAACTCATTGTATAAGGAGGAAATATGTTGCCCTCTTTAGATGAATTACTGAATTGAGTTCCAATACTCATGGACTCAAACCGTCTCGAAAACGACCTCATTGTATGGTGTCATCCTTCGTTGTCTTCCCTCTATATGGCTTTCCACGGTTCCACATTCGGATCGGCTCTTCTGTATTTCAGGCCTTCATCTCAGGTAACACGTAGAAATCATCTTCACCAAAGGAATGGGTTCAATGGGTTTTGACTTTGTCAGGATCCGCTATCCTCACCATCATTTCCAAAGATCACTACCATCATTGGTCCTCTCTCCCCTGAGCCATCATGTAACCCGTAGTAGAAGCTACCTCAAGAAATCAAGGTCTACTACTATGTTCAACACTTGAACTGCAAGAGAGGGTCAAAAGTAATAATGGGGGCTGAAATGAGTCCCTCTGTGTCTTGACTAAAACTTTCACTGAACTTCTTTCCAGATAAAAAACCCTGTCAATGATTAAATAATCGCTTTCTCGAACATGTGTAGCAATTCGTGGATCAAGATTTCCATCTTCATAATCTAAATGGAGAGGTCTAACCCATTGAAATAGTTGATTCTCATATTCTTTACTAAACTTAGCTTAAATCTCAAGTAAATTGAGAAAATTATTTTCTGCAACTTTATTGATCTCTGCCTCCATATCACGTATCTTTAGTTTCATGTTGTAATAACAAAAAACCAATTGTTAGAGCTAAAGGTAAGTAAGCCGATTTCTTTGTTTGGTATGAATTAGAGCAAATGTGCTCCGATTTCTCTCACACGTCGAAGATGACGCGGTTCTGGGAAAGAACAACCTCAAGGCCAAATTCTGACGCCGGAGCCACATTTGCTACAAACCACTATTCAGTTGCAATAAAAATTACTTATATTCAATATATAATAATAAAATTGGTATTCTCGGGGGTCCACAACCCGCCAACCCGGGTGAATATCAGGACGTCTGCAACCCGACACCATTTTCAGAAAATCTGCGTAGTCTCCTCAGACGAGGAGCTCTACCCAAACATAACTTGTCCCATTACTCTACAAACGACCACCCGGTCCACATACGAATAAAATGAGTAAAAAATGGCCACTAGCCCATACATAAATACTCACCAAAATACATCAACCAATTGAGAACTCAATAGCTCAAGATATTACATTATTTAATACAAACACATATTATTAAAATTAAGAATTTAACACATGTTATACCAAAAACACTGCCACAACCCGATTCTTTCTTTAAAACTCCAGACTTCTAAAGAGCGCCGTCTTCTCGAACGCCTCTATACCCAAATAATGATCTCTGGCCAGATTTGAGCCAATGCCCAAGAGGAAAATCTCCCACATGGGTTACTCCCCACCTAAGTGTACATGCAATGATCCAACATAAACACACACTCAAGTAAATACATGATCCTACTTGAATGTCTACCTACCCAATCCCATGTCTCGAGTCCTCACCGACCCCCTCAGGCATGCCTAAACCAATGCGAGAAAAACATCCTTTTTATTTCTTTCATGCCAATTACTCACACCTAATTTTCTTAGGTTCCCCCAGTGCATACGAAATGCATTATGCCATTTCCAAACCACACATGCCAATATATCATTTACACATATATTAACAAAATTTACATACATGCCACATGTTATTTAAATTCACCTCAATAACATCAAAATTAGCTCACTTGAGCTTAATTACACCATTTCCAATGGCTTACACACAATTATATTTTTATATAATTCCACATCATGTTAACACATTTAATTACATGCATTAACATATTAATTCTCGCACAACTCCAAACAATTCATGCTATTCAATTTGCAACCAATAACACCAAAATTATCTCACATGGGCTAATTAACCAATCAAGCAATTCATTTTAAATCACCCAAAACACACAAAAATCACACAACAATACACGAGAACAAGAAAACTGGCCTGCAGATCGTTTCACGCCACACTGGGTCTTCTCACTGGCTCAAGTATTTTCGAGACCAGCTACCGCTAATTCAAGCCTCAAAATATCCCTAACCATACACATGGCTCTTAGCAAAAAGCATGCAATACGCGGGAGAAGACCCCTACCTCTTGAAGTTGCCTGAACTCCACCAAAGCCTGTCCACGCTGCAGCCTCGCCGTGGAACAACTTTTACTCTCGCCCGGCTTCGAACCGGATGATCTCGAACGACAGGCACCCAGAGAAGTAGCTCTCTCTCTTTCTCTCTAAAATCACAAACTAGCACCTACTGCCGTTTTTCCAGCCCTTCTGCATGTTTTCTTCTTCAAATTGAAGGAGAAAATTGTTCATCCTTTTTGTCTGCCACAAGCCTTCCACTAATTCTCACCTTTGTCCTTTGTCTTGATTTCTGACACTTGGCTTAATCTAAGCCATTAATCTCCATCATCTCTAACGTAAATATGTCATATATGAGTACATGTAATAGGTGACTCTTGTCACATCACATGTCTCTCAAAAGTCGCTTTTATCGACACCACACCGTGCTCTAAAACTGAAATTCAATTCAGCCTGAATTCGACATGGTAGCTAGATTTCGTAAGAGGATTCCAACGGTGAAGTGCGTTTCATCATCCGAGATTTAGAAAAATTTCGGACTTTGACCAAAATTACCATTTTGCCCTTTTTCAGAAAATTGGATTTTCTCGGGGTTTCACAAAAATAGTTATGAAATTTAATTTTAATGAGAATTAACACTCACCAAAAACCATTTTTGATCTTGAGGCTATTGCTGCTCGATCACCAAATCCCTTTTTTGCATCTTGGAAAAGTATAAGCCATGAATTCAAAATGTTGAAAAATCTAAAATAAAAAATAATTTGAATAAATTGAATCAATTAATTAGAATTAGAAACTCATTAATTTACCTAATTTCCAAAATTACAAAGGCCTTCAACATTAGGATTCACTTAGAAAAATGTCATGAAGAGCTTCAAGTAGCTTGTATCACAAACCAACTCAGTCTATATTGAAATTTGATTTGGGGATAGTTTGACTATAATAGTTATTGAGAATTAGTATATATTAACAATAGAAACATAATATTATTAAATGTGAATATCAGTGAAGAGGATATTAATTAGTTACCGCACATGAAGATGATGTTTATGGTTCTATCCCAACGATCCGTGGATGATATAAGCTTCACCCACTTCTTTAGCTAGCCCATCCGAATTTGCCTTCATCAACCGAATCAACTCATAGAGAAATTGCATGGTTGGGACGACTTCTAAATCAATAATGTGAAGCACTAGCCACTATGTATAGTGCCTCATAGATAGACACTAGCTTCTCCACCCTCTCCCAATATCCATGATCAAACATGAGCCTTTCAACCTCATTTCCAACTTATGTCCGACTAAGTTTGTGAGATGCCCATTCATTACTAATAAAGACTTTCTTCAAATAAACCCTCTTTTTTAGAAAACTATCAATATAGTTTGTTGCAAATCTTGTTACTCAAAGACGCACGATATCTCTACCATAGGCCTTTGTCATTTTTGCAAATAACCAACCATGTTTGTAAATGAAGTTGGTTATCTTTCGGGCATTCCTGATCAACTGAGCAACACTATCCCTTTTACCAATGTCTTCAAACATTAAATCAATGTAGCACATGGAGTCTAATACATATTGTATTTCTTCATCAACAACTTTCCCGCTTTCACAAATGCTGATCCATTATCTGTTACAATTTGCACCACATTTGCTTCTCCAACTCCTCGACGTTCCTTCAACAAAACTATATATGTATTTATTGTCTTTAATCTCATTCCATTTTATCAATGTATTTTATAAAACTTTTTGTGCTTTCCTTTTGAATATACCATGAAATTTAATTATGCTCAATTTGGTCGTCCATCCATCCTATCGCATTACAATTATGCATCCACATGTCTTCTATTTCTTCCTTTCTATGTTGACTTAAGCTTCCATGTCTTTATACTCCATTTCCAAGTACTTGCTTTTGTTTTCATATGGAGATGGTGGTTTGATGCCCATCCCTACATATATAATTAAATGAAAGTTGATTGGTGGTTGCAAATTTGCAATCATAATTTAAGATAATAATCTCATTATTAAAACATATTATAAAATTAGACAACCGCTTGTTGCAAACCAAAAAATCATGCTCTAAATGGTGCAAGTCCGCTTTTTTGGAGGTAGAACACTTCCTTTCATATATGAAGAACTTGCTTGTTAATTAATTGTCCCATTGTTTCTTGATTGAATCACCTTTTGAACATATTTTTTCAAAGCTTTTTGTCTCATGTACCAAGACTTGTACAATGATGGTGCACCGCGGCCGATCTCAGATGCCGAATACTTTGTGATCTTTGCATATGTCTTAATGGATCACCTAGTTGTGAAGATTTGCCTATTGCAATTATGCAAAAAAAAAAAAAAAAAAAATCAAAGTACATTATTTTATACATAATTATGTGAAAAAATGAATTAGATATAAAGATTTACCTGTTCTTGGTTCCATTCACTAGATTTTGATGCACGTACTGCTTCTCGATATTCATCTCGCTCATCGTAAGGCATGTCGCCGATACATACACATCCCGCCAATTCTTCTTCTCCTCCTCTTGTAATTCTAGCTCTGAGCTTCTTCCCATATTTGCGCTTTTTTTTCACTTTTGCTTTACTTTTTTGTTTTAAAAGTTGTTTCATTTCTTGTTTTACTTTTGGCGGCACATTTGGACACTTTTGTATTTGAATGGGGATCCATATGTGACATGTGAAATTTGAAGCGAGTAATTTCACCACTTTTTATCATTAAACCACAATAATTGCCAATTGTTCCATATTTATTTCACTCCACAGGTGTACAATACCTCAATGCAGGATCTTGGCCTCCACTTCCACTAGCCATCCTATAAACACATGTGATTTTATTGAAAATGAAATTAAAATCAATGTGATAATATAATATGATATCATTATAGTAACATTATATAAATGTAAGTTAACATAAAAGTAAGATCTAAGTTTCTAACATGATATCAACTTCTAATTTAAACTTTAGACTCATGATGCTCTAATATAATAATTTAATATTATGATATCTATGTATTTAATGTTATTATAATATTTAAGAATATCTTCAAGTTTTACTCTACAGAAATAATTATAATTGCTTAGTAATATGTCTAAGGACTTAATTAATCATTATATAACTAAAATTAGATGTCTAAGATCTAACATCTAATCCTAATTAAATATTATCAAATTTAAGCTAAAATAAAAATTATAGTATAAAAAAATGTTTCAAATTCTAATGTAAGTAATATGTTCAAATTTACTAATGCGTTTTTTAAGATTAACTATAGTATATAACCAATATGTTTAATAATATGATATCTAAGATCTTAAGCCAACATTATATTTAACTTAATTTAAACTTAATTAACTCAATTCAAGTTCATATCAAATTTAACTAAATAAAATTATTTAGTAAAATAAGATGTCTTAAGATCTTAAGTTTCAAACATTATATAATTAAAATAAGATTATAGTATAAAATAGCCAAATTTAATGTTAATATGAAACTAATATGTTAGCTAATTAATTTTCAACATGATATCTAAAATCTTTGTTTTTAACATTAACTATAGTATATAACTAATATGTTTAATAATATGATATCTAAGATCTTAGTTTCTAAAATTATATTTAACATAATTTAAACCTAATTAACTCAATCTAAGTTCATATAAAAGTAATACTATTAACTATATAACTAATATAATTAACTAAAAATTATATTAGTTAGTAATATTATGAACTAAAATAATATTATTTAGATATCTAAGAAGATCTAAGTTTCGAACATGAAATAATTATAATTGTTTAATAGTATGATGTGTAATATCTAAGTTTCAAACATTATATCTAACTTAATTTATTATTATCAGATTAAACTTAAAAAAAACTGTAGTATAAAATATTTGTTATAAAATAATTAAATACCAAAATAAAACTAATATACATTAAAAATAAAATATGCATAAACACAAAATAAATTCACAAAGAAACATACCTTAATTAACCTTGTATTTGCTATAATTGAAACCTTCAAAACCAAGATCTTCAAAATATTAGGATAAAACACAAAGAAAAAATAATTTGAGAGTTAAATGGAGCTTGGATGTGGATGAATGAGTTTTTAATGAAATTGTATGATTTTAGGAGTATTTATAAAAAAAATTGGAGTCAAAATAGCCATTGGATTGTCAAAAAACTGTTGTGATTTAATTATAACCGATGGATTTGATTTTGGTTCAAATCTGACCGTTGGATCATCATATATCTATTGGAAATCATTCTGAACTGTTAGATCAAGATTCAAATTTACAATTAACCATTGGATAAAAAATACAGTTGTTGGATGCCTTTAAAAAAATGGATGAAATCTGGACCGTTGGATCAAAGCAGGAACAAATATGATGGTTAGATCACACGGTCAATTTTTTGGCTAATTTTTTCAAAATTTCCCACCCACACGCTCATACCATACACTCTCGATATTTCGCCAAAATATCAACATTTTTCAATATGTCGACGAAATACCGACAAATATTTTTTATTTTTAGTTGATTTTTTAGCCAACTGACTTTCAGTTGGAAAAATCGTATTGGTACCGGTTGATATCCAATATTTCTGCGATATATCGGCCGATAAAACCGATATTTAGTTCCTTGATCTTACCAAACTCCTACCTATGGCCTCAAGACTATTATTCTGTTAGATGTGGAATCCTTCTCGGCCTGGTGGTCAGTCAGATTTAATGATCTTATCAGTTCTTGCCCTTCTTCCTCAGGTATATGAATTTATGTTCATTGTTTCTTGCATTCAGTTCTCTTTGAATTTCACCTTGAGTTCTAACTTTGTTTTTCGTATATAGGCTTCACTTTCTCTTACAACAAGCCTACTGCAAAATTAAAGAAAGGGGTTAGACAGTCTAAGCCTCCTTCTACTAAGCCCAAGCAATCTAAACTGGCTGTAGTGAAGAATATGTTAGAGAAGTGCTCTAAAGGCAATCGCCCTTAGTACTTTTTGTACGCATTACATATTAGTTATATGAAAGGCTTATTCGTTAATTCGATGTTCATATGTTGAATTGATATAGATCTTTAATCGAATTAATGAAGTCCATGATACATAACATAACATGAAGGAAATCATGATGAGATCATGATAATAAGAGTCCTATCATGTGCAATTATGTTAGTATCTAAATTATCCCTAGTCATAGGATTAACGAGACATGACATTGTTAATCTGGATATACTAGAACATGTCATACCCCCTGATTTGATCAAGAAGTGGATCTTATAAACCTTGATCATGATATGATTAGAGTTGACATGTGGTTACTAAAAGTAGCTAAGTACATCGGAGACCTGCCATGAAACAATCATATGGATTATCTATTTAAATGTATATGATTGTCTCATCATAGCAATGATGCAAGTATCCTTAGACTTGAGGTGCTCAAGATATCTTGAGCGCCGATACTGTACTTTGGACTTCATTCATTGTTGCCTTCCAGAGGTCATTCACAGGGTGATGATTGGATGCAGCTTAAGGTATTCGAACGTAATTGACTAGCCAACAAACGATTCACCGCTCCCAATCGAGGGAGAGTATACCTATGGCCTCTTGTCTGGATCATTACTCGGGAATCTCTAGCCAAAGTGGAAATGCCATGAAGAGTGTCTTCAAGTGCATAACTGATGAGTAATGAGTCCCACGCGGATATGATATCACTTTGGGTAGCTACCTTAGTGGGAGCCACACTCTTGTCCATGCTCCGCAATCGAGTGTGGTATAGATCGCGAAAGGGAAATATTTCAGCCTGTGATTTGTCTATGGAAGGGTTTAAATAAACTACGACTCTCTGGTCACACCGGTCATGATGTGTTGCTAGATACCGCTCATGACTTACTTGATTCAATGGTTAAATCAAGTGGCCAACATAACCGGGAACTTAATGGGTCACACACTTAGAAGATGAAGACTTGATATAAAACGGACTTGGATGTGATTCAATCACGAGGGACTTCACATTAGGAATTAGACTGCTCCAGGATTAGAAGAATCCTTGGACTAAGAGGAATCATTTAGAGAGTGGGATAGGAAAAAGCTTGCTCATGGGCTTAAGGCCCATGAGGGAGCATGCTACCATGCATGGAAATGCATGTGCCATATTCCAATTTGAGTTAGGGCTTTTTGGTCCTTTCATAGGGTGGGTTTCTCCTATAAATATGTGGTTATGGGAGAAACCCTAACCCCAATAAGACTATATTCAACCTTGTCTCCTTGTTTGAGAGAGCAGTGAGGTTTTCTCTCTTGTTTCTGAGAAGAACCAAGAAGAAGACAGGCTACAAGTCCAGGAGCTACTTCTTTTCACCCTCATTGAAAGCAAGCTGTGCCAGCACCAAGCCAAGCCAACTCGCCCCTCGAGGTTCTCTGTCTCATATTCATGTGCATACTGTTAGAGATGAACCAAGGACGTGGTTCGTTTCTAGTCAAGCTGCAAACACCCTCCAAGAGTAGATCTACAAAGGTATATCATCTTTTGAACTCTTGGTTTTCTTTTTCATTTGTTTTTTATGAACTATGATGGTCCAATATGTGGGATTCCAAATTTTTTATTATTATTTACGATGTGCATGAGTGCTCTGGGCACTTAGGAATCCCTATAGTGGTATCAGAGCTTGCTTAGTTTCATCAAATCAGATCTTAGTTGAGAATTTTTTATTTTTGGTACCTATGTTTTTCAAAGAATTAAAATTGGGATTTTTGTTTTGAAAAGAATTGATCTAGTGCTCTTCTTCCTGTAATCTGGTTAGGAGATTATCAAACATGGTTGTAGAAGAAACGGTTGGATGTGATTAAAACTCACAAAGTTGGGGTTTTTATCAAATCTGCTGAACCTAAAATCTAGGCAACGTTGTGATGTGCGAGGCTTCACATAGTGACGTTCGACTTCAACGTCATGACGTTGGCGTTTCTGTGAGGCTACTACATGCTTCACGGCATGATGTGAAGGCTAATAATGAGGTTCTTCTCCTTTTTCATTTGTTTGATCTTGCATCATTTTGGTTTCTCATTAATTGTATGACCACGATGAAAGGATGCAAGTTAAGTTTGAAGTGTTCAAACTTAAATTTCTTTAACTATGGTTTTGGTGGTTTTAGGAAAAATGTAAAACCATGGTGAAATTACCTTCAAAGGTCTTTGGGCAAAATTTGTACCTCATGATAGCCATGATTGAAGAGTTGAATCGAGATTGTGGTTCAAGGAGTTGAACTAGTTAGAGATTTAAAACTTGAATAGATTTTTATGATTCAAGGAGTTGAATCAGTTAAAGATTCGAGAGTTGAATTAGGCTTGTGATTCAAGAATTGAATTGGGTTCATGATTCAAGTTGTTGAATCGATTTAGTTCAAGTGTTGAAAAAAAAAATATGGATCCTTTTATTTCAAGGGTTGAAAAACCTTTTCATGAACTTTTGAAATCATGGGGTGCCATTATCTTTAACTTTCAATGGGTTGCATTAGAGAATGCAAGTTTAAGGGTGTATGTTGGCATGATGGATGATTATGGACTTTCCCCAATGGTGATTGAGCATATTGCATTTGATTATTATTTCCTTTTAGGTATATAAGACATTTGTGTCCCTGCCTCTCTCTATTTTCTCTATATATTTCTCTTCTCATCTAAATCCCCCTCAAAAGTAACTTGAGGTTCTTTTTTTGAATGTATGTAATTAGATTACATAGGATTAGGATTAGTTGGTGGAGATACAAAGGAGAAGGAGCACATGGAGGAGGATCCAAGAAAGAAGACCTTGAAATGTAAATTTGATTTATTTTTATGGGTTGTAATAATCATACATGTCCCTAGGTTTGACCTAGTCAATTCCATTTTAGATAATGGAATTGATTTTAGAATGTCCATAATCATGCCATATAATTAGAGTAACTATCTTTATAATTTCATGAGATGAATGGATAAAGCATGCTAATGAAATGATGAGAATAATTTAAAGAAACCCCTAAATTATTAATATTGAGGCTAATGTCTTCCATTAATATGGTGTGAACCAAAGTTCTTTTGGAATTGGGGTTGGGAAAACCTAAGCCCTACTCTATAAGAACATGTTCTATCCATGGAAATGAGTTTTCCTGATTAGTGGCTGGGCCTCAACTGTACTCATTATTTCGTTAGCAAACCCCAAGATTGTATGCCGAGAGACTTGTCTGAGTCAAGCAGACATAAGATGTACACGTATCATGAGTTTATAGCCCAATGATAGTGCACAAATCAACAGTTGATAGAACTAGATTCGATAGTTGTCTCGGATTGCAATTGGTATAAGATACCTATTGATCCAAGATGGCTTGTTGGGTAAACCCAAGGTCACTCTTGGTGATATTGGATTTGTTAATTGCATAAGATTGCAATTGGTATGGACAAGATACCTACTTTGACCCAAGATGGCTTGCCGTTAAGCCTGGGTCATTCTTGGTGATATCGATATCGAATCCACTGTAGTGAGAGCCCATATAGCCCTCCCTCAATCACATGTAGGGCTATGGATTCTACAAATAGTGGGAGCCATAATGCGTGAATTATCAAGCCGTAATAATGGCGCATTCTTAAGTACAATCTAATATGATCTCTTACATCTAGGTTGATAGAATCAAACCATGTCATCAACAAGGAACTATGGATCAATATTTGACGCCAATAAGTCAGACAACTTCATGGACTTGCTAAGGAACTTGAGAATCAGGTTTCACAAGTGCAAAGAATGGCCCCATGTCCTCGATGGCCCACCCTGCAATCCCCTATTATTGATGCATCTGATGAATATCAGAACACATATCAAAGCAATCTGATGACAAAGTTCTGATCGCTACATGTATCATGTTATAACTTTATAGGTGGGAATCGAGGAGCATTTATAAACATGTTTCTCATGTGTTTATGTAACCTAAATGCTAGATTCACACCCTATTTGTAAATACATAACTAATCCCCTCATATGTGTGAGTTTTGAAGGCATTGGAAGTAAATCAAGCAAAGAAAGAGCTAAAGACAAGAGGCGAACCTGCTCTAAGGCACCGCTTCACGGCAAGCAAGGAACACCTCAGAGCAGCCGGCGCTCACTACAGGTGCGGCTTCGCCGCACGGTTGAAGTCTCGCAGCAGGAAGCCCCTGTGTTCACTAAGGCGAAGGCAACCTTCACCTCAACGAAGGGGTTCACAGCTGCGAAGGAGATCCCTCGCTAAGGCAGAGAGGAAGGCTATGACATACAAGATCCCTCGAGTTCACCAAGGCGAAGGACAATTTGAATAGAATGTGACACATGTCTTCGTCCAGGCGAAGGACACATTGCCAAGGTGAAGAATGTCAAGCTAGGACAAAAATTCCCTCATTCTTAGCCTCATTTTGGGTCCATCTTCCATATGATATAAATACTATATTTGTAACACTTCAAAAGGTAACTCAGAGAAGATTTTAGAAACTTGAACATTTCCCATTTTTTAGGGTTTCTCTCTAAGCTCATACTTTTAGGGTTTATATATTTTTCTTAGATTTTTAACTCTTTTTTGGAGCTAAGTTAAAGATCTAGCCGCTGTAGGACTTCTCAGAAGTAAGTGAGGTGGTTTGAGGACTTCGCTTGATATTTGTTTCAGATCCTTAAACTCTTTTCTCTCTATCTTAATCTTTTCAAAGATTATGTTTGTGTAAACATACCTTGTTGGGCTTTCGAGGCTACAGAGTGGCTAGACTCCTCTAGGGCTGGTTAGTTTACACCGTAGTTTCTGGGTTTATATGTCATTTCGAATGATTTCATGAATATAATGTTGTGTTGAGGTCTTATGGATGTGGTTTTATAAATTCCCAGGTTTTTATTCAATTATTGCATGCTAGGTAGTGAGATTGAGACTTAGAGCTAAAATAGTTTCAAGTATACCCTTGGGGCTTGATTCTTGTTCCCTAATATCTTATAATTGATAAAATCAATTTAACTTAATCAAAGAAGTCTAGGAAATTAGGAATTCCTAGTACTAGATGAATTTGATTAGGAGGGACATCATTCAACCTTATGTGATGATCGTATGGACCAAGAGGTGATCGATCTGAGCATAACTTAGGCAATTTCATTGCATGGATCGAGAAGTGACCAATGGTGTGATCGCCCAAATCTCGGGTCCTATTGACCACCACAACCCGCTGAAACACTGGGTGGAACTGCCTGTGACCCGAAGACACAAAATCAGCGTAGCCCCTTTGTACTCAGGAGCTCTGTACCCAAATGGGAAACATGTCCCAATCAACATCCAATGATACATACATGAGTATAAATGGCCACTTGGGCCCATAAACCAATACACATCCAAATAAATCCCAACTATGTACAATAGTTTCAAGAAGTAATAAAATTATCCTTATACATCATATATCAAACTTATAAAGTTCTAATACATGTGCATTATTAACAAACCAAAGCCACAACCCTACTTTCTACTAAACGGCCTGTGGATGAGCCGTCTCCCTCGAACGCTCCCCGTACCAAAATAATATCCCTCGATGTAGGAGTTTATCGCTCCAGTAGTGGAATCACCCTAAATGGGTTACTTCCACCTAAGTGATATGCAATGTCTAATGAAAAGACATACAAGCATTCAAGTAAATGCGTGATCCTACTTGGAATGTCTACCGATCAACTTATACCCCGAGTCCTCACTCCGACTCCCTCCAAGCACTCTCGCTTCTGCTTCACGTATGAGAAACATTATTTCAAAACAAAGATATTTGTTTTTAATTATGGACAACCCTTCGATATAAGTAGTGGACTGACTCCGATTATCTATTTAGTGGACAACCCTCCGATGTATATCAATCGGGTCGAATTCATGATTTATATGTTATACGGACTACCCTCCGATACCTATTATTATTAGTCAACCCTCCGAAACTAATTCTCTCGATGAACCACTCATGCACTCACCCTATCGCTCTAGGTGCCCCAAAGGCATGGAATGCATGATGCCACCCGGCAATTATATAACACATGTAAATATATAATCATGCATATATTCACATAATTTAAATCACACAAACATGTCATGTAATTTCACAATCCATTACATAAAAATTAGCTCACATGGGCTAATGATCAAACACGAGCAATTCAACTTGAATTACTCGACCAAACACGTTTTCACATAAAAATTTATTTTCGTGTCACTATTCATGTGAACATTAAACCCTGGGTTGCCGCTCACAAATTTCGCCTTCTCAACGCTTGGCTCCACCTCGCGGAACCCGAAATCCAATGGCCATTCCGGCCTTATGCATATCGCAACACAATCCATGGCATAAATTACACCATTAGCCACCCAAGCAGTCCGTGAGTAGTCACGGACTGTAAATTTGGGTTCCATAAATTCAAACAATTCATCCTGTTCAGGGATCGATCAAACTACTGCTCGCCGCCTCAATCCAACAAAACATTATAAGACACTTAAATAAAGTGTAAAACCCAAGTAGGATAAATCCCACCTCACCTGGAGGTCGGTCGAAAACTCCCAAACCGTGCCCACGCATAGGCTCCCATGCGAGAAGCGCTCTGCCTAAGGATTTCCCGACTCCGGCCTGACGCCTACAACCCAGAGAGAAGCTGGACGTTCTCTCACTAAAATCGCTCTCACGCTATCGCATCTCCCGCACGTTCTGCTTTTTCTCCTTTCAAATGGAGAAGCAATTAATTATCTCGCTTTTGTCTTTTCCTCATTTAAGAATTTAAATAATGACCATTATGTCCCTTAAGCTGATTTCGACATTCGCACTATCTCGCCGCTCATTCATTTACCATGTAACTTGTGTCACATGAGTACATGTTATAGGTTACGCCACGTCACATGTCGCTTTAAGTAATCTGATAAGCGATGTTTTTGAATAAGTAATTTGAAACTGCTGAATTTGACTTAAATTGACGTGCTAGCTAGGATTTCCTCATGTAGACGATTCCAACAATGAAATCCATTTTATCATCCGAGATCTAGAGAATAAATTTCGGATTTTTAATCGAAATTACGATTTTGCCCTTTTTGAGAAAATTAGATTTTCCTGGCCCGCAATTCTCTCAAAGGAATTTCATCTAAATTTCGACAATCACATCACTCACATGCATATGCAATTGCACTCTACTACATGTAAATTCTGGCCATTTAATTATTAAAACGACTAATCACGACCTTCTCATCCCTAAACAAGAAGTGGATATGGGCCCGTGATCGCGGTCCTCGCGCTCCCACGTGACTCCTCCAATTCCACAAGGTCGCCATAGCACCCTCACTAGCCTCACGATCTTACGTCGTAAAACTTGATCACTGGGCTATCCACAAAATACACCGGTTCCTCCTCAAAGTCCTAATGCTTGTCGACCTTAACTCGTCCCCAATCCACTACATGAGCCGGATCCGGCGATACTTCAGAGAGCACGGAGACGTGAAACACCCTGGACACCCGACATGTCGGGTCAGAAGCCAACCTAAGACGCAATAAAGGTCATCCTCCGAGTATCTCGAAAGGCCTAATAAACCCTCTGATAGCTTCCTCGTCTCGAACTTGACCACTTCTTCTTAAATGCATCACCTTCAAGAAAACTTATCCCCAACCTCGAACTCTAAGGGCCGACGCCGTACATCCGCAGAGATAATTCTTCCGGGCCTTCCAGCCCGAGCCATGAGAAGACGCGTCAGATCAAGCTCACTTTCGTGAGGTGTCTCTAATCGTACTCAGACCAAAGCTGGATGGAACTCTCCTCCCACCCTTGGCCCAACATAACTAAGACTGCATGGTCTCCCATATAATGCCCCATGGTTAACTCAGATAATTGCCCTGTAACTGTTGTCAGAGGCGAATTCCACTAAAGACAAGTGCCTCTTCCCAACTACTGATGATCCGCATTTACGCCCGCAGCATGTCCTCTAACACCAGATAGTCCTCCTGCATCGACCCATCCGTCTCGAGGTGGAAAGCTGTACTCATCGCACCAGGCTCCATACTCGAAACTCTTCCAAAGTGCGCCAGAAACCTAGTGGTCCCTATCATCTCGACACTATGGATACTGGTACCCATGTAGCCGAACCATCTCCCTCGAATATACAACCGGCGCACTTCCAATGTGAAGGTCATCCGCACGGCCATAGAAAATGTGCCACTTCGTGAGCACTCCATTATCACCCATACCATGCCCTCGTCAAGGCCCGTGGGCAAAGTGGGTCACAAAATCCATCGTGATTTGCTCCCACTTCCACTTAGCTACCTCCAATGCATCGGCGAGCCCCATAGCTTCTCGATGTCTCAAATTTAACCCCGTCGACACGTGAGACACTGGTCGAACAAAGTCCCCACGTGTCTCATCCCACTCCAATAAGACCGCGACGAAGATCCCGGTACATCTCTCGCGCCACCCAGGTGCACGACAACCGAGAGCAAAGTGAACCCCCCGAGAATCCCTCCTTAAACTCCGCTGAATGGGGAACCACTACCCGCCCATAATCGAAGACTACCACCGCGTGGACGGTCCACCCCTCGCGCCCTGCACCTAATCAAAATTCTACCCCCGATGGACACTCATCTCCGAAGGCCCCGCCACCGGGACTCGGGACCACCTACTCAATGCAGACTCAGCCACTAAACTCCCCAACATACCCTGTGCCTGCTCGTTGTACCGTAATCCAAACTGTCCCACAGTCTCGAGCATCCACCACTCCCGGGAAGCTATACTAGCCAATACTCCCCGTGACTTCGACCGAGCACAAAGCCACTACATTGCCTTACTTAGGATGCAATGCAAAGTGAAGTCATAATCCTCTAGGAACTCCATCCATCTCACATGCCTCATTGAGGTCCTGGCCAGGTGAAAATATACTTTAATTCGCAACTGAGTACACTCGAACTCCTCATCATATAAGTACGGAGCAAATCTTCAAGGCGAAGACTACGCCGCCAACTCCATGTCGTGCGGTGCTCCCGCCGCGATTCTTCAACCGGCTGAACCATAAGCTACTACCCTCCCGGGATCGGCAGACCAAAACACATCTCGCCCGCCCGAGGCATCACAATACACTGTGTACCCCTGTCCCCTGTCCGGGACTATCAAGACAGGAGCTGAAGTAAGTCTGCTCTTCAACTCCTGGAATGCCTCCTACACGGCCATCCTAATCAAACTCACTCCTTCCTAGCTCAACCTTGTCATAGGTGCCGCTATCCTAGGAGAAATCCTCAATGAATTCTCAGAATACCCAACCAATCCCAAGAAACTAATGATCTCGAAGACCGACCGGGTCCTCCTAACTCATCATACCTCACCCTCTCTCGAGCCGGATCGACACTCTTGTCATTGAGCACCACGTGGTCCCAAAAAATCTCCCTCACAAGCCAAACTCGTGACTCTATCGAACTTAACAGACAAATTGATTGTCTCTAAACGATCAGAACGATCCTCAAGTGATACCTATGCTCCCACTGACCGAGTAGATCAAAATGTCATCCACGAAGACTGGTGACAACCGATCTAGATAGGCTGGAATACCCTATGCGCATGAGGTCCATGAACGCGCGATTCGCCAATCCAGCGGCATCAAATGTAAACTCAAAGCTGCCCATAACGTGTCCTAAACGCCGCCTTAGGATATGTCTCCCTAACCCTCAAACCGATGGTAACCAATGAAGGTCTATCTTATGACTCGCGCCTCCTCCAACCGATCAAACAAATCATCAATCCTCGACAACGGGTATCGGCCCCATCAGAACTCCTATTCAATCTGTCTGTAATCACGGCTACCGGCTGGGTCTTGTCCTTCTTCTTCGCAGCTGTGAACCGAGCGCCTCATGGTGAAGTGTCTTGCCTCGATGAACCTTTGTCCAAAGAGCTCCCCGGGAGCCGGGATCGATTTCGCAACTCAATCGGTGCCATCCTACGCGAGTCATGCAGACGCTGGCAATTCAGGTGTAACTCGACATCAAGTCTACAACCCTCCGCCATGAGGTACCCAGAGCCTATCCGGGAAAACGTCCACATACTCGGGGCAAACTACTCTCGAGGTAGATCTAAGTCCGGTCCTCCTCGTCCTTCAGTAAGGCTCAGCCAACCCGCTTAACCGTCCCTGCACTGACTGTGAACCTGTCTCGGCAAAATGTCATGCTTCATTCCCCCTCGAAATACCACACGTAAATTAGCCCGCGGTAAAGCAGAACCTCCTACGCTCACAATCGATAACTACTCTATAAGTTGTTAGCCAATCCATCCCTAGGATGACATCGAACTCTGACATGTCCATGATTCTCAGGTCCACTGTGAGTAGAGTCCTCGAGATCTCCAACTAGCAACCTTGACATATCATCCCTATCCTCGCCCTAATCCCTGGGGAGAACTCACATACAAAGGCTCCTCTAAGGTCTCAACCTCTAAGCCCAACTCTATCACAACTGATGCAACAATGAAGAAATGCGAAGCACCGTAATCAAATAACACACTCTTTACCCATAAAGCAGATAGCAAAAATGCATCATGTATAACTCGGGCTTCGATCTCACGACCAAATCATGGTGTGATGGCGTAGACACGCCCTTAAACTTAGATGTCCTGCCAGGGGCCTCGCTCCGCTCTACCCATACTTTGGCTTCCTCGGCCCGGTCTCTCGTGGAAATGGAGGTGCCCGTAGCTCCCCGAACCGAGACCGGCCTCCGTCCGTATCAGGCCGTGGAAGGAATGTATCAGATCCTCTCCCGTCTCTATTCACCGACCGGGATCAGGCTGTCCCAAACCCCGGGATCCTTGTCTCGGGGCAATCCTCCTCATGTGTCTCGGCCGTACGGTACACACCATCTTCGCCCACTCGACCAAAGAACTCATCTCGTCCCTACTCGATGGCCGTGACTTTGGAACCCCGTGAACTGTGGCTTCTCCCGCCTCTTTCCGAATCGGAAGAAGACCGACTCTCCTTCCCTCTCACATTAACACCCGTATCCCTAGTGCCCGAAAGGTCCCTGGCCTCTCTCTTTTTACGGTCGTAATGGTCCCCAAATCCACGAGTCTATATCCTCGTAGGCGAAGTCCCATTTATCCCGCACGAATGGACAACTTCAGCCCATTCTCAACCCTCCTAACCTCGCCATGTCCGTGGCCATAATCATCAGCCAGCCCACTAGCCTCGAACCTAGCCACATAATCCATCACCGTCATTACCCCTACTCACACCCAGGAACCCTCGAGCCTTCGCGATGCCTCGTAGTATCCGGAAAGTACTTACCCATGAACAAACCTCCCGAAACTCGCCCATGTCATAGCTCCTAAGTCTCTAGAGGTCCTTGCTCCATCTCCACCATACTGGGCCTCACCTCTAAACTGGAACGCAGCCTAACCTCGATCCCGGTCGCAAGTAGGTAATCTCCAGGCCTCTAACACCTTCGATCTTCATAAACCAATGGTCTCACACCATCGGATCTCATCCCCCGTGAATGCAGACGGCTGATGTGCCCTAAACCTTCGAGGTTACTAGACTCCTCGACTACTCGCTATACCACTGCGCTATAGCCGCCCCAATACCTACAAACCTCAACGAAGGCCTCGTCGATCAAATACCGGTGGCCGGTCATATGCCTGCAGTGCTCGACTAAGACTCGTGGACGTCCTCCCTTCTACGTCTCAGTCCTCGACTAGCCATCTAAGCACAATTCAAATGGCGCTAAGATAATGATTCTAAGGCATAAACACCGCCCCGAGACACTATTCATACTCAGAATATACAGTTCATATTCTATGTCCCCGCATTTAAATGTAATGCGAGACAATTAATTCACATGTTAAATCATTTTTATCCACAAAAATTTTATTTTTCCAAAAATTTGTCCCATTTTGTTTGATTTTATTTTATTATTATTATTATTATTTTTTTGAAAATTTTTTTGCGGATGAATAAAGTGTTCATGAACAGCGCTCCAACAGTGACTCGTAAAACAAGATCAATCAAAAATCGGGTCAAGTGCATAGTGTACACACACGGGCCCCAGCCCAAAGATGCCTGTGTGCGCACAGCACGCCTTCAGCCAAGCAGCGGTCGGCCGTGGCGCCTGTACCGGCCCATGAAACAACAAGGCCAGCCCTCGCATGTCGTGCCGCGCGCCGCGCCCCTAGTGCCGGCGCCCAGTTCCCCCATGCCGCGCTGCCTGCGCCCCTCCCGTACACATAGGTGTATTGCAAATACAAAACCTAACAACTACACCCTTCTCTGTAATACAATCAAGTAAGAGCTCCATTTCAGTCCCAAAAAGACCATTTTTTTTTTTTCGCTTTTCATTATTATTTTCTTATTTTAATACTAAATAAATTTATAAAATTTATTTTATTCAATTTTCTTCAATTTTACAACTTGTAAAACCTTAGAAAATTATTTTCTTCACCTCATTTTTTTTTCATTTTTCTTTAAACTAAATAAATTTATTCAAATTTATTTATTTATTTTTCTCTTTGTTCCAGTTTTTACACACTGTAACAACTCCCAAAAATTTTCCTATGTGCTATCTCCTAAGCACACAAACCATACACAATATATGATCACACATCATTCATGTTATGCATATTTTTCACACAACAATTTATCAAATCATTAATAAACATATCAAAACACATGCATGCAAGCATCCTAGTTTTGTCCCGTGATTTCCTAGGTAATCTCATACCTAAACTTAACATCGAATCACACCTAGTGGTGATGTTCTTACACCTCAAAGACTATGGCCTAAGCCCAAATCCCCTCAAGCCCTAGATATTCGTGTACTTAAGCCCGATACTGCTCGTGACGCCCAAACTCGGGGTCCGACCACCACAACCCACTAAACACCTGAATGCCTGGTGACCATACCATGAAAATCTGCAGTCCCTTTGTACCTGGGAGCTCTACTAAATACAAACCGTCTCCAATCAACATCCAAAGATATATACATGAGTATAAACCCGCCACTTGGGCCTACAAACCAATACTCCATCCAAATAAACTCTAACTATGTACAATAGTTTCAAGAAGTACAAATTATCCTTATACATCATATATCAAACTTTATATTCTAAATACATGTGTACATAAAAAAACCAAAGCCACAACCCGCTCTTTATCTCTAAACGGCCTCAGGATAGAGCTGCCTCCTCGAACGCTCCCTATACCCGAAAAATATCCCCTCGACAGGTGAGCTATCGCCAAAGAGTGGAATCACTCTAAACGGGTTACTCTCCACCTAAGCCGCATACGCACGCCCATCTAAAACATACATTCAAGTAAATGCGTGATCCTACTTGAATGTCTATCCGATCAACTTTATACCCCGAGTCCTCACCGACTCCCCTTCACACTCTGCCTGCCTACGTATGAGAAACATTATTTCCAAAACAAAGATATTTGTTTTTAATTCGTGACAACCCTCCGATATGTTTAGTGGACCGACCAATATCTATTTAGTGGACAACCCTCCGATGTATATCAATCACTCGATCTACGATTGATATGTTATATGGACTACCCTCCGATAATTATTATTATTAGTCAACCCTCCGAAACCACTCTCTTGATGAACCACCTCATGCACTCACTCCTATCGTGCATGATGCCAATTCCGATACAATTATATAACACATGTAAATATATAATCATGCATATATTCACATAATTTAAATCACACAAACATGTCGTGTAATTTGGCCAATCCATTACATCAAAATTAGCTCACTGGCTATCGATCAAACACGAGCAATTCAACTTCAATTACTCTCGACCAAACACGCTACATAAAAATTTATTTCGTGGTCACTTCATTCATGTGAATAAGAAACCCTCTGGGTTACTGCTCACAACCGCCTTCTCTCAACGCCTTCTGCTCCACTCAGGAACCCGAATCCAATGGCCATTCCTGCCTTATGCATATCGCAACACAATCCATGGCATAAATTACACCATTAGCCACCCAAGCAACTGGGTGGAGCACTACATCAGTAAATTTGTGGCTCATAAATTTAGTCACCCTAGCCCCAAGTTTTGGGACCGATCAAACGACTGTTCAAGGCCTCAATCCAACCGAAACATTATAAGACACTTAAATAAAGTGTAAAACCCAAGTAGGATAAATTCCTCACCTCACTAGTTTGTCAAAACCCCAAACCCAGTGCTCATGCATAGTTCCTCCTCGATGCGTAGCAGCCTTTCCTTCATCAAGGATTTCACTACTGATCGCCTACAAATCTAGAAAGAAGTTGGATGTTCTCTCACTAAAATCACCATTTTCACGCTATCTGATCTCCCCGCACGTCTGTTTTTCTCCTTTTCAAATGGAGAAGACAACAATTCTGTTTTGTCTTTTCCTCATTTAAGAATTTAAATAATGATCATTATGTCCCTAAGCTTGGATTTTCGACACGGCACTATCTCTACTGGTCCATTTCCATCATTTATCTACTCATGTAACTTGTGTCACATGAGTAGTTACGTTATAGGGCGACTTTCATCAATGTTACATGTCGTTTACTTCAGACAGATACGCGATACCTCAGTAAAATTCATTAACTCCGACTGTCTTTAATTCGATTTAAATTCGACGTATAAATAGATTTCATGAGACGATTCCAACGATGAAACTAAGCCATCATTCGAGATCTAGAGAATAAATTTCGGATTTTTAACCGAAATTACGATTTTGCCCTTTTTGAGAAAATTATATTTTCTCGGGTCTTACAAATTTCCTAAGGACCGATTTACCTTAGAACAAGTATCACATTGTTTGATCGAGATGGACCAAAAGGAGAATAGAGATTCGGTGTGAGAAATTGAGGAGATACTCAAAAGAGTAGACCTCATACAGAGTTCCTTGGGTAAGCGCAAGAGTATTTTCACTTAATTGCACTTAATGAATATAAGCAATAAATGCACCTATGGAGACAGTCGACCCTAGTGTCATTCCATAAAGTTTTTCTTACAACTTAATCCAATCATTTGCTAATATTTTAAAGTAGATTTTTAGTTTAACTTAGTTTCCATTTTAGTTAACAATCAATCACAATCATTAATTTCACTTAAATAGTAAAATTCTCGAGTAGTCGAGGTACTTAATCCCCACTTAAGCCAGCTTTTCCCTGTGGCATCGACATCTAAGGTTTTTAAATTGAAAGCCACTGTATTACTTGTGACCCGTACACTTGCGGGTTTTGGTTAGTTTTTACCAAATATTTATATAACACAAAAACAACCGAACAAGTTTTTGGCACCGTTGCTGGGGAAGCAACATTTTAAGTGGAGTAGATTGATATTCCAACAAAAGGGACATTTTCTACTTTGAGCATAAACCTTTTTTGTGTAGGAATTTTATTCTATTTCCTTTATTTTTATTTTTATTTTTAGTTTTATATTTTGTTTTTGTTTTGTATTCAGTTTGCTTACTCCGTTTTTTAGTGTTGTTCTCTTATTTCAAGTACCCAATTTTATGCATAAAAGGTCTATATCTAGGTTAGTACCGTTTGATCCAGAAATTGAGAGAATTTTGTTATAAATTGAAAGATCGAGTCCGGTAATATCAGAATGGAAGAACAAAATGGTGATTGATTTAGTGAAGGCCATTTAGACCCATATGAGATGCCTGAAAGGCAAGAACCAACTTTGGGAGACTATAAGAGACAATTGTTAAATGAAAACTTTTTAGGGATTAGTTACCAACCTATTGATGCAAATAATTTTGAGTTGAAACCTGCATTGATATCTATGGTCTAGTAACAAAAATTTGGTGGAAGTCCTTTTGAGGATCCAAATGCTCATCTTTCAAATTTTCTAGAGTTGTGTGGTACAATCAAGATGAATGGAGTAGACCACGATGTGATAGAGTTGAAGTTGTTTCCATTCTCATTGAGGGACAAGGCAAGGGGCTGGTACCATAATTTGATACAGGGTTCCATCAATAGATGAGGAAAGCTAGTGGAGGTCTTTTTAACAAAATTCTTTCCACCCTAACTCACGTCACAACTTCGAGCTGAAATCACACAGTTTAGACAAGGTCATTAGGAAACGCTATACAATGCTTGGGACAGATTTCGAGAATTGTTGAGGAAGTGTCCACAACATGGGTACGAGCTAAGTGCTTAAGTACAAACTTTTTACAATGGTCTAAGTTATTCCACGAGAGCATTGGTTGATGCGGCGTGCGGAGGTTCGATAACAACTAAAACCATGGGAGAGGCCAATCAACTATTTGAGGAGTTGGCAAAGAACAACTACCAAGCTACTTTAGAAAGAAATACTGCAAGAAGACAAGGTGGAGTAATTGAAGTTGATAGGGTGTCTTCATTAGAAGCAAAATTCGATGCTTTGATGGCTAGACTGAACCAACAAGCTCCAAGGGAGTTGACTATTGGGGAAATAACATATATTCAAGCACAAGTGCTCTTATGGCTAATCCTTGGCTTCAAATTGAGGACACAAATTATGTGAATAATAGAATTTACACATTCCGACCCAAAAACAACTTACCCTCTCATTATCATCCTGGGTTAAGAAACCATGAAATCTTCTCTTGTAACAATCAAGCCATAGTTCCCCATGAGCCCCACCAATTAAGCAAAACCATGGCACCCCCAGGTTTTCATAACCAAGGAGCTTCGAGCTCCAATTATCAAAGCAATACAAGGCAACCGGGATTCAATGAGCTCTTGCTAGTGATTAATGATATGAGGAAATCTACCGACATAAGAATCACTCAGCTGGAAAATAGTCAATTTGTGATGGGAAATGTAATTAAGAACATGGAAAGTATTCAAAATATCATGGGCACTAGCATGAAAAATCTGGAGCACAATCAATCTAATATTGGCACATGCATGAAAAACATGGAGACAAATCAAGTTAGGTTAGGAGCATCTTTGAAAAATTTGGAAACTCGGATAGGACAATTAGCTCAATCTTTGAGAGAAAATCCTCCAAAATCCTTTCCAAGTGACACAGAGAAAAACCTGAAGCAATGCATGGTTGTAACACTAAGAAGTGGGAAAGAGCTAGATGAGCCCAAGAAGAGTGAAAAAGTTGAAAAGCAAGTGGAGCAAAAAAATCTAGAAATTGAAGAAAAGATAGAAGCAAGAAGAACAAAGCGGGAGTTGAGCTGAACAACAAAGGAAATGAGCAAAAATATGATGAAGTTATCCCAGGAAGGATGACTTTTCCTGATAACCCTCCATTGTATACACCACCCTTTCCCCAAAGATTTCGAAAAACCAAGCTGGATGAGTAGTTTGCTTAGTTTCTAAATATGTTTAAGAAACTCAAGATCAACATTCCATTTGCCGATGCGTTGACTCAAATGCCTAATTATGTAAAATTCATGAAGGAGATAATGAGCAACAAGAAAAAGTTAGAGGCATATGGGACAGTAAATTGCAGTGCAATCATTCAACGGAAGCTCCTAAAAAAACTCAAAGATACGGGTAGTTTCACTATCCCTTATACCATTGGGGAGCACACATTCAGCAAGGCACTATGTGATCTTGGGGCAAGCATAAATCTAATGCCATTCTCAATGGCTAAAAAGTTAAATTTGGGGGAGATTATATCTACAACTTTATCACTTCACCTAAAGGTATTATTGAAGATATACTTACGGTGGCTAAAATGACTTCCTTGTGGACTTCATGGTATTAAACATGGAGGAGGATGAAAAAGTACCTCTCATTCTAGGGAGACCTTTTCTAGCCATAAGTCGGTCCCTCATTGATGTGGAAAGTGGAGAATTGATTCTAAGGGTCGAAGATGACAAAGTACAATTGAGCATCTATAAAAATGACAAGCTTCAGAAGAAAGAAAATGAAGTGTACATGAGAAAAGAAGCCATAACCGTGCAAGGAGTAGAGATCATGAAAAAGGTCCGGAAAAAGGCCCAAGTGTTATCTTACTAGGTGAAGAACAACGGGGAAGAACATGGAATTCAAAGGTGGAGCAAACTAAAATGATATCAATTGTGAGGAAGGTGGATGTAATGTACTTATCAGTTGAGGGAATTGAAAAATCAACCGATGTGAAGAAAAAGAAGAAATTACAAACTCCACTATCATACCGAAGAATCTCATTTCAGCATGTTTTTGGAAATAATGACCAAGAACCCAACATTCATTCTCCGGGTTGAGTGCGGAGTTTCTCTTCGTCTGTGGGAACACCAGCAGTGAGACACAACTTCGTCGAGCTTTCGACACTAAGCATAGCACTTATGGGAAGGCAAACCAAGTTTTGTAAGACCCCCTATTTTCCCTTTTATTTTCTTACTCCTTTTCATATCTTTCTAGATTAATTTTGTTATTTTTGGGGATTCTTGCTTTGTTTTCTTTGATATGTGTGTTAAGTGCTTCAGGTACCACCAAGTATCAAAGACCAAATCCGGGGTTGATTGGTGTGGAACTGGAAATTTTTGGGAGTGAATTGGAAATTTTTATAAAACATTGTGTTTTTCAAAGAAGAGGGTTATAATATCAAAGTGGAAGCTTATGGAGACAAAATTCTAAGTTTCAAAACACTTTTTAAGTTTTTCTTGGTGTTCAGGTTCGCCTTGATGAAGGTATCCTTCGTTGCAATGAACTAGTTAGCTAAGGCAAAGCATGTCTTCTCCGAGGCGAATAATGAACCAATTTTTGTTAGCCCACGGGTTCGCCTTAGTGAAGGCATCCTTCACCGTAGCAAACCAATTCGTCGAGGCGAACAAAAATCCAACATTGTTTCATCTTTCGGGTTCGCCACATCGAAGGTCTCTTCAATGCGATGAAGCCCCATGATCTTTCAAAATTTTGGCGCTTCGTAGAGGAAAAGAAGCCCAACTATTAGGCACTATAAATGAGAGCATAAGCCATTTTTTCATTTTTTTGGCTTTCCCTCTCCAAAAATAGGCACTTCCAAACACAATTACCCCATCTCCCTTCCTCCAAGGCCCCAAAGAAGACAGTTCCAGAGAAGAGGAAGAAGACAGGCTTGAGTTCACCCATGCCTCTGTCCCCTCCAGAAAATCCTGAAAAATTTATCACACTTGAGGCTATAAAAGCTGTACCATGAGTCCCTCTACAACAGAACCTTTGTAGTAGAGCACGGTTTCCTGAACTCCAACGTCTATTTCAACTTCATGATTCATGACAAAAGTTGGAGGAGGTTCTGTGAGCATCCCCAACCTGAGATAGCTTTGATGGTCAGGGAGTTTCATTCCAACCTGTGATACCGACTAGGCAACACCGTTTATGTACGAGGGAAGTGGGTGAATTTTGGTGCGGCTACGATAAACCGAGTGTTCAACTTAGAGGATGATGACAACGAAGCCTACATGGCCCTTTTTCAGAACACGGACTATCAGATGATGATGCGCGTCCTTACGAATGGTAGAGGTGTGTGGAAGCGACACCCCTCCACATAAGAAGTGATCACCTTTCTCATGTCCGCTCTGAAGCTGGTCCCAAAGGCTTGGTACAATTTTATTTGTGCCACCTTGAAACCAAGCCTTCACCTCTCCACTGTCACCCAGGACAAGATGATCCTACTATATGTGATCGCTTAGGGTATCAAGTTCGATGTAGGGCATGTCATAGAAAGGGGGGTTATAGAGTCTACCCATGGGCAATGTATCGAAGCCCTTTTCCATCCATCATTGATCACACAGATGTGCCAGCTTGATGAAGTGCCCATGCTAGAATAAAAGGAGAAGTCCACCCATAGACTCCCAGTACCACTCCCGAAGACTAAGCATGGAGTTGTCGATGACATGGAGGACAGAGACGCAGCAAAAGAACAAGCAGAGGAAGAGCTCGAAAACAACAACGAGGCTAATGAGGCACCACGAGGCCATTAGAGAAACTGTTCGAGCAACTTGCGCCTACTTCGTGGATGAGCTAGCTCACAATAGTGTGGATGAGGGTCGATCGCCTGAGCGCAATACTACCTTACTCTCACAAATTTTATGCACCCTACCACTCTGACTAGCATCTTCTATCAACGTGACGCTTTACAGCCCCGCCTCCGTTTAGGTTTCAAAGATGGCCTTCAACCATACCTCACAAGAACCGATGGACCCTACTGACACCGATTTCCTCGAATTTGCGAGCACTTGTATACTCGAGGGAGTTTCTATTTCCTCACATCTTGTTTTGTGTATCGAGACAAGTATTGTTTAATTTGGGGGTGTTTTCTAGTAATTTTTAGTATTTTCAGTTTCTATGCTTTTATTGGTGAGACCGGATGCACTTGGAACAATTAACTTATTTTGGTTATTTTGCTTTACTTTTTTACTGTTTCTGGATATTTTGGATGATTTGGATGATTTGGATTTTTTATGCTATTTTGGTATGCTTGATCGGTTTTATGCATTTTTTTTTTCAATCTTTAGTCATAGTTAAGTCTTACATGCATTTGTTTTTTAGAAATTCATCCTAATGCCATAGGGTAAAAAAATTTTGAAACATTTTTTTTTGTAAATTTATAGAAAGTTAATTTTTTGTTGTCTGTGGGTTTGTTGTTGAGATACCTAGAATGCCTATGACGATACCTTATTCTGTTGTTCTTTACATATGAATAATGTGAGAGATAGTTGAACCAAAAGTCAAATATGATGACCATATAGTTGTACACTTAGTTATAGGTCTACACTAAATCAATCACAAGTCTCATGTACCCCTGTTGGCCAATTATGCTTGGTTTAGAGAAAAATTAGAGGGAAATCATGTTGTATAGATCCCACGAGACTTTAGAACTTGCTCAAGTATCATTTGAGGCGAAATCCTAGGCATAACATCTTTTGGGAAATGATATAGGCCATCCTTGAAATTGGTTGAGCCTTTCTAGCCTACCCGATTATGCATTAATCCATAGTCACCCAGTTTGAGCCGTAATAGTCATGTTCTATCTTGAAAAGCAAGAATGAACTCTCATATCCCTTCATTTTATCCTTCAATCAAGAACCCGTATTTTTACCCTTAACATGTCGTGTATAGAGCACAAATCATGAGAAGGACATGTACTTTGGTGGGAAGTTGGAATGAAGTGGTGTTGATTAGTACAAAATGACAAGGAAGAGGTGGAAAAGAGCAAAGAAGAAAAGAACTACAGGGGGAGCAAATTTAACCTTGTAGGGGTGTTTTAACACCTAATACCCCAAGGCTAACTGGTCCAAGAGTTATTGACCTAAAACTTGCTACATAGAATAGGTAGAAATCTTAAAGGGGTTGAATATTGCACTGCTCTACACCTTGATGTTCAAAAAAAGAAAAAAGTCATGGTAATTTTGGAGAAAGATAGAAACATATAAGTTTGGGGGTGATGAAATGCATAATGATGCTAAACAGGTTGAGTGAATGACTCAATTGGAGATATAGTCAAATTTTGGAGGATAAAGCACAAGAATAGAAGGAGAAAGTGATGGAGTGTTTTGGGTAAAATCTAAACCTAAATGACTCATTTAATTACCTTCTCACCCTTGCCACACATTACAAGCTTGAAAAGACCTATTTGATCCTGATAGCATGTAATGCCTACATTAGTAGAGAATGGGATGTGAAACAAGCCGATGAAGTCTTAGTCACTATTCTTCAATGGAAACTCTTTATGAGTGAGAGATCTTTCACCTCATACATTCTCCTAATTTCATCTAAACTGCATTTGGATTAATGAGGGTGAGGCTGCACACACTCATGCTAGAACCTTGATCTAGGTGCAATTAGCTTGTGGTCAGCCTGTTTGCTTTGAAGAACACTATCTCAAAACATTATTCATGTGTTGGAATGCATAATTCATGAGGCAAAACATTACAAAGTACATATCTCTACAGATTCATGTTTTCCTTTTGTATGTACAATGTGGAAGATGCATCTTTATCTTTGCTTAAGGATAAGAAAAACATTAAGTTTGGGGGTGTTTGATAGGGGTGAATCATATTAGCATTTACAACATGTTTCTCATGTGTTTATGTAACCTAAATGCTAGATTCACACTTTTATTCGTGAACACGTGGTCCTCAGGTGAGTTTCAGAAGTACTGGAAGCAAACTCAAGCGAAGAAAGAGCTAAAAGACAAGAAGGCGTAACCTAGCCTGCGGCACCGTCACAAGGCGTATGAACACCTTCGGCAAAGAAATAAGCAAATTTCACTGGTTGCGAAGTAAAGTCACTGTGCCAAGTTTCCAAAGTAGGAAGCCTTGGGTTCGCCAAGGTGAAGGCAACCTTCGCCTCAGGTATGCCAAGGTGAAGGCAACCTTCGCCTCATCCAGGCCTGGCCACGTATGAGATCCTCTGCCGAGGCAAAGGAGTGCCCAGAAAGCCGTGTTCCTGACTCTCATCTTAGCCATTTCTTTGTTTGATTTACTCTTAATACTCGCAAAACTCACACATGAGGGATTAGTGTAATATTTACGAATAAAGTGGTGTGAATCTCAGCATTTAGGTTACATAAATCTAAACATGTTGTAAATTCTAATACGATTCACCCCTATCAAACACCCCCAAACTTAACGTTTTTCTTGTCCTCAAGCAAAAGACTATTATGAGGGCTATGAATTCGTAATAAAATAGTGGGAGCCATAATGTGTAATTATCAAGCCGTAATAATTATACATTCTTAAGTACAATCTAACATTATCTATTTTACATCTAGGTTGATAGAAACAAATCATGTCACTAATGAAGTAACTTAAGTATCAAAATCGATGCCAATAAGTCAATTCCAAGCTCCAACTCTCACTGGACTGGCTATGAACTCGAGGAATTGTTCTCAAGGCAAAAGAATAGCTTTTATGCTCTTGATGGCCTGACTGTTAGAATCCCCTATCATGATGCATTTGATGAAGACTTACACCTGAAATCAGCTAAGACCGGATGACAATGTGATTGCCACATGTATCATGTTAGCAACTTAATAGGGGTGAATCGTATTAGCATTTACAACATGTTTCTCGTGTGTTTATGCTCAATTACACACGATAGTTTTGCATCGTGTGTTTACTTGATAGTTTTGCACAGTTTATGCTTAATTACAAGATGGACGATAAAGAGTCTTGCATACTTGAGCTGATTAACTTGCTTAAAACAGTTGAATCCACCTTGAAGAAGGAAGGTAAAACCGTGATGCTTGTGGATTCTTCTGGTTCTAAGAAGAGTTCTAAGAACAAGAAGAAGAGGAAAATCACAAAAGGGAAGGGCAGCCAAGAAGAAGGTCAAGGAGACTTCCTTAAAGGGTACTTGCTTCCATTATGGCAATGATAGCCATTGTGAGGAGAACAAGTAAGGCCTACATTTGAGTTGTTAAGAAGGTGGGCATGTGACGACTCATCATCTTTAGGTATTTATGTCATTAAGGTTAATACTGTTTCTCTTGACAACATTTGGGTATTAGATACTGATTGTGGCTCACACATATGTAATGTTATGCAGGGCCTTAGGAACAGTAGGAAGCTTGAAAAGGGAGAGTCCGACCTTTGAGTTGGCAACGGTGTAAGAGTTACAACTGTTACTATTGGGACCTATGTTTTGTACTATTGGGACCTATGTTTTGAACCTCCCTAGTGGACTTTGTTTGAATTTGGATAATTGCTTTTGTGTGCAATCTTTGACAAAGAACATTATTTATGTTTCCTATTTGAATAAGAAAGAGGTTTCATTTAAAATTTTGTGACAATGGTTGTTACATTATGTTAAATGATGTCTTTTATGTTGGTGGTACTTTAAGCAATGGGATTTACATATTGGTTATGTCAAATCCAATTCTAAATGTCAATGACAATAAAAGACAAAAAGGAGATAATATGAAATCATCGGTTTTATGGCATTATCGTCTTGGCCATATAAGTGAGAAGCGCATGACAAAGTTACACAAGAGTGGTAGCTTAGGGTCATTTGATTATGAATCATTTGACACATGTGAATCTTTGCTTCAGCAGTAAGATGATCAAGCGCCTTTTAAAGGAAAGCAATGAGAACGAGTAGGTGGACCATTAGACCTAATACATACCGATGTATGTGGTCCTATGTTTGTGCATGCCAGAGGTGGTTTTATATACTTCATAGCCTTTATCGATGACTAATCACGATATGGGTACTTGTATCTTATGAGGTATAAGTCTAAAGCCTTTGAAAGGTTCAAAGAATTCAGAAATTGGGTAAAGAAACAACTTGGGAGAAGTACTAAATCACTTAGATCGGATTGAGGTGGAGTACCGGCTTAAGAGCTCGGATTTTATCTCAAGGCAATGGATTTCATTCCAATGGACTCCACCTTATGCCAACACAATGGTGTAATGAGACAGAAAGCTGGAACCTTGTTAGACATGGTGAGGTTAATCATGGGCAAAGAAGATCTACCTAAATCCTTTTGGAATTATGCACTTGAGACTGATATTTATATCTTAAATAGAGTCCCATCCAAGTCAGTTGAGGCATATGAGATATGGACTAACAATAAGCCCCATCTTTCACACATGAAAGTATGGGGTTGTCCTACTTATGTGAAGCAGACAGTGTCAGATAAGCTTGAAGCTAAGTTTGACTAGTGTCTGTTTGTAGGATATCCTAAAGAAACGATTGGATATCAATTCTACAACACTTGGATCAAAGGTTGTTTCTTTCAAAGCATGATGTCTTCTTAGAGAAAGAATTTCTCTTAAGAGAAGACGGTGGGAGCAATGTAATGCCCTGAAAATACCCTAACAGTTTGATAACATGTTTAGGGTATAAAATAAAATAAATTTTATTTTTCTGCCGTTTAAATTGATAAAAAAAAATGATAAAAACCCATAAAATTAATTACAGAAATAAGGATAAATTAGAAATTTACCAATTCAGGACCCAAATGTCATAAATAAAGTCCAATATGCGAGGAGTGGAGATAATGGGTTAAGTTGGAGAAAGTATAAATGAAACATAATGAAGGACCAAGAGCAAAATGGAAAAAAACTTAATTAAAAGTGAATGCGAAACAAGGCCTTAATCTTGTAAAGAGAAAAAGACCCAGTGGTCTTGTAAATGAGGAGGTTTCTCATTGCACAAAGGGAGAAAGAGAGACAGTAGAGAGGGTGAAGGCAATTCCTTGGTGTTTTTCTCTCCATCTTGTAGAGATCAAGCTTGGCTCAAGAAGAAGAAAGAAGAGGCTTGTAAGAGATTAAGGTATGGAAACCTAACTAAAACCCTATTTTCTTGTGTTTGGGTTTGGAGAAAAACCCTAGCTTTGTGTAAAGTGTTCTTGGATGGTTTTAGTTTAGTTTGAGGTTGTTTTGCATTGTTTTGATTGGTTTGTATTGGTTTTGAGGAATTTTTGTATAAAGGAAATGATGAAGTTTCAAATGAGTTGCTGTAAAAAATTTAAAAACCCTGTTTTTGTTTTGGTTATAAGTTAAGTTATAATCATCAAAATTGAGTGATTCTAGTTGGTAAAGAACCATAACAGCTAGAGATACAAATTTATAGAAGGGACTAGGAGCAAATTGTAGCTCAGAGGCTCCCAAATATGGGCTTAAAGGTGAGTTTTGGGTAGCTGACAGGTATGCTCTGTTTTGGGTGTAGTTGTGGTGTTTTGGCCGTAAGTTGATTTTCACTCATCCAAATTGAGTGATTCAAAATTATGGGTAAACTAGAATTCTAGGGGAATAATTTACTAGAAGGAAGTGTATGCAATTTGTAACCCAAAAGTGCCTAGAAATCCGTCAAAGTGGAGCTATGTGAAAGAACAATCTGATTATGTTTTGCAAATTAGAGTAGTCTGGATGTAAAATTGAATAACTTGAGTTTTGATGATCTAAATTGGATGATTCCAATTGGAGAAGAAACCTTAGAACCATAGCTTAAAATGAGTAGAAGGAACCATTACCAATTTATGGATTTAAGACCCCTAAAATTGAGAATAACAGTAGGTAACCGAGTGAGACTGGGCATGCCAACCAATTTGGCATTAAAATGCTGTAACTTGAGTTTGGGTAATCCAAATGAGATGATTCCAACTCCTACTGAAAATAGACTCATAGAGCTATCATTTTCTTGAAGGAAGTATGAGCAAAACATGGCTTATGTGGCCCCAGAAAATTTTTCAAGTGAAGGTGTATTGGGTAGACATCAACTCTAACCAAAAATCCTAGAATGCACAACTAATTTTTTTTTCTTGGGTTGTTATTTGATTATGACATATTTGTGATGGATTAGGGGTTGGTGACGAGGAATCTTGACCCAAGAACGGGATTCCAAGGATAGGAATCGAAGAGCGACAACCTTTTTGGGTTTGTTCTTCACACTTCTTTCCTTGTTTCGGTTTTGTGTTGTGTTTGACAAACTAAATCTAAAAGGTTTTATATGAATATGCATGTGTGCTCTGTTTGAGCCATAAATGAATTAGTTTGTTCTCTACTTCTCTCTCTCTATTTCTAAAATATTTGAAGGATTATGAAATAAGTGGATTTATTGAAACAAATTTCGATCAATTGCATATTGATTTGTTTTAAATTGATTTGATATAACTGATTGTGAAATGAATTGCACATGAAAAATTGCATGAGTATTGGAAACCAAGTATTTGGATATAAATGTATATAGACTATTGTAAATTGCTATGAATGATTTGAGCACCCTTAATAGAATGTTAACAGTTACATTCGAGTTAAGGATAGATTTGTATACCAAGAAGGGTCAAATGAGCAGCACTACGTTGAACATAATGATGTGTCACTCCGATCTGTAGCCCAGCGGGATAGTATCGGTAGTCTTCACGAAATGATTTTTAATAACAAGTCAACAGCCCAATGGGACCGTACTGTGTTATAAAATTTTTTTTTATACCGGCTTGCAACCCAACGGGACCGTGCTAGTGATTCGTTATCTTGTGCACCGAACGCATAGGTTAAATTTGCTTAAGGGCAAAATGAAAAGAAAATTATGAAATGCATTATTTGTGTTAGAATGGTTTATTGCACATGAAACTGCATGATTGAAATGACCAATGGATTGTAATTTGAATGTATACGAAATGAAAATATACATATATGTATTGTACCGCATTGGTCATTGAAAAATTATACAAAGGCATTGATTTATAAAAATGCATGATTTACTTAAAATAAAATGAAGAGATAAATTTATAGAACCACTAGGCATGAAAATGCTTAGCGCGTTGTTTTATCATCACGTAGGTACCAGTGAGCAGTGCGAAGGAAAAGATGCATAGCGATTTAGAGTCAAGCGTCGAGGCCTCACGGGTTGAAGTAGAGCTCTACCATGCATTCATGAAATATATTTGACACTTTTTTGTATTAAACTCTGATTTTGTTTGTAAATATTTTGGTATTGAAAATGGCTTATAGCCAGCATAATGTATAAGGTGGTAAATGGACAAAATGGGCATGTAATGCCATATTTAATGGAAAATGTGTATTTAAAACAAAATGATGGGCCCCTTTAAGTTGAATTAGTATATACAAATATATTTTCATAAAGATAAATATCCTTTACAAAATGAGCATTGGAAATGTGTTTTATTGACAAAAGAAAAAGGAATTGGATTCGAAAAGAGGACCACGTCCCGGATCAGGTATGGCGGCTCGGGCCGTCACATTTTTAATGGTATTAGAGCCTAAGTTTAGGCGATTCTACAAAATGATTGTTGAAATTGTTTATGACATGCATTGCATTTGCATATAATGGATGACGTGACTCTGATGCGGATCTTGTCAGTCTTAATAGGTAAGCATGGATGGTTTAGGACCCCAAAGGGTCAGAGGTGACTCGGGAAGTCGCCTAAATAGCCCTACTAGTGTGGAAGGTGGGCAAGCGTCTCATGCTCTATCGATTCGTGAGCAAGGTCAAGCATAAGGAAGTGCTATGGATATCCTCCAATAGATAGCTCAGGTACTGCAAAGAGTGGCACAACCAACTGCAGTTGTTCCTCAACGGTCAACCATAGAGATAATGGCAAAATATCAACCCATAGATTTCCTTGGGAAGAAAGATGACGAGCCTTCCATGGCGGAAAATTGGCTCGAAAGAACTAAAAGAATGCTGCCAAAAATGCATTGCACACCAGAGGAGAATTTAGAGTGTGCGACTTCACTTCTATAGGATGAAGCTTATCAGTGGTGGGTTTCCGTGACTAAGACTACACCACTGGAGAGTGTTACATGGGAGTTCTTCCTAGCGGAATTTAGGAAACAAAATGTGGGTCGTATTTATCTGAGCAATATGAGACGAGAGTTTCATAATTTGAAACAAAGACAGATGAGTGTGACTGAGTATCAGAGAGAATTCACCCGGTTGAGCAAGTATGCTCCCGAGATGCTAATGATTGAGGAAGAGAAATGCCATAAGTTTGAGATGACCTTAATGACCATATTCGGGCCCATGTCACTGGATTTTTCCTTGATGACTTTTCTAAAATTATGACATGTGCTCTAAATGTTGAAAGAGTAAAGAAAGAAGAGTATGAAAGAAAAGAAAGAAGACAGGGTAAGAAAAACCCTGGATAGTCAAGTTCTTATCAGCACCAGAGTAAGAAATTCAGAGGACCATAGGGTTCTAATCAGCCTACTGCTTAGGGATCAGCTTAAGTTACCAGTAATAAGATTATTCTACCAGCACCATCAGTTGCTAGTGCACTAGGAGGTTCTTCAAGAGGACTAGCTCCTCCTTATTGTACACATTGTGGGAGGAAACATAAAGGAGAGTGTTGGAGAGTGACACGTGCTTGTTTAGTTTGTGAATCCAATGAGCACAAAGTGAGAGATTGTCCTAGAGCTTGTTCTTTCATAGCACCCCGGATGGGAGTACCGGTTCAATGATTACAAAACGTCGAGACAACAAATGTTGCATCACCAGAGTCTTGTGAGATAAGCGACATAGACCATAGGCGAGATAGGATGCACATTGCTCTAACCGGGCTTATGAAATGAAGCGTGGAAGACAAAGATGCCCCAGGATGTAATGATAGTTAGCCAATTTCATATCTTTGAGACTAATGTACATGCATTGATTGATCCAGGTTCAACCCACTCTTATATTTGTACTACCATTCCGAGTTTGGGTAGTTTACCGAAGAGTAAAACCGAGTATGACATTTTGGTGACTAATCCACTTAGGCATAATGTAATTGTGAATAGAGTTTACAGAGATTGCCCCATCAAAATACGAGAGTATGAGTTTTTGGGAGATTTGATTAAGTTTGATGTGATATTGGGGATGGATTGGTTGTCTCGACACCAAGTGGTAGTTGATTGTAAAATGAAGAGAGTGACCTTAAGGACACTGAGTGGCGAGGGAGTGACTTTTATTGGCGAGAGGTCGAATCACCTCTCTAATGTAATATCCGTCATCACTGCTAGAACGATGGTTCAAAAGGGGTGTGAAGCCTACTTGGTGTATGTGATAGATACGAAAAGGCGAAACCTAGTTTATCAGACATCCCTACAGTTTATGATTATTCGGAGGAATTGCCGGGATTGCCTCCATAGAGCGAGATTGAGTTTGCAATTGGCGTTATTCCGGGTGCCACTTCGGCATCCATTACACTATATAGAATGGCTCTAGTGGAGTTAAAAGAATTGAAGTTTCAGTTGCAAGAGTTGTTAGATAAGGGATTTATTCATCAAGTGTATCACCATAGGGAGCTCTAGTGCTCTTTGTTAAGAAGAAAGATGGTATACTTAGGTTGTGTGTTGACTATAGGCAACTGAATAAGATGACAGTGAAAAACAAGTATCTGTTACCTAAGATAGATGATTTATTCGACCAGTTGAAAGGTGCAAGTGTCTTTTCGAAGATTGACTTGTGATCTGGGTATCATAAGTTAAGGATTAAGGATGTGGATGTGCATAAGATGACGTTTAGAATGCGGTATGGACATTATGAGGTCCTTGTAATGTCATTTGGGTTGACAAATGCATCGGTTGCTTTCGTGGACTTAATGAATCATGTTTTGGTGTTTATAGATAACATCCTTGTGTATTCAAAGGATCGGGAAGATCGTCACACACCTTCGAGTAATCTTTAGAAACCTTGAAAAGAGCAGTTATATCAAGTGAGCAAATGCGAATTTTGGTTGAAAGTCTTTCACGGACATTATATCGAAGAAGAATTCGAATTAAGTCAAAGAAGATAGAGGTGATTATTGAATGGAAAACTCCGAGAAATGTCATGGAAGTGCGTAGTTTCTTGGGATTGGTAGGTTACTACAGAAGGTTCGTTAAGGGGTTTTCGATGACTGTGGCCCCTATGATGAGATTGCACCAAAAAAATGTGAAATTTGAGTGGAGTGAAAAGTGTCAAGCCAGTTTTGAAAAGTTGAATGCATTCTTAACCGAGGCACTGATTCTTACTCACCCGACCTACAGTAAAGAATACGCGATTTTTAGTGATGTTTCATTAAATGAACTTGGATGTGTCCTTATCACGAGAGGGTAAAAAGTGGTAGCTTGTAGCTAAGGCAGTTGGTAGCATGAAAAAAAGAACTACCCTCACGCATGATTTGGAATTAGCCTCATCATGTTCGCATTGAAAATATGAACACTATCTTTATGGAGAAAAGTGTTTCATTTACCTTGATCACAAAAGTCATAGGTTGCCTCGCAAAGAGAGCTTAACTTGAGACAACGTAGATGGATGGAATTGATCGAGGATTATGATTGTGTGATCGATTATCATCCTGGGAAGGCAATTGTAGTAGCAGATGCTTTCAATAGAAAGTCAATACAAAAGCTTCGAGCGTTGAATGTTCATTTGTCATTGTCAGACGACGGTGCAATAGTGGCTGAATTGATAGAAAAACCGGATTTGTTAAACCGAGTGCTAGAGGCACAAAGAATGATGAGAAAATTGGTGCAATTGTAAATCAGAATAGAGTTGGGAAAGAAACTAAGTTTACAGCGAAAGAGGATGGATTTGGGTATTATAGAGATCGGGTTTGTGTACCCAATGATGATGAGTTGAATAAATCCATACTTGAAGAGGCACACAGTAGATCCTTTGCTATGCATCCTTGTGGCGCACCCGCGCCTATTTATAACAATTTAACTGTAGCTTTGATAAAACAAAATATACATTTCTTAATTTAAATAAGGCCCATAACTGTTCTTGAATAACACATTTATACAAATTAGCATTCCATGCCTTTTCAAATACAATTACAAAATATTTATGGAGTTCACCCTGGTTGCCCACAATATGTAAAATATATTTCCATACTTTCAAATATATATATAAAAAAAATGTGATCTTCTTATGAAGACTTTTTACATCTTTGAGTTGAATGCAAAATAATTACAAAATATTATGAATGAAATGAAATGCGTGAGACGGAGCATTTACTTATACTTCGCTCTGTTTGATGGTGACTCTGCGCTAGACGATCGGTCCTGCCACGTTCTACTCGACACCTGTGCGATGATAAAAACAACGTGCTAAGAATTTTCATGCTTAGTGGTTCTATATAATACTCTCTTCCATTTCAGTTTAAATCAAGTCATGTTTTTTTCTAAAACAATGTCCTATTACCCTTTTTAAATGATCAATGCAATAAAATACATATATTCATTTCATATACATTCATTTACAGTTTATTGATAATTCCAAATATGCACTTTCACATGCAATAAATTATTCAAAACACAAGTCTTACATTTCACAATTTTCTTTTCATTTTGTCCTCAAGCGAATTTAACATATGCTTTCGGTACTTGCAAGGATAACGAATCCAAGCGCGGTTTACTGAGCCACGAGGCGGTATATAAAAAGTTTTATAACACGATGCGGTCTTGATGGAGTTCTTGTTGGTTATTAAAAATCATTTCGTGAACCTTCACGAATCTCTTTGTCCCAGTTGAAATTTCTGATTGAGTATTAGTCATTACGTTCGGTCTGATCTTGCTAATTTAATCCTTATTGGTATACCAATATATCCTTAACTTTTAATTTAATGGTTAAAATTATATTAAGGGCGCTCAAATCATTCATACACATTTACAATAGTGTATATACATTTATATCCAAATACTTGGTTTCCAATACTCATCATTTTCATAATCTTGATTCATTTCTGTCCGGTTGTATCAAATCAATTTAAAACAAATCAATATGCAATTTATTGCAGTATATTTCAATAAATCCACTTATTTCAAATCCTTCAAACATTTTAGAAATAGAGAGAGAGAAGTGGAGAACAAACCAATTCATTTATGGCTCAAACGGAGCACACATGTATATTCATATATAACCTTTTAGATTTATTTTGTCAAACAAAACACAAAACCGAAACAAGGAAGGAAGTGTGAAGAACAAACCCAAAAAGGTTGTCGCTCTTCAATTCCTATCATTAAAATCCCGTTCTTGGGTCAAGCTTCCTCGTCACCAACTCCTAATCAATCACAAATATGTCACTATCAAAGAACAACCCAAGAAAAAAAATAAGTTGTGTATTCTAGGATTTTTGGTTAGGGTTGATGTCTACCCAATACACCTTGACTTACAAAATTTTTTGGGGACACATAAGCCATATTTTTTTCATGATTTATTCTAGAAAATTATAACTCTATGAGTCTAGTTTTATTAGGAATTGGAATCATCTCATTTGGATCACCCAAACTCAAGTTACGGCATTCTAATGCCAAACTGGTCTATATGCCCAACTCACTCAGTTACCTACTATTATTCTTGATTTCAGGGGTCTTAACTGCATAAATTGGTAATGGTTCCTTCTACTCATTTGAAGCTATAGTTCTAAGGTTTCTTCTTCAATTGGAATCATGAAATTTGGATGGCCAAAACTCAAGATATTGCATTTTACATCCAAACTACTCTAATTTGCAAAGCATAATAAGATTGTTCTTGCACATAGCTCCACTTTGATGGATTTCTGGGAACTTTGGGATTACAAAATTCATACACATCCTTAAGGTAAATTATTCCCCTGGAAGTCTAGTTTACCCAGAATCTTGAATCACTCAATTTAGATGAGTGAAACTCAACTTACAACCAAAACACCACAACCACACCAAAAGCAGGCATACCAGTTAGCTAGAAACTTACACAAGCCAATATTCGGGGAGCCTTGGGGCTATAATTTGCTCCTGGTCCCTTCTATACATTTGTAGCTCTAGCTCTTATGGTTATTTACCAATTAGAATCACTCAATTTGGATAATTATAACTTAACTTATAGCCAAAACAAAAACAGGGGTTTTAAAAAAATTTGACAGCAACTCCTTTGAAACTTCATCATTTCCTTTATACAAAAATTCCTCAAAATCAATCAAAACAATGCAAAACAACCACAAACTTAACTAAAACCATCCAAGAACACTTTACACAAAGCTAGGGTTTTTCTTCAAACCCAAACACAAGAAAAGAGGGGTTTTAGTTAGGTTTACATACCTTAATCTCTTACAAGCCTCTTCTTTCTTCTTCTTGAACCCTAACTAAAAGCTTGGTTCAAGAAGAAAGAACATAGGCAAAATATAAGAGACTAACAAAGCCCCTCTTTTGCTGTGGAGACCGGAGAAAACCCAACTGTTCTTGAATAGTTTTAATTCGAGACTGAGTTGTTTGCATTGTTTGAGTAGTTTAATTGGTTTTGAGGAATTTTTGCAAAGGAAAATATAAGAGATTTCAAAGGAGTTGCTGTCAAATTTGAGAAGCCCTATTTTTTTGTTTGGCTATATCAATTATAATCATCAGATTGGTGATTCTAAGATTGTAAAGAACCATAAAACTAGAAACTACAAAACTATAAGAAGAGGATCATGAGCAAATCGTAGCTCTAGGCTCCCAAATAAGCAAGGTGGTTTTGGTAGTTGACAATGGTATGCTTTGTTTGGGCCTTAATTGTGATGTTTTAACCATAAAGACCAGAGTTCACTCATCCAAGTGAAATGATTCAGAGTAATGGCAAACTGGCTCTTCTAGGGGAATAATTTACTTGAAGAGGAGTGTATGCAATTTGTGAAGCCCAGGGTGTACAAAAAAATCCCGTCGAAGTGAGCTATGGCTCAAAAGAACAACCTAAATTCTTTTGCAGACCAGGTGTCTGATGCAGAATTCCAGTAACTTGAGAGTTTAGGTGATCAAGTGGATGAGAAGAAAACGCAGAACATAGGCTCAAATGAGTAGAAGAACCATTACAATTATCGTTAGACACAGAGGCTCGAGAAACTCAACAATAGGTAATCAGAGTGAGATGGGCATCTGGGTTGGCATTAAAATGCACGCCAACTAATCTGGAAGCAATCAAATGAGATGATTAATTCGAAAATAGACTCATGGGAATATCATTTTCTTTAAATCATGAAAATATGAGCTCATGTCCTAAATTTTCAAGTGAAAGGTTATCGAGTCATTGTAACTCTAACAAAAAATCCTATATCCCCTGGCGATTTTCTTAGGTTGTTTTTTGATTGTGACATATTTACGATGGATTAGGGGTTGGTGACACGGAATAATGCTTAAGAACAAGTTCAGGATGAGTCAAAAGAAGCGACAACCTTTTAGGTTTGTTCTTCACACTTTTTCCTTGTTTCGGTTTGTGTTGTGTTTGACAAACTCAAAAATCTAAAGGTTTATATGAATATGCATGTGTGCTCTGTTTGAGCCATAAATGAATTAGTTTTGTTCTCTACTTCTCTCTCTCTGTTCTAAAATGTTTGAGGATTATGAAATCGTGGATTTATTGAAGTGATTCTTAGATAAATTGCGTATTGATTTTTAATTGATTTGATGGCGTGTGAAATGAATTGCACATGAAAAATTGCATAGTATTGGAAACCAAGTATTTGCATATAAATTTATATGCTAATATTTAGTAGAATTGCTATGAATGATTTGAGCACCCTTAATGAAATTTTAAGCTGTTAAATTCGAGTTAAGGATAGTGTACCACCAATAAGGGTTAAAATGTGCGGTATTAAGCGAGCGTAATGATGTGTCCCTCCGATCTATACCTAGGAGGGACAGTATCAGTAGTGTTCATAAAATGATTTTTAATAACCAATCAGCAGCCCATTGGGACCGTACTATGTGATAACAATTTTTTTTTTTTTATATTGACCTGCAGCTCAACGAGACCGTGTGGGTGATTCGTTATCCTATGCACCGAAAGCATAGGTTAAATTCGCTTAAGGGCAAAATGAAAAGAAAATTGTGAAATGCATGATTTGTGTTAGAAAATTGTAATTTGAATGTATACGAAAGAAAATATACATATATGTATTGTACCGCATTGGTCATTGAAAAATTATACAAAGGCATTGATTTAGAAAAATGCATGATTTACTTAAAGCGGCCGAAAAGAGAACTATATAGAACCAGGCATGAAATGCCTAGCGCGTTGCTTTTATCATCGCGCAGGTACCGAGTGAATAGGTACAAAGGAAAGAGCGACAACATTCGAGTCGCGTCACGGCCTATGAGTTGGAAATGTCCAGACCATGCATTCATGAAATTTATTTGACACTTTTTGTACAAACTCTGATTTTGTTTTGTAAATATTTTGGTATTGAAAACAGCTTATAATGTCATAATGTATAAAGGTGGTAAATGGACCAAATGGGCATGTAATGACATATTTAATGGAAAATGTGTATTGAAAACAAAATGATGGGCCCCATTTAAGTTGAATTAGTATATACAAATATATTTTCATAATGATAAATATCCTTTACAAAATGAGCATTGGAAATGTGTTTTATTTACAAAAGAAAAAGGAATTGGATTTAAAAAGAGGATTACGTCGGTGGGTTCGGCCTCGTTGGTCGGGTTATTGGCCTTGAACCGTCCACGAGAAAAGTTGAGTTTGAGTAAAGTTCAAGATGCTCCTAACGAACCGTCTCATCACGATTGAACACGAGAAGTTTATAATTCATGATGATAAATTAACAGCTGACTCTTCTAAAACACAAGTGTTCCGTAGGACAAGTAGGATACGTATTGCTCAAAGAAAATGATGAGTCGACTACCTACAAAGAATCTCTAAATAGTTCAGAGTTTGATAAATGGCTCATAGCCATGAAGTCAGAGATGGATTCCATGTATACAAACCAAGTATGGACTTTGGTTGATCTACTATAAGGGATAAAACCCATAGGGTGCAAGTAGATCTTCAAAAAGAAGATAGACATGGAAGGTAATGTGATTGCCTATAAAGCTAGGCTTGTGGCTAAGGTTATCATCAAAGACAAGGAATTGACTATGACAAGACTTTTAGTTTAGTAGCCATGCTTAAATCCTTAAGGATTCTCCTAGCCATTGCTGCTCATCGTGATTATGAGATATGGAAAATGGATGTGAAGACGACCTTCCTAAATTGAAACCTTTATAAGGAAGTGTACATGACATAACCCAAAGGCTTCATATTTGAAAATGGCAGTAAAGTATGCAAACTTCTGAGATCCATGTATGGATTTAAGCAAGCATCTAGGAGTTGGAATATCCAATTTGATGAGACAATCAAAGAGTTTGGTTTCTCACAAAATCTGGACGAGTCTTGTGTGTATAAGAAGACAAGTGGGAGTGTAGTCGCTTTCTTAGTGTTGTATGTGGATGACATACTTCTGATAGGAAATGACATCTCAGTATTACAATCTGTCAAAATTTGGCTATCCAAGAATTTCTCCATGAAAGACCTTGGAGAGGCAGACATATTGGGGATTAAGATCTAAAAGGTTGCTTGGTCTTTCACAGTCTACATACATAAACAAGATGCTAAAGAGGTTTAGCATGGAGCAGTCCACGAAAGGATACATTCCCATGACACATGGAGTAACCCTCTCTAAATCTATGTGTCCAAAGACACAAGATGATAGGATACACATGAGTATGATCCCATATGCTTCGGCTATAGGATCAATCATGTACGCTATGTTATGTACTAGACTCGATGTATCATATGCTCTAAGTGTCACGAGCAGATACCAGTCTGACCTTGGTGATGGTCATTGGGTGGCTGTTAAGAATATCCTTAAGTACTTGAGGAGGACTAAGGATTTGTTCTTGATTTATGGAATAGTGATCTTATTGTAAGTGGGAATATGGATGTCAGCTTCCAAACCGATAGAGATGATTTTAAATCTCAATCAGGCTATGTGTTCATGTTGAATAATGGCGCAATTAGTTGGAAGAGTTACAAACATGATACAATTGCGGATTCCACAACTAAATCAGAGTACATTGCAACTTCTGAAGTAGCTAAGGAAGCAGTTTGGATAAGGAAGTTCATTTTTGAACTAGGAGTGGTACCTAGCATTGTGAATCTGATACCTTTGTATTTTGACAATAATGGAGCCATTAGCAACAAGGAACCATTCTCATCAAAAGATCAAACACGTGCTTTCGGAAGATACCATTTGATTAGAGAAATCATTGGTAGACATGATGTAATCATAGAGAAAATGCCCACTTATCAAAATATAATGATCCTCTAACTAAGCCACTTCCCCAAACGAAGTTTGACTCTCATGTGCTCGCCTATGGTCTGAGATACAAAGGCGATTGGATTTAGTGCAAGTGGGAGTTTATTAGAGAAGTACTTTAAAGGCAATCGTCCTTAGTACTTTTTGTATGCATTACATATTATTTAATTTGAAAGGCTTTTTCGTTAATTTGATGTTCATACGTTGAATTGATATAGATCTTTAATCGAGATAATGGGGAATAGCATTACATAACAGTAGCATGAAATCTTGTTGAATCATGATAATAAGATTCCTATCATGCCCAATTATGTTAGTATCTAAATTATCCCTAGGCATGGGATTAACGAGACTGCACATTATTAATCTGGACAAACTAGCACATGTCATACCCCTTGATTTGATCAAGCAGTGGATCTTATAAATTATGATCATGAAATGATTAGAGTTAACATGTGGATGCTTGCTAAGAGTAGCTAAGTACATCGGAGACCAGCCATGAGACAATCATATGAATTATCTATTTAAATGTAGATGATTGTCTCATCATAGCAATGGTGCAAGTATCCTTAAACTTGAGGTGCTCAAGGATATCTTGAATGTTGATTCTGTACTTTGACTTCATTCCTTGTTGCCTTCGGAGGTCGCTCCTTAGGGTAATGATTGGGTGCGACTTGAGGTATTCAAGACAGTGAGTAGCCAATAAAGTTCTGTCCCCGATGGGGAGAGCATACCTATGGCCTCTTGTCGGGATCATTACTTAGGAATCTCTAGCCATAGTAGAAATGCCATGAAGAGTGTCTTTAGGTGCATAACTGGTGAGTAATGAGTTCGGGGATAAGATTTGATATCACTTGGGCTAGATGTGGCATAGTCAATCTAGTGGGAGCTACACTTTGTCCATGCTTTGAACCGAGTGGGGTATAGATTGGTGAAAAGAATAATTGAGCGGTATTTGTGTATGGAAGGGTCTACAGTTAGACTACTGAATCTCCGATCAATTTCGGATCATGATGTGTTGCTAGATACCGTCATGACTTGTTTGATTCAATGGTTGAATCAAGTGGCCAACATAATCGAGAACCTAATGAGTTACACACTTAGAAGATGGAGACTTAATATAAAACTGACTTGGATGTGATCCAATCATGAGGAACTTCACATTAGGGATTAGACCGCTACGGGATTAGAAGAATCCGAGGACTAAGAGGACTCATTTAGAGAGTGGGATAGGAAAATTCTTGCTCATGGGCTTAAGGCCCATGAGGGAGCATGCTACGATGCATGGAGATGCCTGTAGCATATTCTATCTTTGAGTGAGAGCTTTTTGGTTCTTTCATAGGGTGGGTTTCTTTTATAAATGTGTGGTTATGGGAGAAACCCTAACACTAATGGTTGATCATATAAAACCCTAATCTCCATTGTTTGAGAGAGTAGTGAGGTTTTCTCTCTTGTTCTTGAGAATAACCAAGAAGAAGAAGAAGAAGGTCGAGAGCATCTTCTTCACCCCATATTGAAACCAAGCTTGTTTTCAACTCCGTCTCCTTAGAGGTTCTCGGGTCTCGTCTTCGTGTGGATACCGTTAGAGACGAACCAAATTCATATTCGTTTCTAGCCAAGCTACAAACACCCTCTAAGAGTATATCTACAAAGGTATGTAATCTTTTGAACTATTGGTTTTTGTTTTGATCCATTTTTTATGAACTATGATAGTCCAATGGGTGGGATTCCGAATTTTTTTTGTTATTTCCGCCATGCCACAATGCTCTTAGAACTTAGGAATCCCTATAGAATACCTCCGCCAAACTCAACCGGAGATCTCATAGGATAGCTCCTAAGCTTGAATTTTCTATTACACAAGATGATCCTTTAGAGATTGAAGAAGCCAAGGAAGAAGGAGCAGTGCGAAGGGAAGAGATTGGATTTACTGAGGATGAATCCAGAAAGCAAGATAGTTTAGCAACATTTGAGGGAGGTCATTTCTCTCATGACCTTTCAGAATATGAAGAAAGCCATTATTGGCAAACTCCATCAGCCCTTTTACCTTCAACTCCTCCGGTGAGTATTTTACCTTTCCTTGACTTCCTTTTTATCAAATTTCAAGTTCCTTAACTTTGTCTTTTTCAGGTCTCTCCTTAGTCTACTTTACATCTTGAGGTAGGAGCAATTCCTTCATTGGATCTTTCCTTTCTGGACCAAGCCACTCTTCTTGTTGAGCCGCCATCTAGACCTCCTACCCAACCAAATGTAGTTGTTGCCCACTCCACTATTAATCATCTACTGAGCTTAGACCTTCTCTCCTTATCCATTGTCCAAAAAAAATGCTTTTCACGCAGCTATGGCACTGCTACAATCCGCTTCTCTTGAACCCTAGGCTGGGGATTTCTTTTATGGGATTATAAACCGTGCCCATGTGGTATTTTCTTCCATTGAGCATGTGGTAAAGGAGAATGCTCAAGTGATGTCTGAGTTGGAGGAATTGAGGAGGGAAAATCTGAGTATGAGCAATCCAAGCTATCTACTGACCAGAGCATCCATAGATTAGAGGTAGTAAAAGTTAAGTATCATGCTCAGGAAGAGCGAATTAGATTATTGGCTGAAGAAATAGAGAGGGAAAAAGCCAAGTTGTCTTCTCTGATGCGATAAGGTGAGGTTCTTCATGCTCAAGGCCTAAAGCACCAAAAAAGGACTATTTCCTTAGGTGATTTTCTATCCTCTATGAGAGGAAAGGCTGCAAATCTAACCTCCCAATTGTAGCAGATTGATGCTTCTCACCAAGAGTGTTTGGGGTTCTGGGACTCTTTGAGATCTTTTGATTTTTCTAAACTATGATCCCTCAACACTTCAGACATGGTTACTAGTTTTGACATGGCCTTGGACATTTAACATTACTAGCTCATATCTTTTATATCTTGCCATCGTACTTTTAGGTAAGCTAAATAATCTTCAACATCTTACATTTTCTTGATTAGGTGGCTACTGGCCAACCTTCTTTGATTGTTATGTTGGGAACTCACTGATATTTGCACAGATACACTATTGTATGTGCATGAACTAGTAGACCAAGGTGGCACTAGGCTTACCTTTGGATGTGTTCTATCACTAAACATTTACACACATGCACCAAACCACAACCATGACATTGCATTAGTAGACTAAGGTAGCACTAGGCACACCTCTAGATGTGTGTGTTTGAAAAACATTTGCACAGGCACACTTCTTGCATGTAGATGAACTAGCGGATCAAGGTGGCACTAGGCCTACCTTTGGATATTTGTTGAAAATTTACCTTGAATAATTCTTGAATGATTGTTGCTATTGAGACAAGTACATTTTTGAGGATGCTATATTCCCGCAATTTGGTGGCCATAAGGCCTACTTTATTTATTTATTATTATTGAGATAGGTTTGATAAAAACCAAAACCCCTTTTCCTAAATCGTGGCCAAATGCCTACCTTACTTGATTCCTCTCAGCTCTTAGATCCTCTTCCAAGCTTAGGGTAGCTATGGCTCATGGTAGTTATGAGGTTTACCTATCACTTAGTGTAATGATGTAACAAGTCCAATTCTTTCGAGAAATCTTGTTGGTCGTGACCACTCTGAAAAGTTCACCACAAAGGGTGCCATAGTCTTCAATCACCTCTTTGGGTCATAGTCGCAACCATGAAATACTGTGGTTGAGACTATGCTGCAGAGTTCATCACACAGTGTTCCATGGTCGCGACCATAGAATATTATGGTTGTGACTACATTTCAAGATTCATCACTCAGGGGTTCCATGGTTGTGACCATACTACAAGATACTACCACAGTTTTCAACCATCTCTTAGGTCATAGTCACAACCATCAATACATTGCAAAGTTCATCACACAATGTTCCATGGTCTCGTCCATGGAATACTATGGTCGCGACTACACTGCAAGATTCATCACTCAAGGTGCCATGGTCGCGACCACATTGCAAGATATTGCCAAGGTCTTCAACCATTTCTTAGGTCATAGTCGCGACTATGAAATATTATGGTTGCGACTACACTGAAAGTTCATCACATAGGGGTGTCATGGTCACGACTATGGAATGTTGTGGTCGTGACTACACTACAAGATGTTGAAAACAATGGTTGTAGAAAAGGTTCATGGTCGCGACCATGACTTGCTGTGATCATGACTACACTACAAAGTTCATCACATAGGGTGCCATAGTTGTGACCATGGAATTCTATGGTCATGACCATGATTGAAACTTGCATAACTTCTTCATTCCTTGTCCAAATTACTTGATTCTTGTCTCGTTTTCTTCCGTTTCTCCTAAGGGATGACCTATCACTTAGTGCAATGATGTAACATGTCCAATTCTTAGAGAAATTTTTCATTTTTATGTGCAATGGCAACAAAGCTCACTTTCCTTGACTCTAATTCAGCATGAGGGTTTATTTCCTCAATTCTAAAGTGATTATAATACCCTCTCATGAACTTATCCAAGTACTCTGTTTAGGGAAATATGTGTATCCAGTGGCCTAGAGGCCTACCCTAGTAACTCAAATATTTCCATCTCAATTTCCTCAATCTTGATGTGGTCAAGAAGTCTTCCTTAGGAAATTAGTAGGGAATCTGTAAGAAGTTTGTGTTTTTGAGGTGAAGTGGCCAAAGGCCAATCTTACTGCCTCATATCCTATCTTGGAACTAGTCTCATACCTATAGTGGTCAAGGGACGAACTTTAGGAAATTGAGGATATAAGGTAGACTTTCTAAAGAAAAACATGAATGTGAGGAAATCATTGAAAGAAGTCTATCTAACCTGTCTATTTGTACCTATTTCTCCAACACCCATATAGTCTTGGGACATACTTATGAGATTTTTATAAATCCAAAGAGGCAACAAGAACCTCCTTGGAGAAATTAGTTTGCTGGCAAATGCAATGGCCAAGAAGACACTTTATCACTAGGTCATCACTTATTTCTCCAGTCCTAAAGTGGTCATGGAACCTACTTTGGGAGAATTTATGACATAACAAGCCCATTCTTAGGATTTTTATAAATCCAAAGAGGCAACAAGAACCTCCTTGGAAAAATTAGTTTGTTGGCAAGTGCAATGGCCAAGAAGACACTTTATCACTAGGTCATCACTTATTTCTCCAATTCAGCGAAGGTCGCGAACCTACTGAGAATTTATGACATAACAAGCCCATTCTTAGGGAAAAGCCTTTATTTAGGATTAATAGGGATCCCAAAGCCTACTTTAACCTTCCCATCAAAGTTATGTATCTACTTTCCAAGGATTAAAGAGGTCAGGAGACCTACTTTATTTATTCATAAAGCATTGAGGGTATAACAAGTATGACATTAAGGAATACAAAAGGTTTGAGAAGTGAGTGTTTAAAAAAGCCTACTTTATCCATCAAAGTAACTACTAGGAATAGTTTCCCCAATTTTAAAGAGGTTGAGACACCTATTTTTCTTGTTATTCCCTCATTCCCTACCTTAGTTTTTCAAGTAAAGGTCTAGCTTTTCCCACACAGGGAAAGCATTTAAGGTACTCTCCCATTGATGAAACCTTTGTATGGCCTCCTTAAGGCTTCGATGTACTACTAGGCATTCCGAGCAAGATTTCAGAACCTGAATGGTCCTCCTAAATAGAGACCATTTCCCCACCACCTTTTAGAACCGATGGGCACTACCACCTTCCAAACGAGCTCCCCTTTTTCAAAACTCTTTCTTCTAACCCACTTATTATAGGCCTAAGACGCCTTCTTTTTATGGATCATGATGTGGTTGAGCGCTTGTAATCTATTCCCATCCAATGCTTCCAGCCCATCACGCTCAAGCAGGCTTTAAGGATTATATCATTCACCGATACCCTTAGAGAAGGAACTAACACCTCCATTAGAAGCACTACATCCTACCCATAGGTTAGAGAGTAAGGACTTACCCCTGTAGAACCTCTTTTAGAAGTTCTATAAGCCAATAAGGTCTCAGATAAAATTATGTGCCAATCTCTAGGATTATTCTCCAGGATGTTAATCAACACCTTATTAGAAGCTTCTGCCTGCCTATTTTCTTGGGCATAAAAGGGAGTGGATCTGATGAGTTGAATGCCATAGTTCTTGGCAAAATAAGTCATCTCATCCCCAGTGAACATGGTGACTTGGTAAGTATTAATGGACCGAGGAATTCAAAACCTATGAATGATCTACTCCTTGATAAATTGGATCGCATTCTTCTGCTCTACCTTCTTTAAGGGTACTGGTTCCACCCATTTAGTGAAGTAGTATGTAGCAACTAAGATAAAGTTGGGTAGATTTTCCCAATTAAGTCCATGGCCTATCCCCTTAAAGGCCATGGTTTCACAATTGAGTGTAGTTCCACAACAGATATCCTATGTATGGTGCCATACTTGTAACACCCCAAAATATACCCTAGTAGTTTTCGGACTTGTGTAGGGTATATTATAAGGTAAATAGGAATTTTCGGAAATAAATTGAGAAACCCGGAAAGTTTACAAGATACAAGGGCAATCTTGTAATTTGCAAAAAGGATAAGGAAAGTCATAAAAGAGGAAGATGTGGGTTAAACTAGAATATGCATAAGTTGAATTTCAAAAGGAAGAATTCATGGGCCAAATTGCAATTAGAGAAGTTAACCCAAAATGGGTTTTATTTGGAGGGCCAACATACTTAACAAATCCATGTTTTAAAGACCAACAAAAAATTGGTCCTACTTGAGAGAAAACATATATGTTATGCTATTTATATGTCACATGTATAAGCCATATGTTAGCCATGTTATAAGGACTCGCTTCATGTCAAAGGCATGATCCAACCTCGGATACAAGAACCCATTGCAACCGCGGACTCTGCATGACCCCAGACATGCCTATGAGTCCAAACCAGGGCCTGCCAGACTCCCTCCCCAACCCACACCTACGGGGGCGCAGGGCCGGCAAACACCCAAACCAACAAAAATAAGCTTGCTAAGTAATCTTTGAGGTTGGATTCATGGTTAACATATAGTACTGAGTTAGGTTTAGAGTAAACCTAACAAATCCTTTGAGTTTAGCTTGTATGGGCAGACCCATATTGAAATGATTTTGGGAGAAATTCATGGAAAGGTTTGAAAGAAGATAAGAAATGAAAGATGAATTGAATATAGTGCGATTCCAAGGTGAATTGAATGGTTTTGAGGTGAGAAGTGTGGAGGATCCATGGATTGAAGTGAAGGAAAAATGTGTGAGAAAACACCCATTCCTGGCATTCTCTAGTGTCTTCTACTATAGTTAAGTTCTACCGGTAGAACTTGATTCTGGTCATTTTTGGCCAAGTCCTACTCGGTAGCTAAGTCCTACTTGGTAGAACTTCTAGTTCTCAGTTTTCCTGTTCTGACCAGTTTTCGTATTTTGGCCATAATCTCTGCTTCATTTCTTATCTCTATTTGATCTATGGCTGGCTTAAAATGTACTTTATGATAATAAAACTATATGCATAGTATTCATTTCTATTTCTAGATAGTTTGCAATGCAATTTAGTAATATGTTTGCCTGCATTTTGATTATGAGTAGTTTGAGTTGCTTCTGACGTATCCGGAGTTTCTGTCTGACATTTGGTGGATTCCAATTGAAATGAACCCCTTATCACCTTATATTTAAAGGAGCACAAATAACCAGTGTCAAATTTGGATAAAATGTACTGGAAAATTAATATCGCAAACTATCCCTCGGTAAAATCCAGAACCCACTAGCTGGCACGAATGCCATAACTCATGGCCGACGATCCGACGCGATCGATTCCACCCCTTAGTAACTAGATTCATAGAAGAATAAGAATACATGATTACAGGATTACATGCTCATCATACCTATTTCAAGATTTGGAATACTAGGCATCTGTCATGAACGTATAATGGCTAATAATGCTTCTACTATAAGATAAGTATAGTTACTGAACTAATATAACTTAAACTGCCTAAGACCAGCTACTGAAATTAGACACGGCACTCCTGGATCGTGCTCAAGACACTAGCACTCGGCACTCCTCCGACACTAGTGCCACCATCCTCCTAATCGCGTGCTCGCACACAGCACTCCTGGGCATTCCTCCTACTGAAGTGCCACCAAGACTCTCCTCGACCTCGCTTCTCCTACACATCATAATTTCCTGCATCATGACGGCACCTCCTCGATCCCCACTCAGACCTTCTGCAATTTATCGTGTCGTGTCCCACTCATTCGTGATACGGTTCATAGGTAATCTAACAATTATATGATAAGACTCTCAATAATGAATAAGAAATGAACATAGTAACGATCCGAATGCACCCACGAGTACCCTCCTCGCATATGTCTTTGAATGTACCTACCTGCACATCCGTATGTTCCGTAGCACTCCACTTAGCACTCCGTATCACTCCTCGTAGCACTCGCGGCACTCTCAGATACGCAACATCCCCTCGTAGTACCTACTCGGCACTTTCTTGCATACTAAGAAACTCCCCAGAACCCTCCTATGGGAGATCCGAATAAGCATAAGTCCAAGAAGACCTACTGCACCCCCGCATTCGAACACCAGTATAGTCCGCAGTACCTATGGGTACTCAGATCAATAAAATAGTATATTCAGAGTACCTATACTCGTATCGGAAAATAAGTATGTTTCATAAAATAAGTATAAATCCGGGCCTATACTCTACGGTACTCGTCTAATGAATTGTGATCCGTTCCTACGAAAGACTAATGTCCGCATTCGTATAAGTCCCGATCCGACTCGTACGTGCTATGATCCCCATCTGCTCCGACTTATCGCACTCCACGGTACCTTCTCGTTGAACAAGATCCGAAATACAAGAACTGCCTCAGAACACAAGTATACAAGATCCGTAAGATAAGAATAAGTCCCTCGTACACAACTATGTTCCGTAAGATAAATATGTTCCAGAATATACATGTAAGATCTCGAAATACATGTATAAGTTCTCCAGAATACACGAGTAAGATCCAAGACAAGAGGTTCAAGACTCGCATATGTTCTGTAAGACAAGTATATACTCTAGACACATGTATAAACTAAATACATGTATAAGTTCTACACATGCACAAAATCCGAACATGTATGCTCCGTAATACCAGATAAGATCCCGAAATACCAATAAACCTCATCACAAGTAAAAGATCCGTAAGACAAGGATAGGCTCCTGTAGTACAAGTATAAGATACGGCAATTAATATAGTTCAGTACCCATCGCACCCTATATCCGATTAGCCGTAGTACCTACTGCATCTCCTTATAAGCCCCCGATAAGGATAAATTAGTACTCCATTGTACTCCCGTATGAGTATAGGTATACGTAAATCTAGACTTATTGAATATGATACTCAACACAAGTTGTTATCTAACGTACATTCATCATAGTACCTCACGGTACCCCGCATAAGATTAAGTTCAAGAACCAAGATAACGTCAATCTCTCGTGATACCTACTGTGAACCCCAACGCGTAAACCCAGTAGATAAGTATGTCTTAAACCTCACTAGAGATCTAGAGATATAAGTCTCAAGACAAGATACTCTATAGAAACCGAATAAGAATGTGATCCACTAGCTATAAGTATAAGACCTGATAAGAATAAGTTTGTCAAGTGAGTATAAGATCTACAAGGATAAGTCCGCTCATAAGTGTACCCCCAGTAAGTATAAGATTGTTATAAGTATGTCTTCGCATCATATAAGGGAATCACAAGTATAAATATAATCCATGGGTATATAAGCATTCTCATAAAAGTTTTTACAAGGCACAAGTTGGATGTAATTATTTCTTTTGATGACACACAAATAGGAACCCACCAAATCCCTAGAAAATCGTTTTTGAGTTATGCAAAAGAGATGAATTGATGCTTGCCATTGCATATGTCTAAGTTTGCTCAATATGATCTCTAATTTGTTATATATTGGTTATTTATATGATTCATGATGATTTTGATATTTGTTTCATATAAGTTTATCACATTCAAAGATAAATGCACAGTACAAGATAAGTTATAAGAATATGCTTCCTACTACAGAGTTTAGTACTGCTTCTTTAATCCAGGTACGTGAGAAGACATCGCAACATCCGCATACGCCGCCAACACACTTGTATGGTTCACTACATGTAGGTTCCGTGGCTCGATTTGTAAATGCAAAGGTTCCAGCTTTGTATATAAATGGGACCTGCCTATATGTGTATACAGATTTCTGATGACACCAATTCCAGTGTAGTCTCTTGATCTCTATAAGATGTGGGCCATACCCACAGTGCCGCTGGCTTAAAAATCAGGTCAAGAGTCCCGTCCTAAGTCTCACACCTTGAACCCTGTCTGATCTCACACCTGCTCGAACCTGGATTCGAGGTGATAAGTGGTATCAAAGCTCAGTTTAGGCGTTTTCAGCAAATCTCGCATTAAGGATGCACCTCCATAGTAATGTGTGTCGTCTAATGCGATGTCCCGTCCCGATATCACTCAAAAATGAACCCCCACTCAACTGCATTCTCTAAAGACAAGAGCGAGACGTAGTCTCTATATTTCTGATGGCCCGCTGAGAGTCCCAAACTTTTATGAAAGACATATGTTATGATCCTATATGTATACACATGTTATATATGAAATTTCCTATGACCAAAATTTTGTTAATGTGGGAGAATTGTAATACTACCTTAGTGCTTACTGGAGAGAGAGAAGAGGGTTTTAGCTAATTGAGAAACCCTAAAGTTTACAAGACAAGGGCAATCTTGTACTTTGCAAAAGGATATGAAAGTCATAAGAGGAAGATGTGGGTTAAACTAGAATATGTATAAGTTAATTTCAAAAAGGAAGAATTATGGGCCAATTGGTAATTAGAGGTTAACCCAAAATGGGTTTTATTTGAGGGCCAAACATGGCCTTAACAAATCCATTTTAAAGACCAAAATTGGTCTCATTCGAGAGAGAAAACGAGAGAAAAATATATATATGGAGAAGAAGAGGGAAGAGGAAGTTATAGGAAGAAGAGAAGGATGGAGATCACTACAAGCCAAAGGTATGGATCTAACCTGATATGAACTCTATTATGAATCACATGGATTTTGTATGGGATTCTAGAGAGGCTTATGAGTTCCAACTAAGGTTTGTTAGATTTCTTCTCAATCAAAGATTTATTGAAGGTAGGGTTGGTAAATTAAACTAATAAGAAAGTAGGGACCCTCTGGAGGCTGGGATTCATGGTTAAATATTAGGCACTGAGTTGGGCTTAGAGTAAACCCCAACAAATCCTTGAGTTTAGCTTGTGTATGGTTAAGACCCATATTGAAATGATTTTGGGAGAAATTCATAAAAGGTTTGAAAGAAGATAAGAAATGAAAGATGAATTGAATAGAAAAGGATTCCAAGGTGAACTGAATGGCTTTATGTAGAGCAAGGGAGGATCCATGGATTAAAGGAAGGAAAATGTGAGAAACACCATCTCCGGGCATTCTCGGCGTTCTACCGGCAGTTGCTCCCACCGCAGAACTTCGATCTCTCGGTCATTTTGGCCAAGTCCCACGGTATAGTTAAGTCCTACCGGTAGAACTTGTTCTCGTTTTCCGTCGACCAGTTTTCTATTTGGCCATAACTTCCTCATTTATTATCCGATTTGAGTGATTCAAGTGGCCACTTAAAATAGACTTCAAGGAGAACAAACTATTTAATAAGTATCTCCAAATTCTGACTCTGAATATCCCAAAATTCACTAAAGTGGGCTATGTGCAGCCCATTTCCCCGCATCGCTGATTATAGAGTACCGAGTTGAGCCGACGACTGGAGTTTTCTGTTCGACTGGGTGATTCCAATTGGAAATGAACCCTATCACCTTAGATTTAAAGGAGCACAAATAAAACCAAACAAACCTAGATAAAAAAAACACTCGGAAAAATTCACACGCAAACCATCCCCCGCAAAACAAAAACCCACCAGCCAAAATTTCTGAAACACAACCTTTGAGCCCGACCCACCATTGATTATATTCTAATTTCTGTAATGATCTATAGAAGAATAAGAATATATGATTAAGGTGTGATACATGCTCTTACTATACTCTTACAGATTTGGAAGGCCGAATTGGCTAAGTGAACGATACTGGCGCATAATGCTCTACTATAAGATAGTGTTATTGAACTCATATAATTGTAAAATTGCTTACACTCGCGATTAATGACACTGCATTCTTCGACGGTTGCACATTAGTACTTTGCGATTTTCGATTAGTGCGACGCACTTTCGACCAGGCTTCGCACACATACTCCCTGCACTCTCCGACAGTGCTACTGCACTCTCCGACCCTTGCTTCAAGACACAGCACTCCTGCACTCTCCGATTCAGTGCCACTCGCACCTCTCGATCCGCACCGCACTTCCTAGTACTTATCAAGCCGTGTCCTACCCATTCCGTACATCGGTCTAGGTAATCTAACAATTATATATGATAAGACTAACAATGAATAAATGAATATAGTAACTGATCCGAATGTGTACCTACGAGTACCTCTCGTATATGTTTTGAAATGTACCTACTCTGGCACATCCTCAGATATGTTCGTAGTACCTACTGCACCAGATTCGCTTTAGTACTCGGGCATTTTGTATATTTAATATCTTCGTAGGTAGTTTATGGGTATTTTTATACTTAAGAAATTTGAATTTTTGCGGAGATCCAGAGAGTTCAGAGGTATTTACGGTATTTCCTGATTTAGACACTAAAGAGGTCTGTAGGGCGAGGTACTTTATATTACAAGAGGATGACAAGTCCCGTAGCACTCCAAGGGCAATTCTCGCATCGGAAAACAAGCATAAGTCTGTAAAATAAGCATAACCAACATACCTACGTACCTCCGTCTAATGAATCCGTGATCCGTCCTACGAAAGACTCAATGTCCGTATCTCGCATAAGTCCATCCGACCAGACGTAAGATCCCGATCTGCTCGACCCACTGCACCTACGTACCAAAAAAGAATAAGATCCGAAATACAAGAATCAGTTCTGTAACACAAGTATAAGATCTGTAAGATAAGAATAAGTCCTGTACACAACTATAAGTTCCGTAAGATAAATATAAGTCTGCATTACATGTAAGATCCGAAATACATGTATAAGTTCAGAATGACACGTGATAAGATCCCAATACCAAGATAAGTCTAAGACCAAGATAAGTTCTCGTAAGACAAGTATATACTCTAGAATACATGTATAAAATCAATACATGTATAAGTTCTCAAGTACATGTACAAATCCAACATGTATATGTTCGTAATACCAGGATAAGATCCAATACCGAATAAACTCGTACAAGTAGAAGATCCGTAAGACAACATGATAGGTCTCAGAGGTACAAGTATAAGATACGAGGTACTAATATAGTTCCAAGTACCTCACGTACCCTATATCCGATTAGTTTCGTAGTACCTACTGCATCTCCTTATAAGCTCCCGATAAGGATAAACTCGTAGTACCTACTGTACCCCATGAGCATAGCATACGTTAAACTAGACTTATTTGGGATATGATACCAACACAAGTTGTTATCAGAACAGACATTTTATCAAGTAAGTACTTACGCAGTACTCCCGTATAAGATTAAGTTCGCAAATCCAAAGATAATGCCCGTAATCAGATACCACTGAACCCCGAACAAGTGTAAACTCCGGGTAGATAAGCAAGTTCTGTAAACTCCTACTGAGACGAGATATAAGCTCAAGACAAAGATACGAATCAATAAGAATAAGATCCGACGGCTATAAGTATAAGACCTGGATAAGAATAAGTTTACTGCGAGTGTAAGATCCAAAGGGATAAGTCCGCCATAAGCGTAATTCGAGTAAGTATAAGATTGTTATAAGTATAAGTTCAGCACCGCTTATAAGCGAACTGGTCAACAGGAGAAGATGATTTCGGAGAGAGTAGATTCGCTAAAAGTCACGCGCCAAGCTGACACTATTTTGGATGACACAAATAGAACCCGACCAAAACTCGGAAAATCATGAGTTATGTAAGTAGATGAATCGATGTACTCGGGCCATTGCATATGTCTAAGTTTGCTCAATATGATCTGACCTAAGTATATCGTTTATATGATTCATGATGATTTTGATATTTGTTTCGCTATAAGTTTATCAGATTCAAAGATAATGCATGTGTACGCATAAGTTATAAGAATATAAGCCCCACTGCTTAAAGCTTAAGACGGGTTTTTAACCGTAGTACAGGAGAAGACATCGAAGAAACATCCGCATACAATGCCAACACACTGTGGCGGTTCACTACATGTAGGTTCTCAGGTTCCTCGATTTGTAAATGTAAAGGTTCAGCTTTGTATAAGTAAATGGGACCCGCTTATATGTGTATAGATTTTGATGGACACCACCCTAAGTGGGTAGTTCTTTGATTCTCATATAAGATGTGGGCCATACCCACGGTGTTACCGCTTAAAAAAAAAAAAAAATCAAAGCCAAGAGTCCCGACTTAAGTCTCACACCGAACTCTGTCGATCATCCACCTGTCGAACTGGATTCGGTGTGACAATACTTTTGACAATGTTGGCAACCCTTTGAGTAATTAATGCAGTCACTTAGGATGGTTAGCCAAAAATAGCCATGTCTCCTAATCAACCATCGCATTTTTATCCCGGCTTGATGGGATCCACAAACCCCTTCATGAACTTACTTCATCACTTCCATGCTGTCTGAGAAGGATAGGCATCTGAGCAGTAACTCATCCGGTCCCTTTCTATATAATTCCCCTTCCAATAGGACGAAGTTTTGTAATTGAGCTTTCACCCTATGGGGGACTGATGAGTATCTTAAATACTCATTTTATCTCTATGCTTTACTTAATTTGTTAGTGTTTTTATGTTAAATAAGTGTCCTAATGCTCTAAATGTTCATATTTATTATTAGGTTAATCATTTGGCGGAATTGTACGAAATTGGAGCGAAAACAAAGCGAAAAAAAATGGAAAATTAGCAAACACTGCTACAACATACAGCAACAGCTACTGTATTTTTCAATTTTCAGATATAATATGAGCTCAATTGGAATAAAGCTTTATATGTATGGATTCTACACTTCAAGAGCTTTCAAACGACACCAAGATCGCATGATTAGGAGTCCGGATGAAAAAAGTTATAAAGGAATGAGTGAAGGATACCAAAGGAGGAAAATATGACGAAGCGTGAGTAACTCACACTACAACATGAGTAACTCACGCCACAACATGAGTGCTCTCACGCTGTAGAGTGAGTCCACTCAAGCTACGACGTGAGAACACGCTTATAGTTGAGCTCTCATGCCCATGGCTCGCCTTCATTCCTCCAAGAATTTTCCCATCTTACACACAGAGCACAATCCATCAAATACAACGTGACGCCAGAGGGAGCCCATGATTTTTTCCGAAGTCTATCTCCTCCCTCTTTATTTTTTGGCCATTAAAAAGAACGAGATTAGAGCTTGGAAAAAGGGGGAGAGTTCGTAGGGGATTTTTCATCTGGGGTTTTTCGCTAGGAAAGAAATCGCCAGACGGAGGCCCTCTCGGGTTCCTCCCTCTTGAAGATTTTTCACTTGGGAGAAGAAGGAGACTTTAAGAAGAAGAAGAAGATGGAAGAGAAAAAGAAAGCTCTTCCACCATATTTGTTTCTTTTCTTCTCCTTTCCATTTTCCTTTCCTTTAATGGTTGTATTTCTTCTCATAATTATGTTTTAGTTAATTTTCTTAGGGTTTAGATGTAGCCAAAGACAAGTTTGTATGAATCTCTTAATTTCTATTGATTTATGTTTTATTTCATATTTATGTTGAGTATTTCATTTGATCTTAATGCTTGTGGGTATTTAACAATATTTGCATGAATTGTGGTTTGATTCAAGATCCAAGAGGTGAAAGTTAAAATTAGACCTTAGATGATTTACCATCTAATTATCATGATATAGAGATATAAATGAGATTAGGTGTGGTACTAAAATTTCTTGTGTTTAATATGCCCTTAGAAATCTAGAGTTGAGCAGAGATGCAAAATACCTAATCCTAAGGGTAGTGTGCGGATGCTCGAGAGAGATTCACACATACACTAATGAAATTTTCATCTTCATGATTAAATAAATATTGATTAATAGGGTAGGGAGGTTCAGGCATACTTGTTTAGGTAAATCTAGACCCTAAGGCCTTTTGGTCTTGTTTAAGTCATTTTTGCATGTTTAGTTAGTGTAATTTAGATTTTCTACATATTTTCAACCATCCAAATAGACTCTAGGCTAAATTAAAGTTGGTACTTAGTAACCCAATTCCTCGTGGGACAATACTTTATACTTTCATTATATTACTCGAGGCGACGCGTGCACTTGTGTGAAAAGGTATATACATTTTATATAACATAAAATCGCCTATCAAGTTTTTGGCGCCATTGCTGGGGAGTTGGTGCTTTTATTAATATCGATTTGAAATAGCTTTACTCTACTTTGGATATAGTTAGTCTTATTTTATTTTCTTTGTTTATTTTACTCTTGAATTTCATTTTTGTTTTACAAGTCTCACCTACAATGGATTCTTTCATGCAGTTATCAACTGAACTGACTCTTCTCACTCAACAACTAGCTCATAGTCGACATCAAGGGGCGAGAAATCAAGTTTGGAACCTGTACATTTCTATGGATCAAATTCAGTATCGGGTAAGCCATACTTGAACACATACAATTCAGGTTTGCAACATTATCCGAACCTCTCATGGGAGACAAGTCAAAGTACTCCACAAAGGCACAAATCAAGTCTAGAAGAAACCATGGTTGAATTGAGAAGAGGTCAAGCTGATTTGGCCATGGTTCAAGTTGAAAATGAAAGATCAATGGCTGATTTGGACTATGTACAAAATGGTTTGCCTAGGTTTCACACCCACAATATAAGTCAACCACCACAAGAGAAGATGACAAACCTAGAGGCAACCATGGCTGAATGGAGAATATTTCAAACTAAATTTGAAACCTCTCAAGCCAACTTCATGGAGGAGGTGAACCAACCTCCACAAAATGAGTTGATATTTGAAAATGAAGTGGATGACTAGCCATCTCAATGGCTGAATGGGCAAAATTTAGAAATTTGAATTATGCATGGAAAGAAACAAAGGCCCGATGTTCGATTTTAGTCCAACGTACCACTTTCAGAGCTTAGAAGAGATAATAACTCAAAGGCCATTTCTAAGTACTCAATCGAAATTAAAGGATGAAGACAACATCCACAAGGAAGGGCTGAGTATAGAGGAGTTAATGGCTGATACATGAAGAAGAACATGAAGGAGCTTCCCGCTAATCTTGATGAGAAGCCGAAAAAGAAGATGTATGACTGATAGGGATATCACCTTAAAGAGTGGTGGAGAGCTTGAGAAGCTTCAAAGAGTGGAGGATGATGCACATGAATTAAAAGAGTTAGTTGCGATAGAAGATGAGCCAACTTCTCCAGAATCCTATGACATGATGAAAGATAAAATTCTAAAGATTATTCTAGAGATAGCTCCATGGGGTGATAAGCATGAAGAGTTGAAAATTGAGGAAGTAACCCCCATGTCCAAGGTGGAAGAGTGCATTGTTTAGTTGTATAAGGAAATGGAAGCCATCATTGTGAACAAAAAAAAATCAAAAAAATCAAAAAAATCAAAAAAATCAAAAAAATCAAAAAAATCAAAAAAATCAAAAAAAAATCAAAAATCAAAAATAAAAACATCGTGGAAGACTATGTGCTCAAGTTACTGATTGAGTACAACTATCGCCTCCTAGGGAATGATGGAGGCCAGAATTACCAACATATTCATAGTTAGTAGAGTTTAACTGGACTCAAAAAATGGAGCAACTTCTTGGGAGGCAATCCAAGCGCAATTTTCCTTTCTTACTTTCATTTTCAAATTTCTAGCTTTCTTGTTTATTTTAGTTTAATTTTAGTGAGTATTTCTTTGTTTGTGTTTTGTGTCTCATATGAGTCGGTTTGGTGCTTAACAACTGTTTGGAGAATGCTTTGACATTGTGCTTCAAAAGTTTGTTTTATTTATGAACTTAGGGATACCATCACATTTATGTGATCTAGGATTGAGTGTATCTATTAGTTGTGGGAGGCTTGGTTGTAGAGCCTTCATGTTTTTCAAGGAACCACTTCTTAATGGAACTTGTGCACACACATACTAGATTTCATTTGTACACCGAGGTTTCGGCCTCTCCTTCTCAAACTAAACTTACCTTGAGAGGTTTTAACTTCCATAGTGTTGAGACACCTCAATAAAGAGGGCCAATGAGCCCCCACATTACTAAAAACAAAAGAAAAAAAAATGAAAGAAAAATAAGTAAAAAAAAATGCAAAAAAAAAAAAGGAAAAGAAATACGTAGTGTTAGTCAAATCTGAACACGATCCCAGGGCCTTAAGCCCGGTATGAAGCTGTTAACTTTGTTGCCCGTTGCATGGGATAGAGGATGGTTCAATCCTATTAGTCTTTGGTTTCTAGTTGAGTGTTCGAGGTGAAGTTCAAGGAACTTAATACCCCTGTGCCTTAAGCGAATTGGTGGGAGTCACGATGGATCCGTACATGGACACTTTTCAAGAGCTCCTTAGCATTGCATCCTACTTTCTAGTTTTAGTATTGAATAAAAGGTGCGTTCTCAACCTATTTTTGTTCATCTCTTTCAAATGAGTGGGTTTAGTTTGGTTGAAAAGTGTCATGGAACCTCGTCTCTATTTGAGATCTGGCATACCATTTTCACCAAGTTTCTTTAGGAAGGATTCATTGAGAATGTTGGGGCAAAGCTTGCCTTGATCACCATGCACCTAGATGCCTTTCTTTTAAAGATTTCAAATGTGCTAGGATCCCATGTAAGCTACATTTTTTCAATAGAACTTTGTCATGGTATTCTCCTAACTTGTTGCTAGCACCATTCTTTACTCATATATATTTTAGTGTTTTGTATATATGTGCGTTTTTCCTTTCTTTACTCAAATACTCATTTTATGCCTATGTTTTACTAAGTGTTTATGTTAAATAAGTGTCTTAATGCTCTAAATGTTCATATTTATGAGTAGGTCAATCATTTGATGGAATTGTGCGAAATTAGAGCAAAAACAAAGCGAAAAAATGGAAAATCAGCAAACATTGCTACAATATACAGCATCAACTACTGTATTTTTCCATTTTTAGCTATAATATGGGCTCAATTGGAATCAAGATTTATATGTATGGATTCTACACTTCAAGAGCTTTCCAACGACACCAAGATCGCATGTTTCAGAGTTTGAATGAAGAAGTTATGAAGGAAGGAGTGAAGAACACCAAAGCAGGATAATATGATGAAGCATAAGAAACTCACGCCACAACCTGAGTGCTCTCATGTCACAGTGTGAGTGCTCTCATGCTTTAGCGTGAGTCCACTCATGCTACAACTGAGAACACATAAGTGTGAAGAGCTACTCACGCCTCGGCGTAGTTTGCCATGTTTCCTCAGGTGTTTATATTTGCCATGTGCTTGAATTATCAGCTGTTTATTAAATCAAGAACTTGCGTGATTTTTGAAGCCCATCTCCTCCCTCTCTATTTTTTGGCCATTAAAAAGAATGAGATTAGGGCTTGGAAAAAGAGGGAGAGTTCGTAGGGGATTTTTCAATAGGGGGTTTTTCGTTTTGGGGGAAAGAAATTGACGAGAGGGAGGCCCTCTCTTGGGGTTCCTCCCTCTTGAAGATTTTTCACCTAGGAGAAGAAGGAGACTTGAAGAAGAAGAAGAATATGGAAGAGAAGAAGGAAGCTTCTCCACCATATTTGTTTCTTTTCTTCCTCTTTCCATTTTCCCTTCCTTTGATGGTTGTATTTCTTCTCATAATTATGTTTTGAGTTGTTCTTAGGGTTTAGATGTAGCCAAAGACAAGTTTGTATGAATCTCTTAATTTCTATTGATTTATTTTTTATTTTTTATTTATGTGGAGTATTTCATTTGATCTTAATGTTTGTGGGTATTTAGCAATATTTGCATGAACTGTGGTTTGATTCAAGATCCGAGAGGTGAGAGTTAAAATTAGGACATGGATGATTTACCATCTAATTATCATGATATAGAGATATAAATGAGATTATGTGTGGTACTCAAATTTCTTGTGTTTAATGTGCCCTTAGAAATGGAGTTCAAGCAGATATTAAAATCTTTGATCTCTAAGGGTGGTGTCTTGGTCTTTCGAGAGAGATTCACATATACACTATTAAATTGCCATCTTCATGATGAAAATAAATATTGTTAATAAGTTTGGGAGGTTCATACATACTTGTTTAAATTAATCTAGACCACTAGACACCCCACAGTCTTAATGGCCAAGTCATTTTTTGCATGTTTAGTTAGTGTAGACAGATTTTCAACCATCCAAATAGAGTCTAGGCTAGATTAGAGTCGGTACTTAGTAACCCAATTCCTCGTGAGACGATACTTTATATTTTCATTATATTACTTGAGGCGACGCGTGCACTTACGTGAAAATGCGTATACATTTTATATAACACAAAATTGCCTATCGGGGACTTGCCTATTAGGATATTCTAAATACTCTCATCTAATTCTGATCTCACCTAACATTATGTATGTGTATGTTCGTCTATTTTACTACCCACATTGGGATTTCACCTATCATGTTTATAGACAATACATATCCTTCTTGTCATATGATAATTCCCTAGGCACGTATTCAAAATCCACATAGTAGAAAGAATATAACAATTGAGTATAAGCAATGTAACAAGGAGCTAGCAGTAAGCTGTTGCATTTATATTCCCTTGTTAGCTGCTAAAGCACTAATTGAGAGTCCCCAATGATATGTACCTCTTATGCTCCAAGTTCCAACAAGATCTCCAAACCGATCACTAAAGCCTCGTATTCAGCTTGATTGTTCGTACACATGAAGGCCAAGTTGAAATATAGGGTAGTCTTTATCCCTTTTGGTAAGATGATTACTATCCCAACTCCAGTGGAAATCTCCGTGCTAGAGACATCAAACTTAAGAAACTAAGGTCGTCTTTCTAGTTTGATTTCTAATGAAGGATGATCAGCCATAAAGTTAGCTAAAGCTTGCCGCTTGACCGATTTCTATGGAAAATAGACAAAGGTGAGCTCTGATAAAGTAAGGGACCATTTCCTGATTCGTCCAGTGGTTAAGGGTTGGTTTAACATGTATTTGATCAAGTCGGTTTGAGAGACCACATACACTTGAGACTTGATCAAGTAATGTCTCAATTTCGTACATACAAAGTATAGGGCCAAACACAACTTCTCAATGGGTGTATACATGGTTTCTGCTGAATTGTAAACAACCTGCTCATGAACTTTAGCATTATTTTGTGCCAAAAGGCATCCTATAGACTCTTTTGCAACTGATAGATAGAGTTTGAGTGGTTGACCCTTTAGAGGTGGCATTAAAACAAGGGGCTTAGAAAGGTAACCTTTGATTCCATCAAAAGCTGCTTGGTGTTGTTTCTCCCATTTAAACTCTTCCACTTCTATCAGCTTTATTAGGACATAGAATACCTTAGTCTTCCCTACCAGATTAAAGATGAACCTCCTTAAATGGTTCACCTAACCCAAGAACTTTTGAAGTTCTTTCTTATTTTAAGGAGCCTTGGCTGAAATGATGGTTTTGGAATTGTTTTGATCCACTTCCACTCCTCTTTAGTGAACTAGAAACCTTAAAAAATTTCCAGCTTGAACTCTAAAAGCACATTTGAGTGGATTAAGTTTTAGTTGATGGAGTCTTATTCTTTCAAAACTCTTCCTTAAATGATTCACATGTTTGGTGGCTTCTTAGACTTAACCACAGTGTCATCAATATAAATCTCCATATGGTGGCCTAACATATCATGAAAGATGGCATTCATAGCCCTTTGGTAAGTTGTACCAGTGTTCTTCAAACCAAAGGGCATGACTAACCATTAAAACGTTCCTAAGGAACTAGGACATTTGAAGGCAATCTTAGATACATCATCAACGACTATTAGGATTTGGTTATACCTAGAGAAACTATCCATGAAGGAAAATAATTCATTATTTGCAATGGACTCAACTAACATGTCAGGATAGGCATTACATACATGTCTTCAAGAGTAGCAGCATTTAAATCCCTAAAGTTTACACAAACTCTAAGTTTCCCATTCTTCTTCATCACAAGGACAATATTTGCCAACCATTGCACATACCTTATAGGTTTGATGAATTTAGCCTTCAAGCTTCTCGATCTCACTCAGCCCTTGAGTCTACCTCGCTTTGAACGTTCTTGGCGGTTCTTGAAAGGGGTGGAACTCCGACTTTATAGGTAAGAGGTGTTCACAAACTCCTCATCGACCACTGGCATCGTCATAGTAACCAAACGGAGTCTTTGAATTCTGTGATATTACGATAATCCTTTCTTGAGTTGGAGGGTAAAGAGACTAATATAAGTAATCATCGGCTTCTCCGTAGTGTCGAGTTCCCGCCTCCATGGGGTGGTGTACTTGAAATTTGTGTTTCGAACTAGGAGGGGCTTGCTCCAAATCCTCCGTCTGTATTTCTTAAATCTTCTTCGTATTCATCCTTGAAAATCATCTCAACCCATGGAGTATCACAGAGTCCTTTCTTCTTTAATCCTTTCCCTGATGCTGCATTTTCATTTGAATACTTATGGCGATTCTGACTCTGCCTTTTCCTTTTAGGAAGGTAACCAGTGTCATCAATCTCCTCAATCATTAGACCACTCATCGACCTGTAAGACACTATTGTAGTCACCTTTAGGAGTTTGGCCGCCTTCTTTTGGATTTCCACAGAGCCCTTTGAGTTCATGTATGCTTTCCTTGGGAACCAATCTTTCCTTCTACTAGTGAACTTGATTGGACTGAATTCTTGATCATAATACTTGGCTTCCACAGATCCTATAGCCACCATGAAGGATTGCTTATTTTCCCGCACCAACTCCACTTCATTACCCTTCCAAAACAGTACGAACTGGTGAAGAGAGGACGACACACACCAGTTAGCATGAATCAAGTCCCTCCCTAGCAAAATGTTGTAATTTGAGTTAGAGTCTATCATAAAGAAGGCAGATAATGTCGTTTTGCTACTAATGGTGATATCTATAAGTAGTATCCCCAAGGTCTTGGATACTTCTCTTTCTCTAGTAAAGGCAAACACAGCCACCTCTATTTCTATCAGATCACTAATGCTCCTTCCTAGAGCTTTTAGCATCCTCAATGGCATTACATTTGTCGCAGATCCATGATCTATTAGTACCTTGGATACCGATTTGCCATTGAGATGGGCTCTTACATACAAAGGCTTTATGTGCCTCATCATTTCCATAGATGGTTTCTAAAGTATCACCTTCCGAGGTGTACATTCTTCAAAGGATTCTATGGTGACCCCAATGTGGTCCTCATCTTCCTTTGTCATAGGATGCTTTCCTTCTACCTCCACTAAGTCTTCCTTTTCCTTTTTTGAGTTGAAGATAGTTGGCAATGTTAAAGAAATAGGGATTTCACCTATTAATAAGGCCTTCGAGTCCATTACTTCACCTGCACTGCTCATAGACTCCATATCCTCGATAGCTTTCCTCCCAAACTTTGTTTTTTCCAAGCTAGGAATCATTCATTTCTTCACTTTCTCTAATTCCATGGCCTCTTCCAAGAGTGTTTTATCAGGTACATCAATGAGCTGCCTTTTATTTGCTGCTATTTGCCTCTTCATCCTCCTCTTCTGGGTCATAGAAAACCTTTAAGGAAATTTTTTGTGTTGTATAACATGCCACCTTTGGCAAAAAGAAACCCTAGGAGGAATGATACACCTCACATGCCTTTCCATCTCTACAATCCTCTCCCTTGAAAAAACAGGTTTGTTTCCCACTATATCTTTTGGAGAAGTGAATTTGTCCCTGAGAGACATCATTATGTACCTTGGAGAACTAGGTCCACCTCTTGGAAAAACAGGTTTGACCGGAGGAACATGTCCTTCCCCTGCCTTCTCCCTTGAAGAAGTGAAATTGTTTACAATCTTCTCTCTTGGGGGAAAGAATCTACCCCTTGAAGGAGTGATTCTATTCTCTAGTTGAAACCTTCTTTTACTTAGAGGAACTACTCTATCCCTAGATCCACCTCTTGGAAATCTACCCTCAGCTCTCTCCCTTGGAAAAACAAGTTTGTTTGCCTTCTTCCTTTGAACAATAACTTTCCCTATAACTTTGTCATATGGAGGAGTGACTTTACCCCTTAAGGAAAAGGTTCTATTTCTTAAGGAACATTCTCTAAACCTGCTTGCATCACTTTCCCTTGGAGCAGTGAACCTACCTCGTGGAGGGGTGGGCCTTTCTACAACCTTTTCTCAGGGAGGAACGAACCCATCTCCTGGGGCATTCATCTTGCCTTTTAGGGAAAATCTCTTTTCCTCGGAGAATCGGTTATACTGCTATGTTCCTTACAGTATCCCCTTTGCTGAATTTCTCCTTGATAGAGGATTTGAACACACCACTCATTTTTCAACTTATCAACACGGACCAGACAATATTTAGGGACCCATACCTTTCCTAGAGAGAGTTTTTCCCCTTTCTTGGATTCTACCAATGCTCTTATGTCAAAGCTAGCAATGTTGATTGAGGCCACTAGTGGGAAAGGATCCTCATCGACTACCATAGCCTCTTTTTTGTCAGGGAACTTGAGTATACCTTTGTTGATCCTGTCTTGTATGACATTTTTGAACCCCCAACATGCATTAGTAGTGTGGTCCATGAATTGTGGTACTTACAGTAAGTCTTTCCCCTTAGTTCATCCTTTTGGTGGTCTTTAGGGAACGTAATGAATTTTTCTTTCACAAGGAAATAGAATATTTCCTTTGTCTTCGCTACCTCAAAAGTATACCGGAACTATGTACCAACAATTTGTGTCTTCTTCCACAAATCAGGTGCCTTTTCTACCAAAAGATGACAGGTGAATGTCCATGTAGTAGATAGATCTGCCACTGCCACCTCTTGGTTCACCTCTTGACAATAGGTTCTCATGGACTTCTTCCTCCGATAACTTTCTTCCTTGAGCGACTCCTCAAATTCTGTCACCTTAGTTGCAAGTTCATAAAAATCTATAAATTCCATACCTTGGAATTTTTTTCCTCAATTCAATGTTCACACCTCTTTGGGCCATTTTCACGTACTCTGTCTCTGGAAAATGGATCTTGCATATGCTTTTCATCTTCTTAAATCGGGAGATGAACAAATCAACGGCCTCCTCATTTTGAGTTACTCTAGACAGTTCTACAATGCACACTTCAAGCTTAGCCCTAAAGAACTGAGTGTGGAACTGCCTTTCCATCTCCTGCCAACTTCGAATGAAGTTCCTTGGCAATGTTGCATACCAAGTGAATGCTGCCCCTGTCAAAGAATTAGGAAACAATCTAAGCTTCAAATTATAGAAATTCTCGTAGTTAGCCAATTCCCTACATTGCATAGTGAATCTAGCAACATGCTCCAAGGTGGATTGGTCATCTTCTCTAGAGAATAAGGAAAAATCAAGGATCCTGTATCCCCTAAGGTAGGGGGTCTCCCTGTCTATCATTTCTGGATAAGGTTTGTAGAACTCTAGGCGACCAATTTTCCAAAGGCCTGAATCATATAACTCTTGCACCTCCTCTCTTATTGCTCCTAAATCTGGTACTAGGGCTGGTTGCCCAAAAGGATGCTAAGGAACTTGTTGTCCCTTGTTGCCATTCACTCACCTGGCGACTCAGCGATGCCCCTCGAGCTCGTTGAAGAAAGCCTCTCATGTCTTCGGGCTGTGAGTGGATTAATTACGAGCAAAATCCTCACAGGGTTATGGTTCTAGCTGCATTAGGTCTTTTCCCTACTACGTTATCCAAAGTACCACCATCTCTCCTATGGGAAGGAAGGTATCTAGCCTCTACCTACATAGGTGAGTAGTGAAATTCACCAGCTTCTTGTAGGTTCTTATAAGCAACTTCTAGCCTTGGTTACCCCTTTTCTTTAAGGTTCTCCAGGATGGATTGAGATTTCTGCTTTATTTCTTCCATAAAGGCAGTCATGATCATTCGTTGACTCTTTATTTCTTGCATGAGAATAGGCACATTCACATTACTTGCACCCCTTCCTTCCACTAGTTCAATAGGGTTGTTGCATAGATTCTCATAATGTCATACTAGAGAATTCATCAGGTTTTCTATCTCTATTCACAGTTTAGAACTCTTCCTTTGTGGTATTTACGTAGCATCGGATCTTAGTGCAGAAGACTCTACCGGTTATCTTACTTCTCTCAATTTTGGTGGCATTCTTCAGCAAAAATGGGTCCCACCGAGCGTGCCAAAAATATGTTTCAATATATTTTCTAGTGGAATTCACTAGAACATATATAAAGCACATAAATTGGTGAATGCACGGGCATGCCAGGACAAACTGAAACTGTACCAAAATCTAATTTCTACTTAAGCGAAAAATGGATCCCCTAGTTCCCTTGACAGTTCCCTAGATTCTAAGCGGAAAAATGCCTTAACAATTAGATTATATAGATTGAATTAAAAGCTAAGAGGAAATTTAACGGAGCAGCTTAAAAAATAGCAGATTTCATTATAGAATTGGATTGAAAATCAAATGTTGAAGCTATAAAGCTTTGAAATAACAAATTATTGTAAAGAAAAACATGTAAAACTAAACTAAGAACCTGGAAAAGACAGCCGACGAACTTGTAGAAATACTGAAATGCTCTTACTCGATTTTGATTTTTTGTTGATGATCATTTTCTGATGCTTTGATTATCTTTTATAGGCATTTCTGAGTAACTGCATCAACCCACTTTTTTCTAATAACTGTCCTTGTCTCCACTAAAGAGTCTTGCTCCCCAAGTGACTTTCCACCATTCAAATAACTGCCCACGTCCATGTCCTGGCTTGGAGAAAAAGTATCCTCCATGTTTTGCTTTTGATACAAAGTCTCAATATTTTTTTTTACAACTTTGACAAAATTAAAAATTCCAGAAATGTTCATGGACCTTTTCATAGGCTGATTCTCATAGGCTTAAGCTTTATCGAATTTGGTTGGGTTTGCACGGTTTAGGCTTTACATATTTATTATGGCCCATTCCACTACCATTTGGGTCAAAAATTATTTAAATACCATTTAGGCCCAAAAAATTATTTTTAGTGTCAACAGTTTAAAATATTTATGATGCCAATAAGAGTTAGCTAAAGTGGTTAAGAGCTCAATCGAGCATAGGGAAGGTAGGGTCCCGGGTTTGAGTCCATATATATATATATATATGATAGACGAGGTATGTCATGGACTAGCCCATCAAGCCTAACTCATGTGATAAAGGGCTCAATGTTTCAAAAAGGCAAGTCATAGGGAATGAGGGGTCCCGGATTCAGAGTTTTGGACATATTTAGGTTATTTAAAAAAAAATACTAAAATAGGTTGGACATGAAAATAATGTCCAAACTAGTGCGTTTGTCACATGAAAAAATTTTTATGTTAATGCCACGGTCAATAACTACAGCATTAACTTAAAAAAAATTCAAAACATTTTCAATGTCGTAGTCAGTAACTACGGCATTAACTTTAACAAAAAAATAATTCAATGTCGCAGTTAGTGACTGCGGCACTCTATAGACGCATTAGTTTGAGCATTATTTTTATTTTCAATCTATATTAGTAAAAATAATTTAAAAAAAAAAAACCTATTTACATCCAAAACTCTCGGATTCGAATTCCAATAGGAATAATTTACTACAATATAACTAAATTGTTTAGCTGTAAAAAAAATGTCGTGCTTGCCCATTTCCAGGTTCCCGGCTTAGGGACTCCATGGTTAGTGTTGGCCTCGGTTCCATAACCCTATTCTATGTCATTTCCTTCTATCATTGTATAATGTAGTTCATTTCAGACTTTTAAAAAAAATATATAATTATACTTACTTTAAAAAATAATTAATTTCAAATAATCATATATATATATATAGAGAGAGAGAGAGAGAGAGAGAGAGGGAGAGAGAGAGGGAGAATGATTAAAAATTAAATATTATAGATAATTTACCTTAAATAATAAAACCATAAAAATAGGTTAAGAATATTTTGAATTCTTAAAAAAAACTATTTTGTGGGTACCATCAGGCTCGAGGCTTGGTTCCCTGCTTGGCCAAGCCATCGATAGCCAAACTCAAAACTCCAACCTGCCCGGCCGAAGCAGCGGGGACTAGGCCCAAAACTCAACTTGCCCGAGGAGGCACGGGAGCCTTCGCCAGAAATGCCGGGCGCCTCTTCTCGGACGCCTCCTTTCCGTCGGTAACCGCTTGAAACAAAGCGCGATCGGCTTTTTCATGATATAAGTAAATGTTCTTCCGAGAACCAATCACCCCTCCTCCAACGGAATAGGAAGACACTCCCAACAGCGGCTCGATCGGGAAAGCGATTACATAAAAAGAAGAACAAGTCATCCTTCTTGAAATAAGAGTCACCTTCCCCTATCTTTATGGGAAGAAATCGTCTACTCCCCAGGAAAGACGGATCCCCTTTCTCCTTCCATAAAAGAGACGCAAATCACGCCAAATGAGGTATGACATTCTGGATTGCGATAACTGCATATCTAACGTTCAGTCTTTGACGAAGAAAGCTAACTTTACCATCGGAGGGGCGACGGAACGCAACCGTCGTCTTCTTGTTTGTTTTGCAGGTTGCAGCCAACTAGTGAATGGTCCGACGATCCATTGACTCTAAGAATTCAGGAGACTATAATTGGCGTGCGTAGGAAGCGTCCCGAGCAAAGTATCGAGAGGCGATGCAGCGAGAGTACTTGGGTACACACTCCCCGGGTGATCTCCGTCTCGAAGCCTTGGCCGTTCTCGAGCGTTCCACGAGCCAGTCGAGACTATAGCCATGTCTAGCAGCCCGACAAATCCACCCATAGAGGACCGGTTCCTCCCTTGGCGTGTGAGGATAGATAACGGGGAGGAAGCGAGGCCCTAGGATGGCGGTGTGAGCGTGCGGACCGTTTACGTGAAACGTTGCTTCACGAACGCTTAGAGTCCGGCGGGCGAGAACCCCGAGTGTAAGCTGAGAATGAGCCCTAGCGGGCGAATAAAGGAAAAAGAGCCTCCTACGACCATAGTGATCATCAGGGCGATGGCAGGCTCTCTTGGATGACTCTCCACTTCCCATCGCTCACCACCCACGACGTACGGAGGCCGAGTCAAGACCTCCTCGCCCGGTCCAGCTGGGACCGCAGGCGGAGCCCTTAGCGCCCAGTACGTAAAGAAGGGCCGAGCGGGATAGACCCCATTCACAATTGGCCCCTGAACATATTGCCACCCGGTTTGGGGGAACTACCCCTCTATTTCTACATGCACGGTATCCGCCCGGGGTGCTCCCCGTCCCGCATGCAGCCTTTTATCCCCCTGTCCAGGGACCCTACGACATGTTATCAACCCCTTTGGGCCAACATATTTTAGACTATGAACCTCCTCGCAAATTCGTTATTCCACCATTCGCTATGTACGATGGCTCCTCCGATCCGTACAATCACATGTTGCACTTCAACCAAGCGATGATCCTCAATGCCGGGGACGATAGACTTCTGTGTAAAGTGTTCCCAACCAGCCTCAAAGGCCCAGCTTTGGACTGGTTCCACAACCTTCCTAGAGGGTTGATAAACTCGTTCGGCGAGTTGTGGGTCGTGTTCGTCTCCTAGTATCCTTGCTCAATCAGGCAGAAAGGGAATATCAACTCCTTCCAGGCTATCCTCAAACGAGAAGATGAATCCATCCAGGACTTCACACGCAGGTTCGGACAAGCTGTCCAGCAGATTGATATTTACAATATGGATGTGGTCCTGCAAAACTTCCGGAGAAGCTTTGGACCAACCACCCCATTCTTCCAGTCTTTATCCCTAGATCTGCTCGTAACCATGGAAGAATTATATCGGCGGGCAGATAAGTTCTCCACACTAGCAATACTAGTCACTTTAAATCAGAATGATAACCACCTGTAGGAAAGCCGGTCGCCAAAGGTCCTAACAAAATAGTCGAACAAGGGAGTCAGCGCCTCTAACTGCAGCCTGTGCGAGCAAGGAGCCCCCGCCACTCCTCAACATCGCCTATGAGCGCCTCTCATTCAGACTCCCCCGATCAAGTGGCCCCACCCCAGGAGGGTGCCTAGACCAGCGTAATGCATCCCTAAGGCAGGATTTATCATGAGATCTCACTACACAAAACCAACATCCAAAGCTTGGTTCCTGTGAGGAAAACTGACGGACTCCGGGGCACCTCGTAAGATACATATGAGAGCCAATCATCGGGTAGCAAACACCCCTGTTGTTCTCATGATCATTGTTGATACTAAGCATGCCTCAGGACCCCGGAAAGCCATCAACTTTATACTCAGACTCGCCGAGCAGCCAAAGATCAATCTAAAAAGGAGAAAATGCTCGAAACAATGGGCTACAGGTGAACACCACGCCAGAAAAATATCAGCAAGCAGCTTCAAATTTGCTGATCTTACTCCTATATCCTCCCCTATCAACCCTACTCGTCATAATTTCATTACGATGCACTTGTACTTATTATCTAAGATAATGTTTGATGTAATAATGGTCCTCATCGATTCAGCAAGATACCGATCAATACACCTCCCACTCTTTTAAGCAAATGAGAGTTCAAATAGATCGTCGGGTCTACCGGGCAGGGTTTTGTTTCGCTTAACTGGCTAGCACATTGATAGCTGGGACATTGCCTTCCGTCCAGCAAACCAGAATTCAACAAGTACTATTCTCTATGGTGAGATTCGTGCAAGTGTACAAATGCCATCCCCGATGGCTCGCTACACGCCGCGAAAGCGATACTATCCACGTACCACCAACACCAGCTACCACTGATCAAGGTCCGATTGTTGATTTTAGTGTCGGGCTAGTCACGACAATGCTATCGCCTGGGCAATGCAAAGACGCGAACAAGAGGAATGCCCTGAACCACCCTCGAGTCAACCTCAAAGAATAGCAATCATAGCCATCCGCCCGATCCGCCTTTGGGGGAGCGTGGTGAGAGTCGTCGGCAAGATCCTTTGAAACCACACCCCTTTGACAGCCGGACAGATGACTATGTTAGTACCCTCCCTGGTTCACAGGAGGAGAAGGCCCACTATGCCAGGATATAGCAATACCACGATTGCTTGGACTCAGTAAAGCATGACCGACAAGCCCACGACGCCATATTGACTCAACGCTTCGCTCCGCCAGCCGGCCGTTGCGCGGACGCCATTCTCGATCACTACTTGGTCATCCACCGAATGATAATCTTCCGTGATAATGGATTTATCGAGCGCTTAAATACCAATGGTCGCCAACGGGTGGGTCGTCGAACGGGCGGGAATAAATCGAGGAGCGAGGTGACGGCGACCTTCAACGATGCTCGTCCAAAGAGCTCGCCGCATAGATCGACAGAACGCCTTATTGTGGCACGGTATACATTCTTCGACGCCTTCTGATACCACCAGATCCATATGCACCCCCCGGATGCAAAAAAAAACATCTTTCATCACTCCCCATGGATCACCCGTAATAATGTGATGCCTTCCGCGGCAAGAATTGCAGTGGCCACCTATCGAGGTTGGTGACAGTGATGTTCGACCGTTACTCGATGAAGACAATGAAGTCTATATTGATGATGCCAGTGAAACCGCAGCGCCTGACTACGCCAGACACCTCCACGCATTCGACCTCCCGTAGAACATGGTTAAACCCATAAAGTCGTTCTGTAACGCCGTCACCCATTCTGGATTTATGTAACCCAAAGAGGGCGGTATTAACTTCGCAAGAATCCTAAGGCCATCTTGCAAACAAGGCCATCTTGCAATCGCGACCCGGCTCGAAAGGGATCCGGCAACTAACCGGTCGGTTGGCCTTTCAGGCGTTTTATTTCAGTTCGGGCTAGTTTGAGACCGCCGTCCCACTCTGCATGAGGAGTGCAATAGGGCGAATGGAATGAGGAATCACGGCCAGGGCATTCGTAGCAATAAAGAAATACCTAACAGAGCCCCCAATTCTTGTGAGCCCGGAAGCCGGCGACACACTCTACCTCTACCTAGAAGCCTCTAATATAACAGTAAGCGCCACCTTGTTTAAAGAAGGCGGGGATACGATGATGAGACCTGTGTTCTTTGTCAACAAATCCTTGACCAATGCAGAGACTAGATATAGCCACCTCGAGCGAGCTACCTTGGCCCTCAGGCAATTTGCCCCAGCTCCGCGCACTTCGAGCTCATCCGTTGTAGTGCTAGCGATCTTCCACTAGAGACACGATTCATAAACCTAATATGTTCCGAATGATGGCTCGTTGGGTAATGGAATTAAGTGAGTATGGCATCGGTACAAAGCGAGACTCGAAAGGTAAGTCTTAGGTGACTTCACCGTAGAAATCCAGCATTGATATTAGCGGATAAAAGGCGGTGGACCTTTGCGTGGATGGGGCTCCCGGACAATGGGAAGTGGCATCAGTCCTGATTAACCTCCCCCGACCGAGGAAAGGATTGAGCGAGGCGGTAAGGTTGGGCGAGCGCCTGATAATGGTCCAGTCTGAGGCCACGATAAGTGTAGAACTCGGCTCGCACTCATTATGGAGCCTTGTGATCTTTTAATCCGAGCGGTCCTGACTAGTTATCGAACAGGTTGATCACGAATTCGAGTCCGGGGACCAGAGATGACGAGTAATAGCCCTTGATCGACAAAATTCGCCTCTGACTGGAAAATGGACATGTCCCGGCTGTAATGAGAGGGTCGATGCCTTGGCCGCCGTGGCTGCTTCATTACCAATAATAGAAACCGTATTTCTCCCCATCTACTATCAGACGAACTCCTCTATACTGCGCGCCCAAGTAAACCAGGTAGAGGAAATCCCCGTCTGGATGGACCCGGCCCAGGGTATACATAGCCACGGGCTGCACAATGACGAGACAAGGCTCACAGGTTACGGTTCGGTGGTTAGATTCTCCATGATAGACGGGCAGCTATACAAACAATCCCTAGGCGGGCAGTACCTGATGTGTCTAACCCGAACAAGGCGGTATGGTTGAATTGCATGAAGCGTATGCGAAGGAATCACCGGGGAAGAACTACAGCCCACCGTTACACTCAAGGATATTATTGGCCAACTATGAAGTCGAATGCTGTCGATTATGTCAAGAAATGTGACCCTTGCCAGCGAATGTCCCCTATCTTGAATCGCTGGTGCAAGAATTGGTCTCCATCTCCAGCCCATGATCATTCGCTCAATGGGGGATTGACATAGTGGTCACTTCCCCCTTTACCTGTAGCTCAAAAGAAACTATTATTGGCCGCCACGATTATTTCGGTAAATGGATGAGGATGGCCGCTTTCGTCAATCAAAGATAGAGATGTTACCCGGTTTATACGGAAAAACATTGTTTTCTTGGGTTGACATCCCCGAGATCGATACGTGTCAGATAGCAGACCTTGAGTTTGTGGCCAGTCACAAGGACTTTTGCCAAGAATTGAAGATAAAAAATTATATTCTGCCTGTTGAAAATGGCCAAGCAAGCCTCCAACAAAACCTTGTTGGCGCATGAAAAGCGGTTAGACTCGTGAAATGGGTAGAAGAACTCCGGGGGTGCTGCGGGCTAAAACTCTTGCCGAAATCAGCAGGCATCTCTGTTTGCACTCACCTACAGGATGGAAGCGTCATCCCCACCGAAATTAGCCTGCCCACCATCCAAACGGCTACCCCCGAGTCGGGAAATGCTAAATCAATAACCAAGGAGTTAGACATGAGTGATTAGCAGCGGGAAGCCGCGGCAATCCGCATAACCTCCTACTAGCGCCGCTTGGCGAACTCTTATAACAAACGGGTTAAGCCTCGGGTGTTTCGGCCTGGTGATCTGGTCCTGAGGAAAATTTTCGAAAATACTGCAAACCCCACTGCAGGAAAATTCCAACCTAACTGAGAAGGACCTTATGTCGTGGTAGGTGAAGTCGGGTCCTCTTGTTTATAGATAAAGCAGATGGAACCCTTGTACGAATGTGGGGAATGCCATGCACACGAGAAAGATATTATCAATAAAAGCATATCATTATCTTTGACTCATATGGCTTATATTTTTTTCTCTATCTGAGGTCAAATACAAAAGTCGGATGGGCGCGATGGAAATGACCTATCCCAGGCCCGGCGTAGATCCTTACAGGCGGTCGAATACAAAAATGCAGACTGACCTTTGATTAAAATGACCTGTCGGCCAGCCTAGATCCCTTCTAGGTTGGTCAAATACAATCCAGATGGTGCGATGGAATGACTTTTGTCCCATTGACATATGCGATCTCTAGTTTGGTCGAATCTGAGAATGGGATGGCGCGGTAAAATGACTTGTCCGACTCAGTAGTGATCACTTCATTTGGTCGAATACAAAAGTCGGACGGCCGGTAAAATGACACAATCGATGACATACCTCACTTCTAGTTGGCCACATTCATAAGCCCGGATGAAGCAGTCAAATGACATCATTTCGGCATAGATCACTTCCGGTGATCAGTCAAAGCTCGGATGACCTAGTGAGCGACCTATCGGGCAACTGCTTGGTGACCCATCACGGCTCAATACCGATGATTCCTAACAGACGCGCTCAAATGGTGCGCTTAACAAAAATCAATGCAAATCCAGATGGCGCAATATTAAAACATTGAGCAGGATATTAAATAAAAATTAACTAAGAAAGGGATGTAAATTTTTTGGTGCAACCACTTAACGGTACAAGTCTAGTCTCATAAAAGCACTAAAGCCCTAGTTGACTATGGCATCCTCAACCCCGCCGTCTGACGAGGCCGAGGGACCCATCGGAAGAGTCGCCTCCTCTCCGGCAATGGTCGAGCTATTCTTCAGACACTGCTCCTTGTTAACTACAACTAGATCCAAGGCAGAAGCGGCTGACGAGATGCTTAGGGGGCAGCAAGGGTTAGCAAAGAACTCTAGAGTTAACGGGTTGAGGATCCGGCCATTCTATCGGGCTGAGGCTTGCTCGCATATGTTGTGCGTCGCGCCATGACCATAGCCGTAGTTGAATAAGCGTGTTCTTGGCGGCATCGAACCTTCGACCTCAGTTGTCTCTCTGTCGGCTTGACCTTCTCTTGGAAGGCGGCGAAGTCGTCCTTTATAGTCCCGAGCTTCATGACTAAGGCAAGTCTCTCGTCCGCCAAACGGCCGTTTTCTTCTTCCGCCTTCCTACAAACCCCCGCTCTGACGGCCTTATCTGAGCAACTCCAGCTGCATCTCGCCTCCCGATGACACTTTCTGACCCAGCTAAGGCACGTTGAACGGAACAAGCTCATACTCTACATTGCTCGGGTATTAACAGCCTCGATTTACAACTTGGCCATGTTGTGCCTCATATTGCGCCGCATCCTCTCAACCTCTGCTCGGGTGGCCTTTACTTAGATTGCCAGCCTCCAGCTCCAGGCGACGGCACGTCGACTCGGCCTCTTTTAATGACGCACTCTGCGTTTCCCGCTCGGCCATCCCCGACTGGACAAATAATCGCAGCCGTTCGGGTCCCGCCGCCGGCTTCGGCTTCGTGATCTTTGAAGCACCATGTTCGAATAAGCGACGACTGTAAAAGAAACCCGTTAGGCGTGCGAGAAATCGAGCATGGGCGACAATGTCTGCAGGCTTCGATATCTTACCGATTCGGTCGGTGAACATAATTCTGATTTGCGGACTTATATCCTGTCATTGATGATCCGCTCAATGTCTTCCTTAAGTCCCTGCTGGGCAGCTCGCCGATAGTCCTTGCCAAGACCCATGCCGGCGATACGGGGGTGTAAGCATTTGGCCGTAGAGCTTGAACATTTGAGCACAGGCTTGTTTATTTCGCCGAGCTCGAGCACCTGCTTCGAGCCTCCAGGTCAAAGCTTTTTAGGCTCAAGCTTGTTTAGCTCGAGGAGCTCGGGGCTCGAGGCCGAGCAGAGCTTATGCGACTTTGATCAAAATAATATTTTGGGTTGATACTTTTTTTTACCAAGCATAAAAAAATTGGAGACCTAAATCTCTTATTTTGTCTACCATTAAAATCTGGGGATAAGCGTAATATAACGAACAATTGAAGCACATATATAACTATCGAGTCCTTGGAGTCCATAACAATTTTTTTGGGCATACCAAATACCAATAGCAAAAATTACCTTTAAAAGCAGAGACTTAAATAGTAGTTTCATCTGTAACAAGGTTTTTTATTGAGCATGCTAATAACAAAAAAATGCACTGAACCAGTCTTAATTACGTAACTATTTTTTTTAGAGAAAATTAGTTAAATATCTTTCATTCAGAGTTTTTTTAAGGATAAGGCCAACTTAAAACATGATGATGTATTAAGTCCCTTTTACTATAAGCATGTTTAGAGAAATAAGTCAGTTTAATTAAATATAAAATTATAAATTTTACATTTTAAAATGTAAATTTTACACTTTTATATATTCAAAATATGTAAAAAATTTTCAAAGTTATACATTTAAAAATGTAAAATTTTAGAGGCTGACTTCCATAGACGTTTACAGTTTATTTTAATTGCGATTCATTTGCTAGGCCAAAAATAAAGCGTAAACACTTTGTGGTGAAATCCCAAGTGAGGCGTACGAAGGAGAAATCGAAATTGCTTACTTACGAGAAAATCAGCTCTTGTAATTCTCGATTGCCAAATGCGAGGAACACTTTCTACTACTGGAACATTGTAATGCACACTCCCTTTGCACTAGAACTGCATGCTGCGATTGAATTGGCTGTCGAAAATCCGCCTAAATGAAACGAAGCTTGAGGTCGCCAGAAGACGTTGGGAACCCTACCAGACTTTGGACGGAAATGAGGGCAAGCTGATTAGGAGAATCAAGGATGCCGAATATCTTGCTGGACAATTTAAATCTGTAAAATTACATATTTGAAATCTAATTCTTAGCCCATTTGGATTTGCTATATTTGGAGGTCGGTTATAGTTTTTCTCCAGATTCATCACCTTGACTCACATCTTAGATGGAATATCGAAATTTGGATAAGCTAATTCAGAGAGCGAGAGATGCAATTACTTGGACTTAATCTGATATTTTAATTGCTCTAGGACCTTTTCTAATATGTGTCTAAATTATGAACTTTGGATTAAATACCCCTTTTTTTTACCCGTTTGATAAGAAATTCACTACACTAAGTAATGGCTGAGGATGGAATATACAATTATTAACTTATTATCAAGTAATACAAACTTTTCCTTATCAAATACTTTGATTAACAAAAAAACTAACAAGAAATTCAAGCTAGCTCTCAACAATTTTAACTTGCTTTGTTTTACAAGCCAACATACTACAACCCTATATAAAGGCAACTTCATTTGTCGAATGTCCAAACATGCTCATCCACACACATACGACCATTATCAAACTTGGGGACACTCGATCAATATTCCTAACTCCTAACAACCTCGATAAGACACGAGCTCCACCATGATTCTCAACATTTAGATTATTTGAACAACATACTTTCATCGAATAGTAAGCTAAATTTACTCCTCCCATCTGCTAACATGTAAATAGAATTTATAATGTACGAGCCCTTGTTAGGACTTGTTTCTAGGCATTTTCATAACACATAGAAAAATGCCTGATATAAGTTGAATCCTTCCAAACATACATCATTAAAAACTTAATTCTGATTCAATGGAAAGTAAATATTAAACCCAGTAATAAACAATTGTCTAAGTCAGTTCATATACAAGAAATCAAGAATACTGTCTAAGTCAGTTGACAAAAAGAAGCAAAAAACAACTGTCTAAGTCAGTTGACAAAAAGAAGCAAAATAAATCAAAAACTAAGAAGTTAGGTTTATACGTAATTCTTCAAAGTCATATATCTCTTTTAGTATAAACTATCAGTCAACCTGTAAATTAAATAATAATCAAAAAATAGTTAATACATAAAAAAAAAAAAAAAGTAAACTAACTAATATAAAAATATTAAACCGATGTGAACACACATTGCAGCTTCTCCTGACCCGAATTAAGTGTCCATCTCTAACCTTCTTGCATAAACTCATTCTCAACCTTTAAATAAAGCAAAAGCAAGATCAAGCTTCATGTAAAAAACAAAAATACTAAACTATATATATATAAACATATATTAATGTCAATAAAAAGTACTTACATTGGATGCCAACCAACTGAATCCACAGCCGTAACCCGATCTCCCATACAAGTCAGCTTGGGCCCAGTCTCGGGGCTTTAAGAACTTGATATTGGTCCAAATTGCTCTACCTCGGCACTAAAGGTAGATTCTGAAGCAACTGTAGTAATAGGAATGGATAATATGTCTCGAGCCATCTTTGATAAGTGTCGAAATTTTAGACTATTAGCTTTCCACCAATTCAAAGCATCAAAATCCTCATATTCCTCATTACTAGGCTTATAAAATCCTTCATCTAAATACATGTCTATCTCACTCTTGTTCCCAGGAATGATATCAGAATTAGTTATAACCCACTCATCAAAATCATCTGTCTTTTGTTTTTTGCTTGAGAGGGGGTTAGAATGTAAATTAGCCTTGCTCATGCTACTATTATTTGGCTATCTACAGATAGATATTCCTTGTAAAGAAATTGTAAGGACTCACGAACATCATCTATATGCCTCTGAAAATCATCTACTAGATAAATTTTTGGAAAAGAGTAGAGAATGAGTTTCATTTTATACCGAGGATCCAAGACCGCCCCAATTGCCATCGCAAGTTACATTCTCCCAATACTTGTCAAACTTTTCCTTCATCTTTAGAGTCATACACTTCACCAAAATCTACATTATCAATAGACATGTCATTCAACATCTTCCTTACTTTCCATATATGACGAAGAAACAAATTTGAAGTAGGATATTTTCGTCCCGAGAACACCTTTGTGACATCATTAAAAACCTCCAAAAATTTAGAAACCTCAGCAGCCCTTTTCCAATCCTCATCGGATGGCAACCATTTATAGTTGTAGTCCCTTTCCTTGTACCGTGAAAAAACTGACTTGTTCTCAAGTGCACACTCTAGCATGGCATATGTTGAGTTCCGTGTAGGCACATCAAGAATCAAAGCGCTTAAATTACAGTGCTTTAGGCTTTTGACAATTTCATTGAACTTATAAAGTCTTAAAAGGAGACAACTTCAAATACTTAACACTTTCGAATATTCGTCACTCCGTACTTACAGTAACCCATCTTGGACCATCAAGTTTAGAATATGAGCACGGCATCGGACATGAAATATTTTACCACCAAAGTGAAGCTTTTCTTTCGCTTCAAAATTTTCTTTCAATACTCTTACAGCTAAATCATTTGAAGAAGCATTATAGTGTAATGGTGGAAGTACATCTTCAATTCCCGATCAATCAAACACTCACGATACTACCGGCAATTGCATTCAGTGTGAGGTTCGAGGACAAAAATTCAGGATTCTTTTCTACAACTTCCATTCTGAATCTAGAAAATGTCCCGTGAGGCACATATACCCTATGGACTGATTTGAAGTCCATCGTCGGGAGAGAGATGGCTGGTTTATTAATGCACGCCCAATGCGACTTCAAACTTTCCTTCTCAGATATATACATCTTCATACAATCAAGCTTCAAAGTTTGTCTTTTGATTGGCTCATACTTGGGGTTAAGACTTCTACAAAATTTAGTGAAGAACTCGTGCTTTACCATCCGAAAAGGATATTCGTGGACAACAAACATCTTTACAAGTTCCTCTCTTACTTTTCCTTTATCATACTTAAAGATTGATAGCATTTCATCACCTTCAGTAACATCAAAAGACAATAAACTTTGCTTTGGACCCTTATCCTTGCCAACCAAAGTAGCTTTAGGAGGTGTGCAAAGTTTTAGATGCCTTTTAAGATGAGTTGTTGGACCCCCCTTCTTATAGGCAAGATTATGCTTGCAGTGATTACATCTTGCCTTCATGTCGCCATTGTTTGTTATGATTTCAAATTCCTTCGAACTCTGATCTCTTCTTCACCTTGTCTTGGCTTCCGTTACCTCTATACCCACATTTTCATCCATTTCGTCGTCTTTATCCATCTTCCATATCGATCCTAATATTAGCTTTTGTTGGTCTAGACATTTACGGTAAAAAAATAATCACATAAACTATTTTAAAAATCACGAAAGCAATTACAAATTTACATATATACAGTAATCTCTTAAATCAATTAGACAAATATTCATCTCTTCCCGAAAAAAACAAAATACTTCATTTTAAAGTAAAATTTTAGGTAACTTATTTAGTGGATAAAGTATTTCTCTTAAGACTAGTTATTTTTTGAACATAAATACTTTTGGGTGCATGGTAAGTGTGGAATTACTAATAACAAAAAAAAAGTCTATAAAGAGGATCCTCAAGCCAAGTTTAAAAACTTGAGATACATAGAGCTTTATAAGCAAACAAATGTGTACACTTATTTTGCTGTAGTGAAACTAAAAGAGATAAAAGGAAATGAAGTCTCTGTTTAACTTCCAAAATCAAAGAGCCAGTAGAAAAAAAAACTAGGTTTATGTTGTTGAAAGAGTGTCAATAATTGGTTAAGTACACTTAAATTTACAATTTTAATATTAAAAGTAACAAATTACAACAAAAAAATATATATATATATATATATATATATATATATATATATATATATATATATATATATATATATATATATTAAAAGAATGAGTGTTACACCGACAAATATGTCACATGTCAATATATTAGTCCTATTCGCCATTATCATGTTATCTTTGTTTAATGATTTAATATCAATCATTAATTTTAAAATGCATTCACAGTTAATTAAAAGGAAAAAAATAATAATTAATTAATTTTATCATACATTATGATATCAACACAATTTTATTTTCACATTTACTTTTCAAAAGCTACGATTATGCACTCTGACACTAACACCTAATATTAGCAACTATCATTAATATTTGAACACATAAAATGCAACATATATGCATTTGGGTTTAGTACATATTAACAATTTTTAGCATAATGTAAAGTTGAAAAAAAATTAAAGCTACATTTTATGGTGTATAATGAAATTCGCTCTTTATTTTTTTATTTTTTATTTTTTATTTTTTTATTTTATTTTTATTTAATATATATATATATATATATATATATATATATATATATATATATATATATATATATATATATATATATATATATATATATATATATATATATATTTTGGGATGTATTAAAATTTAAAATAAAATTGACACTTGTCTTAAATTTAAAATTTATTTTTTAATTTACTAAAATGGAAAAAATACATGAAAACCCATTTCACAAAGAGTGAGTGGATTATTATTTTGATGACTCAAATCATGTCAACAAAGTATTCTACCTTCAATCAGAATTAGAATTAATTGAAAAAGCTTAAGATTATGAATTCAACTAGTCTCATTGTTCAAATTTGCAAAATTTTCATAAGTAAAGCATTACATTACGTCATTCAAATTTGGACCCCGTTCATGTACTGCTAAATTCTTTGTATCTAATCTTTCCCAACAATTAGTTCATACAATAGGTTATATTACTTTCTTGATGGTCATGTCGAAAGTAAGCTCAGATCATTATATATTGAGATATCTATAGTGCCGATGGTCCCTTTTAAACAATGGGTTTTATTTACATGTTTTTGGGTGCAGGAATAGCCCTTGTAAATTCAAAATTCGTACACATTGGAAGCTATTTAAAAGAAAAGGTCCTATTGTTTATACGTGAAATTATTGCATAATATTCAACTCAAAATGCATATATTGCAGGTTTAATTGCCATTAGAGAGAAAAAAATTATATATTTGGTCAGGACTGTATAAAAGGTATATTGTCAACACTTGATATATTAAACATAGGGAAATCAATTCTATTCCCATAGTAGGATTACGCCCTACAACAACAGATGCAACACAAGATTGAATTCAAAGTATTATTGGGCATCAATTAAATGATTAAATCAGAGAGAATACCTTGAATGATTGTATTTATTTGTTCGCGCGGTCGACAAAAATGGAGTAGAGAAAATCGTGATGGCGCGATCGGCGTCCTTGTAGGAGAAAGGTTGAGATGCGATCCAAACGTCGTCGCGTCGGGAGAAGCGGTCGATTTGGGTTGAATGTAGTGAAAGCGGCGTCGTTGTGTGTCGGGGAGGAAGTCGGGGGCGGCAGGGTAGAGTGCGAAGTCTGGAGTCGGTCGAGTCGGGAATGGCGATGGAAAGTGAAGCGACTCTTTGGTTTAGGGTTTTTTTCATATTGCGGTGCAAAGCGTCGTTTTGCAGCGATGGTGTAAAAAAAGCTTCATGACTATCGTTTGAGATAGGCTCTTTTGGGGCTCGGTTGGGCTCGGGCTCGAGGCTCGGCTTTCGGCTCGATAAAGGCTCGCCTAATTTAGGCTCATGCTTGGTTTGTTGAAACTACGGTGGCTCGAGCCAAACTTTGTGGGGCACAAGCTGACGGGCAGAGCTCGAGGGCTCCGATTACGACCACAACCTTCACCCGAAGCATGTGCGGATACAAATTGTTCAGTCGGTCAACCGTAGCTTCTCCACAGTGGAAATGCTCCCAGCGACGCATGATGTACTTCACCTCGTCGCCGGGCGCGTGCCTCCACTCGAAGGCTCGGCACACGGTGGAAGCGTAAGAGTTAGTTATGATCACTTTCCGGAGCAATGGGCCTGGGCAGCCGGACCGCATGAACCGACTGCCCGGTCGACCTCATCGGAAGGGTGGATTCTTGAACCGCATTAACAGGAGTCGACCTCAACTAACACCTGTTCGGGCCTGCAAACTCGGATTCGATATGTGGCTCTCGACTCGGGAGAACCAGGGATGATAATGGATGCATCTCCGATCCTCCCTCGTGACAGTGGCCCAGATCCCGCGGCTGGGGCGGGATCGAACTCGCTGGCTGGAACTCAGGCTGCCGCTGCTTTGCGGGCGGCGTAAGCGGTCCAACAGCCGAGTCATCCTTTCCTCAGTTCTTTCTGCCTCGAAATCCTGGAAATCCTGGGTTATAGCTAACCTAAGGAATGAAATCCTCCCCCTTGGACCCAGGCGCGTTAGTAGCCAGTGCCTTTCAGCACGATCGTTACCACTCGGAGGCGGTCAGGCCACTAAGCAAAAGCGTACTTTCGGGGCGACTACCACGGTCTCAATGAGGAAGCGGGTTGGGGCGAACTAGAATCCTCAGGGAGGTCGGCGAACCCGATGCACCACACTTTGCTAGACTTGATGCCTGACCTTTGGGTGCAGGAGGACGGGCGCTACTCGAAATCAGTCGGAGGTCAGCAATAACAAAGTGCTCTCCTTCCACGATGTCCGAAGGCTACAGTCGGGGAATGACCGGGAGGGTGTAAGGGGTCGAGTTGCACCTCACGACATATATATTATCTAGAGTCAGGAGAATCTTGTAATGCCCCTCTTGCTCGGAAATCTCAAATAATCATTGAATTTCTCAAAAGCGGCTTCTCTACCGAGTTCACTAAGCCCGAAACATGACCTTACCTACCTGAAATAATCGAGTTTAGTCCATCATCATATCATGTGTCGGGAAAAAAGGCTATCGGGCAGTCTAACGACCACACGGATATCAAATGGAAGGCGGGGCAGGGGACTGATCGGGGTCCCGCACCGCTGCCGCTCATCGCCTTAATCTTAGGTGAATCGGGGAGCCCATTAACAACCTGAAATCGGGGATTCAGAACCGACATAGACATCCGCCCGCCCTGCCCTATTCTCATAAAATAAATTATACCTGGCTTCGACGATGAGAGGTCAGGTTGATATAAATTGGTTCAACCGCAACACCCGATCAGAATACGAATGACGTTGGGGTGGATAAGAGCCGGGGGCGCCCGGGTAAAATGCAGAAACTACTTGACTAGGGCCGACACCGGGAAGCGTAGCCCGACTGCAAGGTGCTCCCGGGTAAAAAACACACCATTATGTTCTCTACCCAAGTGGACTGTCAAGTCCCTCTCCATCGACGAGAGTCGATTTTATCGGGCACCTCGCGATAAGCCATTAATTCCTCCACTAATTAAGGGGCGAGATGATCTTTGCTTGCGAAGGCGTCGCCCAGAAAGGCACCCTCGGGCGACCCTCGTGGAAGTTTCTTCTGACCCCTCGCCATTCTACAGCGGATCGAAAGGAAGAAAACAAATATTAGACTCTAGCCATATACCCAATTAGTGCGAGAAGGCATGCAGAGCCGGGCCGAGGGCCGCGAGGCCCGAATGAAAGTGTTAAACCACGTCCCCTCCCTTCCAGGCCTTTTCGGCCCGAAACCGGAGTCACTCCGCCAGGGCCGAGCGGTACTAAGGAGCGTGGTTACCTATGGAATGGGTGCGAATGCACGCAGCAATGGCGCTCGCGACCTTGAGTTAGACTAGCCTATTCGCGGCGGTTGGTCGCGAGAAAGCGGATAAACGAGAATAACCGAAAGGAAAAGAGAGTATGACTTAATGATGCCTATCTATATATATTGCCGCCTAGGGCCTGTATTCGCATTTAATGCAGTGATGGTGATCGTGCCCGGGATCAGCCATCAGGCGGGATTAGCTCTGGGACACGATGAATAAGGTGGGCCAAGCCCGAGGGCTATACGGACGATTAAACCGGCCCGTTAACAAGTTTTATAATGTCCAACCGGCCTCAATTAGACATAATGTCCACACATAATTGTAATAAGGCACTAAGCTATTAAAAAACTACAATTTTATTAATTACACCGAAAAGGTTATGCGGCGTTTGTCAGCGATGCTTGTTGCGAAGCAATCATATTACAACCTGACAGTAACATTCATACTTACGAAATACAAAAGAAAAGCGAGCGAGGCATCTTATGAAACCAAGAAAGAAAGCGGCTGCCGAGAAAGGGAAAGACGGAATGCGGTGAAAGCGGGTCTGAAGAAAGAAGGGAAAGGCGAAGATGGGGGTACATCGCGAGAGAGCTAAGAAAGAGGAAAGGTGAGAATGAGGCTGATGGAGACTTGAGCGTCTGCAGTCGACGGGGGTGTCCTCGGACTCATTCAAGTTCTAGAATACCCAGAAGACCCCCGAGGACAATTGGGCTTCGGCTCGGAGCCATGGAGTCTGCGAGGTCAGGCCACGCCACACAGGAAGCGCTCAAATGATTGAGACCTGATCATCCTTTACCCCTTGGTCCCCGGGCCTTAGCAACGTTGTTATCCTTACGGCGAGATGAGCGTGGATAACGGCCGGTTATCAGCCTCTTAGCCCACTAGCCTTTTATAGGCGCCTCCCAATCCTGGGATCAACTCAACAATGAATAGCATCTAATGCAGTTTCAAAAAAGTTACAAAATTTATGTTGAAATTAAGCAGCATTGATGGTTGACTATTCCCTATAATATGACGGTCAAGGTTGTTCCTTTTTTTTTTCTGACCGGGGATGATCTTCCTCCCCGCTTGAGGAAAAAAGGGGGAGCGTAATGGAGTACCGTGGGCTCGACTTAGTTCCCCTAGCCCGACCGGCCCGACCCGATAGCGGGCAAAACTCAATAGGGACCAAGCCCCGAGAAACTTCAGCCCAGGCCCGAGGCATGGAGAACCTTCGCCGAAGTACTCGGGGTGCCCTCTTCCCCGGACGCCTCCTTTCCCAGATCGCAACTTCACGAACAAAGCGCCTAGGCTTTTCATGATATAGATAAATGTTTCTTGAAGACCAATCACCCCTCCTCCAGCGGAATAGAGAGACACTCCCAGCAATGCTCGGTAGGCGATTACATAAAAAGAAGAATAAGTCATCTTTCTTGAAATAAGAGTCACCTTCCCCTATCTTTATGGGAAGAAATCGTCTACTCCCCAGGAAAGACAAATCCCCTTTCTCCTTCCATAAAGAGACGCCAAATCACGCCAAATGAGAATTACGGCATTCGGATTACCATAGCTGAGATCGCGTTGAGTCTTGTGAAAGCCCTTTGCCATCGGAGGGGCGGCGGAACACTATCGTGTGCTTCTTGTTTTGTTTGCAGATTCTGACCAAGCGGTAAATGTTAGATGATCGGTATTTACGAGAATTCAGGAGACTACATATTCTGCCTTAAATCTTTGCATATTATGATTTGTAAATAAATTTGAAGTTTACGAAGTAAAAAAACATGTAAAAAAACTTAAAACAATATATTTTCATTTCTTGCATAAGGAATAGAAAAAAGTACTATTTATAGAATTGAGAAGACCTTTATGGGATGCTTATGACGTGTCTGATAATGATTCCCGAAAACAGAACTATACTTAGAACAGTTGCTAAAATTGTTTTCTGATGTTTTGTAAAACACAAATATGTTTAAATAACTTAAAATGTTTTTAACCTTTTTTTAGAAAGCATTTTTAAGTCTAGTGTCTTATTTTTAATTATTACATATTATACATGTATAGTTTTTTTTTTCAAAAAATAGTAATTGGAAAAGAGAAAACAATAAAAAAAATAACTAATAATATTATCTGAAAACACTTTTTATTTTCTGTTCTTAAAAGCAAAATCTAGAACTGTGGGTTTGTTTTTGAAAAATATTCTTGAGAACAGTTTTCGAAAATAAAGAGAACATCATTTTGGTCATCTCTAACAAGTGTTCTTGTTATCTTAATTTATTATTTTCTGTGTTTTTAATGTTTTTCATAAAAATAAAATAAATAAAAAATTGGGAACCAAATGTGTTCTATATATGTTCTTTGTTCTCCTTGTTTTTAGAACCATGAATTTGTTTTTAGCGTAAACAAATAGACCCTATATGGTATGTTTGATTCACTATTTTAAAATTGTTATTAGCTTGAATTTTGAAAAAGTAGAAAATCGTTTAATTATACAAGCTGATATTATTCTCTGATTTAGTATTTTCTATGTTTTTTATGTTTTTTAACAAAACATATTCTTTATGTTTTCCTTATTATCCTTATTTTTTAGAATAAAAAACAATTTTAAAAAACCAAACCTATTATTCATTTAGCAAACAAGTTTCCCTAGTTTTTTCATCTAAAAATAGAAAATTGTTATGGAGAACCCTTAATGTCACATACACCCAAAAATATATTCTATTCAGTGAAAGAATATCAATATATCCTGTGACCAAAAAAGCCTGGGATGAGAAGCCATAACAGGGATCTGGCAGAGTGATGTCCCAAAACTATCTTTAAAAAAAAAAAATCAAAGAAAATCAAAGTAATACATGTTTCAAAATAATCATAAAACTAATCTAAAAAAATCACATTCACTAACCACGGTTTTAAAGTTAATTTTTAAAACCGTGGTAGTAATGCAGTTTCAAGACTAATTTAATGATTATTTTAAACATATGTCCTCTCTCTATATATATATATAAGCAATCTAACAATGGTGATGGTGAAGTTATCCTTACTTTTAATCAAAATCAATATCACACCATCAGGAAATATCCTATGTATTTTGAATTTATCTACAATCAAATATTGATGTACTATGTTACAAATACAACGTCAAAATGGAAAATTACTAAACTTCAGGGCTGTCTAGCATGGATGTTTTTGTTTGATCTATTATTTTCAACTGCTATCTGTGAAACAAAGAGCTTTTTGAGTCAAAAAAAAAATCTGTTTCATCTTCTGTTTCTTGGTGATTCCTGTTTCACTGTCAATTGCTAACTAAATCATGTCGATAACCCAGTAGCTTCCTTTGGTATCAAAAATAGGAAAGCAATTGGGATGAAAGTGCAGAGCACTTGGATTGCAATCCCCAAAAGAAGGTTATCAAAAGAACCTGAAGAAATGTTTAGAACTGAAGCCAACCCTGCACCCATAAATGATCCCATGGTGGCCCCAAAGTTGTTTATTGACATGAACAGCGCAAATAAAGTCCCTTCAATTCCTGGGACATAGCCGATCCGGGATAATATGAGGAGCGGCATAAATCTGCAATAACATGAAGGCAATCTATATTCATAAGGCAAAGGAGGATTCACCAGCTTTTTACTTCTGAACCAAGTCTGTTTGTCAAAGTGTGTATGCATGAACTCAGACCTTGAATGCTTATTCTTGAAAATAATAAATTAGATGAAGAAAAAAGGAGACAGAAAAAATCCACATACTTGAATTGATGGATGGCATCATGAAAAGCAGAGCCACATAGCACCATGATCTTATCTGATATGCCGAATGCAACATTTGTTCGAGCCACTAAAGCTATATTTAGAAGATTCATGAAAGAAAAACCAACATGAGCCAACCTGCATCATGTTTTGTAAATTAGGATTGTTGCGTGATTAGTGAATTACCAACATAAAAATCCCCAAATTTATCAGAGAAATATTAACTGAATCACTTACATGGGATTGTTCTGGAGTCTCATCTTCTTCAAGTAATGATTATAGCTGAATGTTCCAAACGAAATTCAACCATCCAACAACACGAACAGTCCCCAAAAAGGATGCTTCCAAGTTCAAGAACTCCGTCTGGTAATAGAACATGACAGTAGAAAGGTTTGGAATAGACACATGTGCAAGGAAAAACCACGCCATTGGTCTGGCCTTCCCAGAATGAAGGAAGGTAAAAAGTAAACATAAATTAGAAACAGATCAACAGAAAAGAGAAAAGACAAATATATAAGTGGTGCCATAAAAGCTTAAAATTTTACAGTAGTTACCTCAAAATGATTGGCTGTCTAAAAACAGAGCACAAACTATAAGTGGCCATTTTCAGAGTGAGGAACCACTGTAATGCCAATGATCCATCTTTTTCCGAGCCCTGGGATATACTTGCAATGACTGTTTTTTTCTTCTTCTTGTTCATTCGGCTCTTCTTTCTCTTTTTTGAACTACTAATACTGGACCTTTCAGATACAGAAATATCTTCATCCAGAACATCACCATCTCCTTTTGATATGTGGGAGTTTCCTGAATTAGAACTTTCTGGCAAAATTCTTCCACCTAAAGGACTCTCTTTGACCAAACCACATGATAATAGCTGTATGGATGGAAGTAAAGAGAATAAAAGAAATATCTGATTTATTGCCAAGTTAGTTAAAGCATATCCTCCCAACAAACTCCCACATATTCCTCCAAAAGCCATCGCAAACCAAGATAGTGACTGTAGGTCTCCAGCAAATGCAGCCCTGATCGAAAGAGAGTTTTAAAATCTCATGTTATTCTCTTCAGATGATAATACAAAAAAAAAACAATGGAAAATAAGCAAATTGTTTCACAATTAGACTAAACACTTATAATAACGCAGAAGTTCCATTAAACAAGGATTGACTCAAATACAAGATATAGTCATCCACTCTAGGATGGGAACCGTCAATATTCCACCATTCTGAATTATGTGGATTAATTATTTTCAAGATTCCCAAGGTGGGGCAGTAAAAATCAGATAATGCCACTTGATAGTGTACCAATTGCACTCATGTTGTCACTGGACAATGCCAGCAACCAGTCAACATGAGAATTTTCCTGTACATAATCAATTCAAAATTGTAAACCTACCGTTCGAATCTTACTGCCTCTGCAATCATCGCATCAACCACAACATCTGCTATGGCTGAGCCAAGGTTCTGCACTGTTAAGAAGATCATAAGGTGCGCTTTGGAGTCCATTAGGGATGTAGTTAGGCCTAAAATGAGCCATGGAAAAAGAGAGAGTATGGATGCAACCACCAAATATGGAATCCTTTTTCTCCCTCGGATTGGAATACAGTCGGACAAAATTCTGCATGACAGATATGCATTCAAATTTAACAAAACAACAACAATAATTAGAAGACAAAATAAAGTACAAATGGAAAAGAAAGCGTAGCATTCTTGATACAGATTGACATTTTTAGGCCTCAGAAACTTACAGTTAGGTATAAAAGTTTTTGTTATTTTGATACGTTTCCTTACTGCTAAAACTAGGTTTCCAAGTACTAGCATCATCGCCTTCTGTTGTGTTTCATTCAGAATTTGAGACAGGTCAATGATCTTACTCATCATGTCCAAAGGAGAGTCAATTAGGTCCTTTGTTTTTTTCCTCTCAAGACATAAACAATGCACTTCTTATCAGTTTCCTTTCTTTTTTACAGATTGACTTGATTATAAATGATAGTCATGTACGATGAATGGTAACATCCGATTGGGATGATGAAACAAACCTTTGTTTACTCTTTGTTGTAAATACTAATACTACCATTCTAAAAATATTAAGACATAAAATATTAAGACTTCAACTTACTTGAATATACTTGCATTAGTTCATGCACAGGAATTATAAAACAGCCCTTGGAGGTGTTGGAACAGAAGATTCTTTTTTGTTTATGACACTGATGTACACATATAAGAAAAAATTGACAAGAAAGGGCACAAGTAGATGCATACCCGTATAATGGTTTTATGCTCCATGGAAAGAGTGCTACTGAAGACACAAATTGAGAGGCTGAGGGCGACAACTTAAGCCTGTCTTTTAGCTGGTAAGAAACTGCTGTCCATACAAAAGTTCTGAAGCCCTACATTCACATATTCATGATGAAAGGTAAGTAATAGAATGAAAATGAAAAAAAAAAAAAAGAAGACCGTTGCATCGAATTTGGGGCACAAATGCCATCAACACACCTAAAAAATGTTCAGCATGATATAATCAGCCAATTAAGTTACAATGCATTCAATCTTGTAGGTCATCTAAAATCTTAAAATCTGAAATTCCAAATTTCTCCCAATCTTTTGGTGTAGTTGTCACACTTAGCAATCACAAAACTCCATTTCGGAGAACAAGGCCGCAGGCATTTCCAGGTGGCTAAAAATAATCGACACTAGCTCTGCTGTTTTAATAACTCATCTTATCCTATCGAGAGTAAGAATTTTCTCCATTAATTAACTTCAAATAATTCAATTTTGCAAGGCCCTACCATATGATAATTCAAGTAACGCGTCTTTATACATTATGCCTTTAGAACAAATGATACCAATGATCTTCTGTTCTTTTCATTTTTCCAGGAGATCCCCAAGTAAAAAAGGGGCATAGGTTCAAAACAGCATAAAAATCAAAGATTATAGGGTAGGATAAAATCATGGAAAAGTAACTATTTTCTGTTGAACAATCAAAAACTAGAGTGAAAAGATCAAAGAGGACTTAACTAGATATACATATACCCTTTAAGAATCTCCAAGTAACAAAGGTTCTGTCTCTTATTTAATGCCAATGGTGTGCCCTCTAAAAGAGATTGGATACAAGAGGAGAAGCCAGGGAAAAGGTATGGGTGCAAACAAGCATGCTTCAAAGCAAAAAAAAGTTCTTCCCTATCATGCTTCCAAGGAAACTAAATTCTACCTTGATTTCCATAATTGCATCCTCTGATGGGAGTATCATCGTATCCCTCCATCTTGAAATTACCTCATGGAACTCAAGGGTCTGTTTTGAAGCATTTCCTAAAAACAAATCTTTGTTGTTTACAGGAATTAAATTCTATTAAGGAATTCAGTTCTGAAAAACTGTCTCATTCTACGTGTTTCAAAGCAAGAATGTGTAAAAAACAAAGGAAATGTCTTCTTAGAGTGAGTTTATTCTGTGTTAACTTGATTCTTAGAATAGCCTATAATAAAAAGTGAAAACATCTAAAATTTGTTCTAAAAAAATGTTTTCAGAAACAAAAAGAATTTCCAAATGTGTTTTGAAAGTGGAAAAACTATTTTATGTTTTAAAGAACAAAAACTGTCTTTAAAATCAGTTCCTAAATGGACCCCTAAGAATTATTTTTTTTTCCTTTGATCTAGTCGTCATAGATGGTTACCTTAGGAAAAAAAAACAAAGGAGCATAGCACTTTCCTGAAGGCATTTTTCCTTTCTAATAGATAGCACAAGATTGCGAATCTATACGATCCTTAAGGTTCCCAACTTAAGATTTTAACACAAGCAAAGCATAGTTACTGGATATCTTTCCTTGAGCAAACCATGCTTCCCATCCGTAAACTTCCCAACTTAAAATGAGAATGCATGCAAAGAATGGTTACTTCATATTATTTTCCTACAGTAAATCCTGCTTCCCACATTTCTAGTTTCTGCAACTTGTGGCATACCTCTGAGAACATTCTCAGTAAACCCTTCCAAAATACCGGTGCTATAGCCATGAAATGGCATGAAAATCTAAAGGATTAGTATATGGGACCCGATAAGGCACTCATGACCGCCATTCAGCTCTTTAAGAATTCGCCATGTCCCAAATACCATTACACCGATAATATGTCCGCAATTAAGATTAAACAGTTCCATCTAAGAGACCTGTGTTAATTTATATAGTCATCAGGTTGTGGCAGCAATTACCGCAACTATTTCACTACTAACCAAATTCAATTCATTCTGAGATGAGAACTTCTGTAGAGTCGTGGTGATAGGGCGCAGCGTCTCAGGAGGCACAACTCAAAAGGCAGGCATGATAGAGTGGAACCTTCCGAGCAAAAGTGCAGCTCAGCACTCTTGTGTGAAACCGATGTGGGATCGTATCATTCCATACCCCTGGAGAAACCGGATGTCCGAGGACGGCATTCACTCTAGGTGGGTCACACTCTAGATAGCATTCACTCCGGACCCACCTTTGGGACACCAGATAGCCCTCTAAGTAGTCATTTCCTAGGTAGCCCTCTCCCTCTACGTACTAACTCTCAATGGCTTAGATGATAGGAGTATCAAGCTTGATCGAAGTCTAACAAATATCGGCGATGGAGTGGAGAACCTCAGCTTAAATCTTGCTCGTCTTATGTAGAACCAATGTAGGATCATTATCATTCCATACCCGCCAAGAAAGCCGGGCGATCTACGGACATTCCATTGGGTGGCTCACACTGCGGATAGCGATCGATTCAGGAGGCCGCATTTGGGACGTGAATTATCTCTCGCTACCTACCGACTCTTAATAAAGCACGATAATAGGGCCTCCAAACCCGATCGGGAGAGTCCGACCAGACCGGCGATAATGGGAGAACACGCCCTCTCCCGCTACGTCTTGACTCTCGGTAAATTACCAATGATAGGGCCTCGAAGCCCGATTGAAACCCGACCAAGAGTAGGCGATAAAGTGGGAGAACATTCCAAGCTTAAGTACCATTCCACATTATTGTGTAAAACCGATGTGGGATCGTATCATTCCATACCCCTGGAGAAACCGGACGTGAGGACGGCATTCACTCCCAGGTGGGTCACGATGCAGATGTATTCACTCCGGACCTTCCTTTTGGGCCTTAGGTAACCTCTTTCCAAATAGCCCTTTCGGGTAGCCTCTACCTGCATCTTGCTCTTCAGTAAAAGCGCCCATTAGGGCCTCAGGCTGATGGTCTTTGAATATCAGCTGATGGGTGGGAGAACTACCCGAGGCTTAGAAATCTTTCTTTCTGATCTTATATGGAGCAGATGTAGAGGATCGTATCATTCCATGCCCTTGAGAAACCGAGCGTCGTGGTTGCTTTTATTCACTTTAGGTGGCTCACACTCTGGATAGCATTCACTCCAGACCCACCTTTGGGACATCGGGTAGCCCTCTTCCAGGTAGCTCTCTCCCGCTACGTACCGACTCTTAATAAAAGCATTGATAATAGGGTCTGAGCCACGATTAAAGAGCCGACCAAGACCGGCTGATAAATGGGAGGGCTTTGCCCTCACCATTCAGTCTTAACTCTCGATAAAGTCTCGTGATGGGACCTCGAAGCCCGATTGGAAATGACCCAAGGCCGGTGCGATAGAGTAGGAGAACTTCGAGCAGTCTGGCTCAGCGCTCTTGTGTGGAACCAATGTGGGATCATATCACATGGAGCTCATTAAACAGCACAATTCAGTAAGTTTGACCCTTAAGTTCACTCCCTATGTATATATTGAGCTCAATGTATAAAGCTACAGACAATAGACCTCCAATTTTACAACATTTTCAAAGAAAATTCCGCGAATCCCAAGCCAAACATAAAATCTTCCCTACAATCACCTGGAAACTCTAGAAACATGATCCCAAATCCAGAACTTCCCCAAAAAAAAAAAAAAAAAATCCCCATATGGTCATCCTCAAATGTCTCTGTTGTTTTTAAAACCCGTAAGCCAGCATAAATTTAGAATAATGAAACAAATCCATAAACCTTTCCAAAACCAGAATCCGAAATTGGCAAATCCTCAAATGTAGGATCCTAAAACCAAAAACACTCAAAACCCAGCAACCAAAAAGCTTCAATTCCCGATAACATGAGACCCATCAACAAAACCGAATTCAAATATACATGTAAAATCAAAAGGAAGCAAAACTAGATAAACGGAGGATCGAAAAACCAACCTGTGTGAAGTAAATCAAACAGATAAGCCAGATGAATGAAAACCCAAAAGATTTTCGTAGTTGTTTTAGCCATTGTATCATTATTGAAATTCTGTCTGTCTCTCTCTCTCTCTCTCTACACGCCCGCGAATGTATGTCCGAGTTCGAAGCAAATTTAATATTCTCCGTCTCGTTTCAACGGTTTTCCCTCTTCAGTCTTCATTTTTTTACCCTTTTTGACTTTCCTCTACAATGCTTTCCACCTAGAGTCTAAACTGCTGGCAAGTCCCCTACGAACACGTGGCATGTTATGGTCTTTTAGTCATTTCACTGGTGGGAGCCACTACGTTTGGAGAGCATCTACCCATTACGATGGGGCCACGTCAACACTTGGTCCTAGAATATGACCAACGATTCAAAGTGGTTGTTACCGCCGCCGCAGGTGATCAAGTTTGATATCATGTCAATTTAAAATTGGCGTGTATTGACGTGTTGCCACCAATAATATCGTTACACGTAATCTTCATAAAACGAGCTGTATCTTAAAACAGAAATTTTGATGATTATGGTGGAATCAAATAAAACAGTTATTAAAAATACAAAAAACTTCTCACTTGTTTAGTTCTCATTTTTTAAAACTATTATTATTCTTTAAATTTAGTGTACTTACATTTGTTTTCTTTATTTTTCAAAATAAAAATTAATTTTTAAAAATTATAAACAAATAGGCTTAATAGTGTTTTCCATGTGTTTAGAATAGAAAAAAAATGTTTTAAAAAAAACAAATAGTTTTAAAAATTTGTAAGCAAAGAGCCCTTTTAGATTTTCTTTCCAAATAATGCTTAAATTGATGTAGTGGTCATATCATAAAGTCATGATCATCAACTATATTTTTATCCTTTTAAAAAAATTATATTTTTATCATAAAATCATTTTAATCAACAATATTCTTATTTTTTTAATTATCAAAACTGTAATAAATATGACTTTATGTTTATTTATTTAAATTAAAAAAAAAAAACCCCTAATGACGGAGCAAGTGTGCTCTACAGAAGAAAAAGACTTGTTGAAGCATAGCATAAAAAAATCGAAGATCATCGGAGGAATGGAGGACTTCCAGTCGGTGGAAGTAGTCATGGAAACGCAATAAGAATATACAGCCCGCCCATCAGAAAGGGAGCCCCCACGTGGCGGTAAGGCTGGGTCAAAGCCAAACCCTAACGGGAGAAAGGAGTTTCAATTAGGGTTGGCAATTTATATCGATGGATGGAGTGTTTATATCATTATCGATGTAGATCGTGTTAAATTAATTGATCAAAGCCTGTATGAATAATAAGTGTGATATTTCTTAACTAGCCGCTGTTATTATTCGTATGGGCGTGTATGAAATATGAACTATTTGAATTTAATTATTTAAAATAATAAGAATTATAATTAATCATCCATGTATGTTTAACATAAATAACCTATTAAATTTAACATATTTATTAATCTTATTATTTAAATTAATAGAAATTATAATTAATAATTCATATTTAACACAAACAACTTATTAAATAGATTAATTAATTAATATAATAATTAAACGATTAATCGAGTCGTGTTACGCGGTCGACGCAAGATAAACTGCATTTATTAAGCGTAAGCGGTCCAATCTGAGTATGAGTCGAATATAATTATCTCGGCCACAGCCGATAAAAATCGTGTTGGGTTCGGTGTGGTGTTAAATAATGTGCATGCCAAATTTCTGTAGGCACCAGTTCGGCGATTGGGACGACGAAATCTGCGAAGAGGAAGAAGATAATGATCTGCCTAACGATTCCTTTAACAAAGAAGGAAAAGGTGAGATTGCGCAGCCCTTGGAAACAGACACTCATCATCAAGGTTATGGGTCACTCGGTGGGCTACAACTATTTACTCAGGAGGATCACAACCCTATAGAAGCCAAAGTCCTAAATTGAAATGGTGGCATTAGAGAATGACCACTTCCTCGTCAAGTTTAATTCCATCTATGCAAAGTTTGAGGGTCCATGGATGATACTCCATCATTATCTCATTGTCAAAGAATGGCACCACAATTTTGCCTCGCAGATACCACAGAAAAACTACTTGTGTGAGATTTCCATGTTTCCCGATCAAATGCTTGTTGGATTATTTAAATTTATTTATGAGCTCATATGTGATTATTATGTGTTATAAGCAGCGAAAGATAAAAGCGCAATTTAAGTGATCTTCGCAAGTTTACTTGATATATTCGCAGTATATAGCAAGACATTTAGTTTTACATTTTGTTGATGAATAAAAGCAGAAAACTCACAATCGTAATGACTTTGTGAAGCGTCGCCACTAACATAAAGGGGTCTTGGTGCCGGAAATTAAACGAAGTTCGTTTTCGATATTTCTGAATTTAATTTAGAAAGAAAACAGAGAAAACCTGAAGAAACTCTCTGGAACTACGTTGTAATTTGGAAGGTCTAAACTGATCTCGATTTATATCACTTAGTGCATATGGATTCAGGTACACTTTTTTTAATTGTTAATGATTTTTAATGATAAAACATGATTGATATCAAGGTTTCAGGGTGATGGTTTTCACTGTAAGGATTAGGTTTAGTTTTCACAATGCTATGACCGGAGAATTCCTTATGCGAATTGGAGAAAGAATTGGAAGGCTCGTTAAGGTTGACCAAGCCATTGATCAAGTTCTAAGGAGAAAATATGCTCGAATATGTGTAGAAGTGGACATCACCAAACCTCTTCTTGAAAGATTCAAGTTAAGAAGAAGAATTCAACGGATAGAATACGAAGGAATCCACTTAGTGTGTTTCCAATGTGAAGTCTATGACTCGGAGGGGTGCCCTACAACCCAAAACCCAAAGGTTGACGACGACATAGCAGTAGAGGTGGACCGGCATGAAGAAACGACAGGAATGAAGGAATCTGTCCAAAAAGGAAAGAGTGAGCTGGAGGTCAACCTGGAGATAATGGACAACTACGACCCTTGGATGCTAGCAGGAAGGAAACCACGGAGGATGGAGCATGATGGGAAGGAAACTAAAAATATGGGGAACGAAAAAAGAAATGTTGCCGCACCAACTCATGATCAAACCAAAGGTGGATCCTTTACAATATCGGCAAATCTGGATGAAGATAGTAATGTGGCTCCAAATAAAGAGCAAGTGGAAGAGGTGGTAGTCATAAACTACGTCGAAGTATTACCAAGGCAGGCCCCTTTGAGAAGCAAAGGAAAAAGACCACCAGTTGAGTTCAGATAAATCAAAAGGACAATGATCCCATCAACCAAAACACATTACGTAGCATGACCACTCATCGGGTAGAGGGAGATCAAGACAGCCAAACAAAGGTGAAAATTGCAAGTATTTCTAGACATGCAGCGGCGGAGAATGAACATGTGGTAATACGGAGTTCCGATGGGGGCCAAGCCATTACAAGGGAGATAGTGCTCAGACCAACCAATAAAGATGCAATTGAAGATGCCAGACTGTTGTTTCCTAATATAGGCAGTACTGAACACCACTAAGACCCACCCCATAGCAATCAAACCAGTGTAACCAACAGTACAGTGGAGGTAGATAGAGAGCAGGTGCCACAAGCAAAAGAGGTTGAGCTAGAAGTGCAACTGAACGGTGAGAATGCACCCTCTTCCTCTAACTGTAGTCGTATCCTCATGAACTGCATAATATGGAATTGCCAAGGGGCTGTCTCCAAGGGCTTCCTACGTGCTTTGAAAGACATGATAAAAAGAAATAAAATTGATATGTTGGGCTTACTGGAAACCAAAGTCTCGGGACATCATGCGGATGAGATATGTAAAAAGATTGGCTTCAAAAACTGGATTAGATTGGAATCAGTCGGCTACAGTGGAGGCATATGGGTTTTCTGGAATGACAATCTCACAATTGATATCATCCAAACTAACCCACAATTTATCTTATTGCAGATCAAACAGGGAACCTTACCACCTTGACTCTACTCCTAAGTTTATGCAAGCCCTTCCCCCCAGTGAAGAAAAGGCTATGGAATGACTTGTGCCAGCGAAGGCTACAATTTTCAGGCCCTTGGTTATCTGTTGGAGACTACAATGAAACCACTTCCAGTGACGAAACGACCTCTCAAGCCAGCAGCATCCATGGAGGCAATACAGACTTCACAAACTGGATTTTTAGTCAGGGGCTCCTATACTTGGGATTTGCAGGCCCTAGATTCACATGGACGAGAGGCAAGTTTAGTGAACCCTCAAAGGTGCTCGCCTAGATCGAGCCCTGGGCAACTTCCAATGGGAGAGTCTTTTCCCCACGGCGAAGATATTTCATTTGCCCCGAGTGCAATCTGATCACACTGTTAGAAAACAATCTGATAAGGGAATTGAGTATAGATTTTGAGACGTGAATAATCACTATCTTTTAAGTGTTTATTTTACTACATGATTGATGCAAGGGAATATCACGAAAAACACTTGAGTCCTAATTAATTGTTTTTATAGGCCAATTAATTTATTGTTGAGAATGCCTTTAATTTAAGAGAGTGGAGGTGCAAAGAAGAAATCGAAGAGTAGTAACCATAAGAGAAAGAACACATCTTTTGGGCATAAAAACACATCTTTTGGGCATAACCCAAAATGTATTTCGGATGCTGACTTAAGTGTCTTTGACTTTAAATATATATAATTTAAAGTGAAGTAGCATGATCTGCTGATCAAGAACCATATTGAGTGTCTTTTTGAACTTTTGGAGTCTATCAATACTTTAAGTGTTGCACTCTTCTCTTAACCGATGTGGGACAAACCCACTCATACACAAACTACTTTAACACACACCCATTCTCATTAAAATTAATGAAATGGAGCAAGGCACCAAAGGTCTCCCTTTCCGCCTACAGGCAGCATGGCTCTTACATGAGTTCCCGGAGACTATACTGAAAAAGTGGGATAATAATAAACTTCTAGGGGCCAATATCATGACTATGGCGCAGGTATTACCGGAATGGAACAAAACAACTTTCGGAAACATATTCAGAAGGAAGAGACATCTGTTAACTCGCCTCAATGGTGTACAAAGACTTTTGGTAATTTCTAAAGCTCAAGAGCATATCAATTTGGATTTAAAACTAAGGAATGAACTTGATGTCTTGAAGCAAGAAGAAATGTTCTGGTTCCAAAAATCACAAGAAGATTGGATTAGATCGGGCGACCTAAATACAACGTTCTGTCATGCTTCTACGGTGGTGAGGCTTAGAAGAAACCGAATTGATGCTCTATAAGATTGGGATGAGACGTGGATCTCCAACCACGCTACTCTCAAGGAGCTGGTGAATGTATACTTTAAAAATTAAGCTCTACACTGCCGAAACCATAAACAATGAGGAAGTAGCCCTTGTGAATTGCTTCCCACAACTGCCAGAAATTACCATGAGAAGTATCCATACCCCCTTCACTGTTGATGAGATCAAAAAATCTCTAGATAGTATGGCACCTAATAAAGCTGCCGGACCCACGCTGGCTTTTTTTCAGAAACTATGGGAGATTACAGGTCAAAGCATCTGTGATTTTGCTCCAGTTTTTCAGAACAGTACAGCTCCCCGAAGGGACCAATGACACACTTTTGGCACTTATCCCAAAGGTAACCAAACCGGAAATGGTCTCACAACTCAGATCGATTAGCTTTATGTAATGTCAGCTACAAAATAATAACCAAAGCTATGGCGAATAGACGGAAGACACTAAAGGAGTGAGACTTGGTTGGGGTCGGTGACCCCGATCGAAATAAGGCCAAAGTCTTAGTATGATATAGATCGCGAAGAAAATGGGTATAACTGGCGTGGCTATGAGGGGTATAACTAAAAGTTATAGTTACAATTTTAGTCTTGTCCTACTAAAGGTGGTTTAGCCTATGGATGAAGGCGTTTTAAATTACCAGCTTAAGATAGTATGGATGAGTTATTTCTTTAGCATGGCCAAAGGATAATACATAGATGGGGTACATTTCTAACATAACTAAAATGGTGACTATGAATGGGGACATTTATGGTAGCAAGCCCAAGTAGCGACTAAAGGGTGGCTATTGATGTATTTATGTTTTTCTTTGTAACTAAAGGGTGGTTTTTGGATGAGGACATTTTTTGGCGCAACTAAGGTGTCTATGGATGGGGCATTTTGGCGCTAAAAGGTGGCTGGATAAGTTTATTTTACAACTTAACTAAAAAGGTACAGCTATATGGATGGGGGATATTTTTATTGCAACTAAAGATGGGTAAAACTAAAGGGTGGCTATGGATGGGGCAATTTTTTGGAGACTATGCTTCAAAAAGATGGCTATAGATGGGTTATTTGTTTATATTAAAATGGTATTATGGATGGAGACTTTTTTGATACTAAAAGGATTGTTATGGATGACATCTCCTTGCATGACTATAAGGATATTTGATTGATGAAAAAAAGCATTTGGATTTATCGAGTATTTGTTTTATTTTAAAAATAATTTAGGTAAGTTGACCATGACTAACAAAGAAATAACCAGTAAGATAGTATTAAGCAAGTATTCAATAAAATATCTCCATATTTATCATCGAAAAACTACATCAACTTAGTGAATAGCATTGAAAACAAAGTATTCAAGCTCTTTGAGGTGAATATTGTTTTTATCTTGAGAACTACACTAACCTTAGAGGCTGTATTATGAGTGTTGCACATTCAAATAAACCAAATAGTGCCCTTGAGAAGAGGATCTCAATGCATGCAGCGCCAAATGTTCTGGTGACACAAGTGCATCTAAATGCGCCCCGTCTTTTTCTTACAGTCATAATGTCAAATAAAGCCCGATTTGGTAAATAAAGTATAACAAATATTAAATGTATCCTTGATGGCGTTTCTCTGTAGCAACATCATAAATTTAATTGAATTGCTTTTAACCACAGCGATTCTATTTCTATTTCGGTATTTTGTATTCATGTAGTTAGCATGGAATAATCATCTTGGATGGCAGATGGCTGTGTCGATCCTGCCATCTATGATGAAAGGGATACTCAAGGAGAATTTTACATGGAATAACAGGTACTAAGTAATTCCACTTTAATCGATCTAATGGGGTTTCACTTTACGGGTAGCGCGATAAACTTTCTCTATTAGATTATGATGTTTGATTTTGGGTTCGAGGATAGCTGGCACTCATCAGTGGCGGGCGTCCTGTGTGGGACCAGGTTCTGAGGGAGAGCTCAAATATACGCGACCATATTGATTTTCCCCGGTAATGTCCAAATCTCGGTCTCCACATTACTTGGCTCCTCTTGGAATGTTCATCATCTACCAACGAGGGTTGAGCTCAATCTTCATTATTTATGCATTCTTACATGTTGTCACACCACTCTTTATTTATTTATTTACAGTAGTGGAAGAATTGACATCTGGCTTAATGTGTCACTCATTCCAAGCCTTACCATCCTTGCACTAGTCATCTCTCGAATCGATCACTCGGTCATGATGATGCCTCCCTGTAAAAGGAAAGAAGGTATGTTTGTGTTGTTGTTATTGTTCCTTTTCTTCTTCTTCTTGAGGACTATTTCTCATGTTCATAAACCGTCTAAAAATGTTTAAAATAGTGCCAATTAGAATGATAAGGAAGGTTTGGCTGATTTTATTCTTGAAAATGTTTCTCTTTTCTATCTTCTTTTCGATTATAAGAGATATGGTGAATAGTAACTTCATGGAAAACAGTGATAAACTAGAAGATTTTAAGGGAGGATGAACCCGGGAAAAATGGGCTGGTTGTCATGAAGGTGTGACACGAGAAGAACAACTGCTTAAGTGCTATATCTTACCAAATTGGGATGTGATTTATATAACAAGATGTTGTTTCATCTGTTCTTACCTTTGCGATTCTGTTATTCACCAAAACACATCGAGTAATAATCGGTTAATTGAATAGCCCCATGCAATTAAGTCCGGAAAATATTCACATTACAAACCTAAGTTTCTGTATTTAGCCAAAACTCGAAGTAAGATGCTCAGAAGTTTTTTCAGTTGAGAATACAATTAGAGTGAAGAGGATCAATAGCAGAGAGAGTGGAATTGTTTAGTAGGATGAGGTGAACTTTTAGGAGATTGCAAAACAACACAAACAGCGCCTCTTATTGTGACTGTTAAGCTAAATAGCATCACCACTAGGGTGTGTTAAAATTATCAGTAAATTTCCAAGACACCAGGCTTTCACTCTAATTATAATAGACGACATGAACTACATACATTAAAATTTCCATTTTGTCATGTTAAGTTTGGGTTAGTAATCTACGACTCCAGCCCAAACATCAAAAATTTCGTCGCGCGTAGGTAATCATTAAAGTTCTTTCTCCCAATGGTTGGACTTGGTTGATAGTTATTTATTTCAATATAGGTTGAATGAGTTTAAACGTTAATAGATGATCATTTGGATTGACCAGATGCAAGAAGCCAAAGTAAGCGAGTTTGGTTGTTATAACATTCAGGTGGATAAAGTGCAACAAGTGAAAAAGGTAGATATTATTGAAGGAATTGCACAGTAAATCAAATGCCAATAATTCGACGACATAGATTTATGGTATTTGACTATTCATTTATCAACGAATGTAAGAATGAATGCAGAATCAGAAGCAGCATCAAATCAACCTACAAAATTAATAACTATTAGGAAATTTCATAAATTATTCACCTATCTACCAGCAGTTACAATAAAAATAATAACTCCAGAACTTATCATATAGATGTTGATATGATAGGTAAATTAATGATATTAATAAGCTCAATCAATCTGATAACTAAAACTTTTTGCGGTGATTGATAGAATGCATCAAGAGCTTCAAAAGTACAAAAGCAAAATAAAATAATATAAATATTAGATCTAATTGGATAAGATTCACATCTATACATCAAAACAAAACCTCGAAATCTTCCAAAACAAGTTTCTTATTATTATCGTTCCGATTTCCACCAAACCAAAAACAAAAAACAAGCACATCAATGGAGGAACTCAAACTCATGCCATGATCGAGGCAAGGAAGAATCCACCCACAGGTAGCGGCGGCGTGAGCGCGGATGCGAAGAGAGAAGCGAGAGCACCATTACCAAACCTGACGGACTCTTTATCTCTCTATTTGATCCCTCGGTTGGGCAAAAGCAAATAAAATTAAAGAATACAAACCTTGGCGACGAGGAGAAGAGAGAGAGAGGAGGAGTTTATTCCACAGTTGGGTGTGTGTGACCTTTTGAAAAGTATAAAATCACAACTTTATTCCAACTTTTTTTGTGTATATATACTTCTCTGAGTCATAATTAGAGTGAGAGAAGGCGTGACAAATAGCGGAGTGTACTATGACACCGGCATCCTTATCAGAAAATGAAAGTTGGCTCCGCCTCGTAAACCACGTCAGGACACTTTTCTAGCCCCGTCCAAAAAAGATAAATAAATTGCTTTAAACATTTTCAAGTATCAAATTCAAACATTTTTGGTGTTCTACTACTTATATTCTATCGTTCAGTTTGTCCTAAGCTTGTTTCGTGCTCCTAAATAATCATTATGGATATTTTTATGTTTTTTAATATAGAAAACATAATAGTTGTTATATAAATATAGTAATCCCATATAAAAACAAATTATTGTGTTTTATTTTTTAAAGTATTTTTAAAGCGATTTGGTTTATTGTTCTTTGCAATTATTTATTCTAAAAATAGTATTAAAATTACGAACTTTCAAGATTTTTACATTTAAATCCCTAATAAATCCCAATATTTTATAAAAGTATCAATGAGTTGCAGTTTCTGATTGGCTCCAGAATCTATTCCTTGGTATATAGTAACTTACAATTACTGACTCAAAGTCACTATGTATATAGAGTCATTTTGGTTTGCTCAGTCCTCTGGAGACTATATAGTCACTTTTAGTTGAGACTCAATCCTATGTGCAACTATAAAGTCACTTTTAATTGAAAATCATGTTGAGATTTAATACGGAAATTAACACACAATATTCCAAATCATCGAATTCAAACTCATCTCTGATAATAAAATAATAATAAAAAAAATCAACATATATATTATTAGTTTGAAGAACATGATATGAGTTTTATGGTTACAGTCTGAAATCATAATCCTCTTTCCCTTCAATTTATAGATCTTAAATCCTTGATCTCTTTCATGATTTATAGATCTTGATCCTTGATGCTCTTACCTTCATATCAAACTTTGATACATAGAATTGAACCTATAATTGATGGAAGAGTGCTCTAACTTACATATATGAAGGGGTTTCTATATATAACTTATTGATAGGAAAAGGGCCAGAATACACACGTTCAAAGCCGTTCTAAACATGTAATTCGAATAAGCTGTTCTTATAATAAGTTATATTGTTACATGATTTGCCTCCATCAAAAGGTAAAATGTCTTCATATGAGTTTTAAATATATTGGGTATTCTTTTAATTGGCTAAATACTAGGTTAGTGGGCCACCTACTTAATTTAATGTGGAAATAACATTCTTCCATGGCCCACTAAACCGGGTGTAAAACTATATGGTCGCGATTTCCGTAACTTGTATCCGTCCAAAATCATATACCATATACTGAATCAATTTATATGATAAATGCGAGTCATGGCGGTCACATGACCATAATGTCATGTTTCCTTCCATGCACCACACATCAATAACTTTTACTAACCCAGTCTATAATGCCAAATAGCCCCTGTAACTTGTCTTGTCAGGACAATTCTTATTTATCAAACAATAAAACGTGCACCATAATTGAAAACAAGAATAAACATAAACAATTTTAATTTGCAAATTGTCAATTACATAACCACCATTCATTATCATATATATTATGGATTACTCAAAAGGCCCATCCTCATAACATGTTCTAAATATGCCTTTGGAGGTAATCCTTTGGATAATGGATCGACAATCATAAAATTATTGGTCCCTAATATTTTCAATTGACACTTGTTGTTTTACGGACTCTTTCTTTAACAACTAAATACTTTAAATCCATGTGTTTTGATCCACTAGAAAATTTTCCATTCTTAGAGAAGAAAACAGTTGCGGTGTTATCACAATATATTCTCAAAGGTTTAGCAATAGAGTCGACAACACCAAGCCCTGAGACAAAATTCCACAACCATAAAGCATGACTTGAAGCTTCAAAACAAACATGAGCTTCGGCCTCCATGTCATTGGATGAAGCGTGGTGATTGTTTCACTCTTCCTGAATTGCCCCATTTGCTAGCATAAAGACAAATCCACAGTTGACTTTAAGCTATCGAGACAACCACCACATGTCGAGTCGGAGTAGCGAGCAACCTCTAATTGTTCGGATCTTTTATATGTGAGCTTATAATCCTTTGTCCCTTTCCATGTTATTCCTTGGGCACTGCATTTTACTTAATTTGTCACCTTTCAATATAGGTTGCAATACCCGTGTTTGTATTTGCATATTCGTCTCTACAAACCGATCAATATATCCTTTTGAGATAAACCTAGCACTCCTCGAGATCGTCCCTAAGATCTCGTGCCCGTGCTTTATAGTTTGCCTCTCACCCATATCAACCATATGAAAGTTTTAGAGATATTCCTTGGTTTCCTTATAATAAACCAAGATCACTACTAGCAAGCAAAATGTCATCCACATACAAGTCCCGGAAATATAAACTTTCTCCCACTAACCGAGATATATGCAACGTCGGCAATGTTCTCTTTAAATCCGAAAGATGTAATGGTATTTTTACATTAAACTTAATATACCACATGCAGAGAAACTTTAGGCGTAAATTGATTTCTTTAATTTGCAACTAGGTGTTCATTTCCTTTCTTTGCCGAACCCTTCGGTTGTTCCATGTAGATATCTTCGTCAAATTCCCATTTAGAATGTGGTTTTCTCATCCATTTGATGTAACTCATCCAAAATGGGCCCTCTGAAGTGCCATGATGATTCTAAGCGATCTTTCTTGGAAACTGGAGAGAAGGTATCTTTGTAATCGATACTTTCCTTTGGAAGGTGAAACCTTTGGCCCGCAGTCGGCGCCATGTGGTGAATCTTGCCTTTAGCGTCGCTTTGTCTTAAAGACCCATTTCACGATAGCAGTTTTTACAGCTCTGTGGTCGATGAGATCGGACATGATTCCTGACCATGCGTTTCAATACTTCATTCATATCTTCCATCCATTTACTAGAATCATCACTTTCATGGCTTGTGAAAACGAGCGAATCCTTCCCTTATCCGATAATAAAATCGGATTCTTGTAAATATACCACATAATCATCTGTATTAGCGGAGTCTCCTTTCTCTTTGAGATTTATAAGGTGCCGGTTGTGGTGGCTCTACGGCATTTTTCAATAAAGCGATATTTACGGTGTAATGAACCATCTCTATTATGTTGCTCATTTTCCTCAACATGTTGAATAGGTTGAGGAACAATAATTTCTTGAGGTAAAAGAGTGGTGGGATATCACTCTTATTTCTTCAACATCTACCTTTCTTGGTTCATTACTCGATAATTCGCCGATAAGAATGCGCGTCTTGGGTTTCAACTATTCTCCTGCTTGTGGTTAAGACAATAAAATTTGTACACTTTCGGTTATCAGGATAGCCAATGAAATATCAGGATATGGGTTCTTGAATCAAGCTTTTCATGTGGGTTATAGAATTTCTTGCCTCCATTTGGACACAGCCCCATATATGTATATGTTTCAAGCTAGGTTTCCTAACAGTCCATAACTCGAAAGGAGTTTTTGGAACTGCCTTACTAGAAACTCTGTTCAAGATATACATTGCGGTTTTTAAAACTGCCCACAATGAAATAGGTGGAAGAGTAACTGTCATACTCTAACCATTTCAAGTAATGTGCAATTACCTTCAATAGCAAATCATTAACATGTAAGCGTACCCGGGTGTCTAAATGTCTTGACACAGATGCTATGCTTTCAAGGGTGGCAAAGGACCCAGGGATTTTGTCCTGATTCATCATATCTGTCATAATATTCATCGCCTCGATCTGATCTCACAATTTTAATCTTTTTATCTAATTGTCTCTCGACCTCTGTTATGAACATCTTGAAGAATACAATGGCCTGAGACTTTTCATGCATTAGATAAACATAACCATGAGATAGATCAATACATAAAGGTGATAAAATATTTCTCTCTTGTAAGACATGGAACAAGAGTGGTCGCAAATATACGTATGAATTATACCAGGAGCTCATTTCACTTCTTATGGCACCTTTCTTTGTATGTTTAGTTTACTTTCCCTTTATGCAATCAAGCATACATGAAAATCGGTGAAGTCAAAGATTTTGTAAAATTCAGCTATAATAATTTATAATTCTTTCCCTAGAGATGTGCCCTAGTCTTACATTGCCATAAGATTGAAATTGCTTTGTTAATTAAGCCACGTTTTGAACCAGCATTTGAATGCGGGATTTATCAAAGCTTGTGCAAATTCTCGCTTGATTCAATGACATTTATATAAACCATCATAAAATACGGAACCAAGCGCCAACGAGAATTTAACATCAAACTTAATTCTGAAGCCGAATAAAACGAATATCCGGTAGCATCTAATTTTAGACGAAACTAAATTTCTAGAGAGATAGAAGGTACATAAAAAAGTGTTTTAAAAGTCCATCCGATGACTGTCTCTAATAGTAGCGATAAGTACCAACGAACTATCACTCCAGCAGCAGAGGCGGTTTCCATATAGAGGAACTTTTCACTTTCCTTTGGTTTCACAGTTTGTAAGGGAATCCTCTCTTTTCAGACCAAGCCTTGCGGCGATCTGATCCTTAGCTACATACCCTTTCTTGCACCACAGTAGCAACTTACCGTGAATTTTCCATCATGACTCGGCTACCTTCCCGAGGTCCACTTTCTTAGGTGGAAAAGTTCTTTCCTTTTTGAATTTTCCTTTCTTCTTGACTCCATGAGTTCTGACCAGAGGCAAATATGTCTTCCTTCTTGTCTTAATCTCACTGCTTCCTCTTGTATACATTTCTTGGTGAGCTCATTCAAGTTCCACTTCCTGTTATATTATAGTGGATTTTGAATGGAGTAAGCGTGATGAGTGAGTTAAGGACAAACTATACAGAATGACTCATCAACTACCTATGCTAGTGCCTTAAGCTTTGCGACGCTTCAGTCGTATTTTAAAATATGTTGTTGAATACCTTTACGACCATTATATTTCATGGTGGTCAATTCGATATTAATGTGCTACTGAGGACTTATCGGCGCGTTGAAAGCTCTGAGCAATTTGAAATTCGAGGCAAACTCGGATTGAGGGAGAGAGGTCTTGATGTGTGGCAATGGTCATTCTCATAACATCCATGCGGAGTGCATTGGATCTTGCCGAGACTTTTGATTGTTCCACTTGCTCAGAGTCTTATGTCCAAGTAGCCGGAGGTTTTATCAGTTAATAAAAGCCCGAGTCAGATCCAATACGCCAGTGAGAATTGAACCCTTTCATACCATTCAGAAAAGTTCGACCCATCAAAAACAGTCATTCTAGATGCAAGAGAGTGTAATGAAGTGGGAACTGTACAAAACAGAACAATGCTCACAATAAGGCCTCAAGTATAAAATAAATATCCAATGAACTATTGATATCATTAAAATTCTCCTTTGGGTAAATTTTAACATATCCAGTGTTCACTGGAGAACTTAAAACTGCACTATTTTTGTGTCATTTATATATTTTAGCTGAGGTTATCCATTTTACCTTTTTAAGCAACACAAAATAAAACCATTCAATTAATAATTAGAAATTGACCCTCCTTTAGGTTTAGTCTCATTCTCTAATTATGAAGGGTGATAAGAGGTACATAAGTCCTTATTCCTTTTATGCAATTCAATAAATACAAGGCTCACTAATTTAGGGTGCTGGCAACTATCTAAATTAGTTAACCTTATGTTATAAATTGTCATTTGGATAAATTTCACAATGTAAATTAATTCTTTTATTTGATTAAAAAATCAAAATAGTATCTTTAATAATCATCGATTCGATAATCGTCGTAATAAAATCGAAATCGGTATTAAATCGGATATAATAATAATTTCACAAAGTTCAAATCCACGGGATACATGGACATTTTCGGTTTCATATTCAAAATAAGTGATAATGACAATCAGCTAATGATCTTGTGATTCCTGTTCTCCTTTATTGAAGCTTGTCGGGTGTTTGAAGGCGCTGAAAGCGGCAGCCATAGGCGCGCAATGGCTCAGCGACCACGGAGGCGCGTCGAACCGGCGCCCCTCACCCAGGCATTGATCGGTGGCGTTGCAAGGAAAAATAAAAAAAACTTCATTCTACGCGTTGAGGCGTTTCTTTATTTTTAGTAGAGACGATTAATCGAAGATAAATCCTCAAATTTAATATTTATAAAACAATGATCACGAATATTTAAATTCCAATGCGGCTACGATACCACTTGTTGAGATTTAATACGGAAATTAACACACAATATTCCAGATCATCGAATTCAAACTCATCTATGATAATAAAATAATTAAAAATAAAAATAAAAAACATATAGATTACATACCGTTTGAAGAACACGTAGTCATGAGAGATTTCCCTTCAGTTTATAGATTTTAAATCCTTGATCTCTTTCCTTTCAGTTTATAGATCTTAAATCTTTGATCTCTTTCCCTTCAGTTTATAGATCTTAAATCATTGATCTGCTTACCATCAAACTTTGATCACGTAAATTGTTTTGTAATTGATGGAAAGAGTGCTCTAACCGCATATGAAGGTTTATATATAAGCTTTATTAATAGGAGAAGAGAGTAGGAATACGGTTCAAAAAGCTGTTTCGCATTAATTCGAATAAGCTGTTCTTATAATAAGTATCTTTATTAATTTGCCTCCATCAAGGGTAAATATCTTCATAACAGTTAAGATGTGGAGGTGATGCTTAATTGGTTAAATACTAGGTTAGTGGGACACCCACTTAATTTTAATGTGGAAATAACAAATCAATCATATCATAACTATGAAATCGTTTTAGTTGAGATCAGTATAAATGCAACTATAAATTTACTTTTAGTTGAGCCTTGTCGTGTCCTTGTATAAAGTCCTTTAGTTAGCTTGCAATCCTAAAATGCAAGCTATAGAATGTCAGCTTTTAAGTTAAGGCCTTGTCCACTATCCTTGTCATAAAATTCTTGGTACAGCTCAAAATATGAAGCTATAAGTATAACAGGTTGCAATTTTTTTATTGATTAAAGTAATGTCCCTATAAATCACTTTTCTTGTAGTGAGACCATGCTACCAGATATAGTTTCTCCAAACCAGAGTAGCTTCGTTCTGGGGCGGCAAATCTCTGATAATATAATCATTTACCAAGAAGTCCTGCATACCATGCGAAGAAAAAGAGGAGGAGCGGGAATAATGGTAATCAAGATTGACTTGGAGAAAGCGTATGATCGTCTCTCTTGGGACTTTATTCGAGACACTCTAAACTCTAAAGGATATCGGGCTCAACCATGATTGGGTACATAACATCATGAATTGCATCATAACTCCCAGACTTGCAGTTCTTTGGAACAGAGAGCAATTGAACTAGTTTACTCTAGGGAGGGGCATTAGACAAGGTGATTCGATCTCACCTTATGTTTTTGTACTGTGAATGGAAAGGTTCGATCACTTAATTAATAGGGCAGTGGCTAAAGGGGATTGGAAATATAAAACTGTCAAGACACAGACTAGAATTGTCTTATCTCTTCTTCGCTGATGACCTAGTCCTATTTATGGAAGCGTCGGTAGAACAACTGAAAGTAATTTTGGATTGCCTCAACCTTTTCTCTATGTGCTCAGAGCAGATAGTAAACTATCAGAAGTCACAAATGCATGTCTCAAAAAGCGTGGATGCAAACCTGGCTGAAGAATTATCCTAGAATGCCGGAATCCTGATAGCATCCAACTTGGGAAGGTACTTAGGAATAAACTCAATCCACGACAGGGTGACCAAAGACTTGTTCATTGGTGTATTGGATCGAATATCCTCTCTAGACTTGAGGGTTGGAAAACCCATTTCTTAAGCTTCACGGGAAGACAGGTTTTGATCAAGGCAGTGTTAAACACAATCCCCCTTTATGTTATACAGAAAAATCTAGTTCCCATTGGTGTCTGTGAAAAGGCTAAAAGATTGATGAGAAGGTTTCTTTGGGGAGGAACCCAACAAAAGAGAGCCATATGTAAGACTAAGTAATCAAATAATCTGATCGTATGAATGCAATAACATAATTAGATCGCTATCACAGACGAAATGCGCAATATACATATCTCCGGTATTGTTGAAAGCAGGCTGGAATATTGGAAGGGTAAAACTAATTTTATTCTTAAACATACTCAAAACAAATTGGATGAGTGAATTTTCTCTGTATTTTAGGAGTAAGTTTGGGACCAAAAAATGCCTCGTAGGTTCTTTATATGGAGATCGGACCATCACTAGTTTTCCTAAGGTGTAGGGTGAGAAGGGGTGTTATGGGATATTTACTCTTGGTTAAAAATTCAAGTTTTATGGACCATTCTAGCATTCTCCCACTTGGTCCATATGGTTCAGCACTGAAGAGAAAACTAAATCTATAAATCCTTGGCAATAGGTCTCTTATAGTGAGTAGTATCTTCCATGTATTATTATATCATGTTCCTCAACACAAACCCATAAGCTTAATGAATAAACCATATGTTTATTTGGGTCCAAGCAGGGGAGGGGAGGGAGGAGGGAGAACATTATGTTTTATATATTACCCAAGAAAAAAAACATATGACATCAATATATTATGTGATATTTCTCAAAATAATAATAATCATTTGCAATGTACAAAACCATATGAGAAAATATCATATTGAATAAGAGTTTCATTAAAATAATGAATGTATGTATAATAAAATTACATCGTGGAACCAAGTCCCATTTGTACTACATGATTCTTAAAATACTTAGGTGGCATGCCTTTAGTTAAAGGATCAGCAATCATCATTCGGTGCTAATGTGTTTCAATGACCCACTTCTCTTCTTTAACATGTTCTCTTATGAAGCCGTTGGCATGCCTTTAGTTAAAAGGATCAAATGATCATCGACTCGGTGCTAATGTGTTCAATATTACTTTCTTCTTTAACATGTTCTCTTATGGCCCATTGTTGTGTTGATGGCACTTAGACTTCCACTCTTGTTGTTCTTAGCCATAAATACCACAGGTGAGTTATCACAGTACAACTTTAATGACCTAGATATAGAATCCACAATAATAAGCCCATATATGAAACTCTTTAACCATGCACCATGCGAGCTAGCCTCAAAACAAGACACGAACTCGACTTCTATAGTGGAAGTAGTGGTCAAGTGCGCCGCCTTCTCAGAATACCTCCATCGGCTAGCTTGAAAATATAACAAGATGTTAATTTACGAAGTCGACACAACCAGCAGTGCGAATGGGTAGCGATCACCTCCCAGCTTATCTGATACCGTGCATACATAAGTGTGTAATCCTTTGCTCCTTGAAGGTATCTCATCACCTTCTTTGTAGCTCTTTAGTGATCAAGACCTAAATTACTCTAATATCTTCCTAATACTCCAATAACAAATGCAATGTCAGGTCTGGTACAAACCTAAGCATACATCAGTCTTCCAATAGCTGAAGCATATGGAATGTTCTTCATGTGTTCCCGTTCGAAATCATTTTTAAGGCACTGATTCAAATCGAATCCGTCACCCTTCAAAATGGGTGCTACACTCGATGAACAAATTTTCATGTTAAATCTCTCTAAAACTTTATTGAAATAGGTCTATTGAGACAAACCCAAAATGCCTCGAGATCTTTCCCTATGGATCTTAATGCCAATGACATAAGATGTCTCACCCACTTATCCTTCCTTATCAAAGTTCTTGGAAAATTGTTTCACCTCCTATAACAAACCCCTTATCATTGGTTCAACGACGAATGTCGTCGCATATAACCTGAAAACAAATCTCTGCCATGACATACAGTATACATTTGATGTGATATTTTCTTGAACGAATGAAGTAATGACGTCATGGGACTTTCAAATACCATTGGCGGGACGCTTGTTTTAATCCATATATGGATTTCTTAAGCTTGTAAACTAAATGCTCACCTTCACTAAAGGAGAATCCTTCAGGTTGTTTCATGTAAACCTCTTCCTCTAGATTACCATTAAGGAATGCCGTTTTCACATCCATTTGATGTAGCAAAGTCAAAACGAGCAACCAATGCCATGATTATTGAAGAGAATCTTTCTTAGATACAGGAGAAAAGGTCTCCGTGTAGTGGAGTTCACTTACTTTGGTGAATCCTTTGTGATGAGTCTTGCCTTATGTCTCGATGTTGCCCGAGTGAGTGGGTTTTGTTTTAAAGACTCATTTACATCTAACGGCTTTTACACCATTAGGCAACTCAACGAGATCCCAAACTCGATTAGATGTCATAGAATTCATTTCTTCTTTCATGCATGGCACTGTACCATGAGTTAGATTCCTTAGAACTCATGACTTGTGAAAACGTTTTTGGATCATTTTCGACTCCAATGTTATAGTCCAATTCTTGTAAATACACTATATAATCATTAGGAATTGTTGATTTCTTAATTCTTGTAGACCTTCTTAATGTTACTTCATCATTCTCTTGAGGAATTTGTTGATCAACATGTTGCTCAATTGGTTGTTCAACAATTACTGGAATTTCTTCATTGGCAACTTGATCTATAGGATCATTATCAAAAATATGTGGAACTTCAAAAAATTGTCTCACACTCGGTTGTACTTAAGGGGTGTGAATGACAATCAATCTATCCTTAAACTGAGAGGGTTGACGTGCATGTGATCGTTAAGTAAACAATGTCTTGAAACTTATCCTCCCATTGATCAAGTCATTCTCGAGAAATTTACATTTCTTGATTCCTGATCCTAGTGTTGTGAGATGGACAATAAATCTATACCCCTTGGACCTTTCGGCCTTATCCAATGAAATACCCACTAATGGTCCTTGGAATTACGCTTCTTTTCTTTTGGAGTTTATAAATTCTCACTTCAGCGGGCATCCCCAAACTTCGTATATGTCGCAAACTTCGGTTTCGACCTTTGAACTTCAGGCGTCTTGGGACAACTTTGGTTGGAACTGTTGAATATACTTGATATACAGCTGTGTCGTCGCTGAGAGCTTGAGACCATAAGTATTGGGACGTTTGTGTTACCTCTTCATACTCCTTACCATGTCATTAAAGTTCGGTTTCTTCTTTCTACCACACCATTCTAATCGAACCCGAGCCACGGTGTCTTTGAACGCGATCCCGTTTCTTGAAGAAACTTGTGAAATGCACGGGGAGGCACATCAAGATTCTGCATTGTTACTATAGTACTCTCCATCTCTATCTGATCTCACGATCTTAATATGTTTTCCACATTGATTCTCTACTTCAGCCTTAAAAACTTTAAATGCTCCTCAAGCTTCATCTTTAGAACGAAGTAAGTAGAGATACATGTGTCGTGAATAATCATCCATGAAGGTGATAAAGTATTTCAGACCATTTGCATCCATGTTAAGATAACAAATGTCAATATGTATAATCTCTAATAGGTTCCTCTTTGCACTCCTTTTAGACTTGTTGGTTTGCTTACCCATAATACGATTCCACACAGGTAAATCGACAAAATCAAAGTACTAATTATACCAATCATTAACCAATTTCTTTATTCTTTCAATGAAGATGTGTCCCAATATCTGGTGCCATAACACAGAGGATTCTTCATTCATAACACATTTTTTTAATCCAGTGGTAACATGCATAGAATTATAAGTAACATCATTATGTAACTAAATATGGAAAAGACCATCAGACAATGCACCATAACCAATAACTTTGGATTTATTAGATAAACTAAAACCGTCACAGCCAAGTTAAGGAAAATCACAAAGGTATAAATTTTGAGGTGAAATTAAATTCCTGAAAAACTTGGAACATAAATGTATTTCCAACTCTAGAATGAAACTAAGCTACTTATCTGAGCTCTGAGTACGATAGCTTCCCACCAGCAGAACTTATCTTGTTACTTTGGAATAGATGCATTGTTCACTTCCCACTGGCTTCCTTAGGTTTTGCATACCCTGTAAGGTATTTGAAATATTGATTGTAGAACCAGAATCAATTCACCATGTGTTATGATCGATATTAACCATATTAGATTCATAACAGACAAAAGAAAATTGAGTACCTTTCTTATCAAACCAGATCTTAAATTTTGAGCAGTCATTCTTCATGTGTCCCTTCTTTTTACAGAAAAAACACTTTGACTCCTTCTTTATGCCTGATTGAATAGGAATTTTTCCCTTTCTTTTAGCTTGATCCTTTCTTTTCTTTCCAAAGGTGGTCAAGTTAACTCTTTTGCCCTCTTCCATCATCAACCTTCCCTATCTTTTACATAGTCGACAATTCATTAATTGACCATTTATCATCCTACATGTGCATGTATGTTGTAAGAGATTTTGAAGGCTTGTATTGTTAGGCGAGTGTTCAATATATAATGAACAAGGAAAGTGTCTGACATGGTAACTTCTAATGACTTAAGTTGAGCCGCTATATCCCTCATGCGCATGATATGATCACACACTCCTCTTATTTCGGTGAGCTACCAGGATGAAAATTGCATAATTAAGGTACTAGCAAGAGCTTTGCCAGAAGTTACAAAGCTTGCTCATCATTAACTTCCAGTGGTTTGACTTTATCAATTTGCTCGACGGAACCACGAATACCAACAGATATCTTGGTCTTTATGAACATCACGAAGAGGCGATTGGACCTCTCCCACTTATCATAAAGACAGGCAGACTCTGTAGTGTTGGTTTTGGTAATAGGGTCGGGTTCGTCTTTCCTTATAGCCCAGTCAATATCCATCCATCCCAAATGCAGAAGAATTCTCTCCTTCCATACCTTATAGTTATCACCCCTTAGTTCGGGAATATCACACTTAAAGATTTCTTACCCTTTTATTTACATTAAAAGATGTAAAAACCATCTTGAATAAATATATTCAAAATTCTAATTTTGTAGGCACCGACAAGGCACTGTTTATATCTGAATAAAAAGGCATTGTTTACATCTAAATAAAAAGGCATTGTTTATTCATCATGTAAAAACCATATATGAAGTTTCATCTAAAGGAAATGCGACTTCCATTCATCGGTTTACAAAATATTTCAAACCAAGAAATTTTTAAACAAGGTAGATGTCATATAGTGCTCTGATACCAAATGTAAAACTAAGTAATCAAATAATCTGATCATATGAAGATACGACAGCATGTCGGATCGTATACGGGCGAAAATGCAGGAATATACATTCCTCCAGCCATTGTTGAGAAACAGAGAAATTTGAATACTAGAAGAATTGAAAACAAATTTTCTTGGTTCTTCTAAACCCTTTTCAAAATAAATTAGATGGTGAATTTTCTCTCTGTATTTTTTAGTAGGCTTAGGGACAAAAAAAAAAATGCATCATCGATTTTTTATATGGAGATTAGGCTATTACTGGTTTCCCTAAGAGATGTAAAGGTTGAGGAAGAAGTGTTGTGGGAGATTTAAATTTGAATTTAAAATTCAAATTATTTGGACCATTCTAACATCACCTTGATAAAATGGGAAAGAGTAGTGAAACCAATTGCATGTGGAGGCCTGGGAATACGCACACTAGAACACATGAACGTAGCCTTCGTGGTAAAGTTGGGTTGGATGATATTACAAAATAATAATGAGCTTTGGGCTCGGGTGCCGAGAGACAAATACATGTACCACAAAACCAACCCTCAAGATCTCAGAGATAAACCCGGGGCCTCGAACCTCTGGAAGGGCATTGTCAAAGGAAGAGATATCCTCTTGCATGGCATGCGTAATCTGGTGGGAAATGGAAATTTCACAAGCTTCTGGACGGATAGATGGATCGACGAGAAACCCCTAGTGCACTACCTCCAACGAAGGATCAGCTTGGTAGAGATGTATAAGCCAGTGGCTGATTACTGGACCCTTGATGGAGGATGAGACTGGGCAACCCTCATTGGCCTACTTCCATCTCAGATCGAGGATAAACTTGCAGCACTCACTTTTAGAGAGGAAGAAGAAGAAATGGAGGATTGGTTTTGGAGCCACAGTGTTAACGGAGACTTCACAATCAGTTCAGCATACGAGATCTCGACCGGAGAAACATATTTGCAAGAAAATAGAGAATGGAGGAAAAATTGACAACTGTTGTCCCCAACAGAATTCGAGCAACCGTTTGGCTCCTAAAACACCAAAAGCTCATGTGCAATGCTGAACGATCCAAAATAGGTTTCACCTCAAATGCTGATTTCACCTACTGCAAAATGGGTCAGGAGGATGTAGATCATATTTTCTAAAACTTCTCAGCAGCAAAACAGATGTGGAGATCGATTCTGTCACCCCCAGAGCTGTCACGACAACAGAAAATGAATTTTGAGTCATCGTTGTCCCATAATCTAAATACCCCGGTGCCATCATCCATCAATGTCGAATGGAAAGTAGTCTTCCAAGCCATAATCTGGTGCTTGTGGAGTTGGAGGAATGATTGGGTTTTTAGAGAAGTGAAAGTCCCTCATGATGCCAGAATTGGGTGGATCAAGACCAAGGTGGAAGAGTTTAAAAAAGCTCTGATATCACCTTTGCATGAGCCAACACATCAACCACATATAATAGGGCATGGTTAACTGGCATCTGGCAACCATGCACCCCCAGATGGTTGGATAGGTTTGAACACAGATGGACCCGTGGCAACCAAAGTGTTTGGAGGAGGTTTGATGAGAGACCATAGGGGAAGATGGTTGAAAGGATTCATTGTAAACATCGGTTGGTTGTTGTAGCGTGGCTAAAGCGGATATATATGTGGGCAGTTCTGCATGACCTTAGAATTGCTTGGGAAAATGGGAACTGAAGGTTGCAAGTGAAAGTAGACTCCACCCAGGTAGCGAGCTGGATTAATTCGCCAAAACTCCCTCGCCTCAAACCTCAATCCAAAGAATGATAGCCCGTGATTGGGAGGTGATTGTAAAGCACGTGTTCCGGGAAGCCAACAAAGCAACAAACCTCTTAGTTGCAAACTTAGTTGAATTTCTTGCATTTTCCGGTAACCAAAACATAGCCAAAATAAAAAAGTAATTGAAAGAAATCAAACAACAATTACTATTGGTGAAAACCAATTTAATTGAATACATCACCTCCTCCCCGTTGAAATGGTGAAACCTGAGTTGAAGTCTAACATAGAGATTCATATTTGAATAGTAAACTAGCACAAGATGACATCTAGACAATGAATAAGATCATCCACCAACTTCTATTTCTCCTTAAGATTAAAACAAGCAGCACATAATCAGTCTGAAATGAAGAAAAGTTTTTACATGGATTCAAACACAGTACAACGGAGGATTCAGAGGGCGGTAAACAAAGGGCCTAATGGAGTGAGAGTAGCCTGATGGTCGATTGTAGCTGAACTTGATGCCTGCAGTACCATCTCCAAGATTAGTGCAGTGTTCATGGAAGCTGCTGATCGGTCTGGCCAAGCATGCATCCCACCTATCGCTCTCGGGCATCGTCTCTGCAACCCTGTATATTCCCTTTCCATCTGTGAAGGCCTGATAATTTAGAACTTCCCCGGACTTTGTTATGCAAAGAACAGCAACCTCAGCACCTGTAACAACCACACAGCCAGCCAGATGTTTCAATGGTCAACTCCTTTTTAACTCTTCTAGTAGAGATACGCTTACATGATTAAAACAAGTATACAACATTTATTAGTGTCCGTCAAAAAGTTTAGAACAAACACAACTATGCCCCAAATCACTAATAAGAGGAACTTCTAATAAGCTCTTCGCTCCATACCCCCCTATTCATCAACACAACAAATTGGACTCATTTCAGATGTTCTTTCTTATATATATACTTTGAAAGATTGTAAGAAATTCAGCTGTATGGAATCCTGATGCTTCAGAGCTCTCTGTAAACTGATTTCAAACAAATTTCATGTCGAACGGGGCAGAAGGAGTCATAATGACTGCACATGCACAGAGTGTCATTTCTATAAACAACACCATCTGTGTGTGTTTATTATGCAAGGTCGTAAACAGTCTTATCAAACACTACAGCCTATGCTATGGCCGTTCTATACTTCATATAGGGTGGGTTTTTGAAGCCGATAAATAAAGAAAAGATGTATATTTCCCTCTTTACCAGATAGAGCAAACCCCAAAGAACGGGTTTTTCTTTTCCTTGCATAAATTGCTCGTAACTAAGACGACAATGCACACAGCTACTCTTCTATCATCAATTGAAAGATGACGATAATTCTCATATAGAAATGCAATTGTTTAGATAATAAATTACTTATTTCACTTATATTTCCTCTTTTACATAAAGATAAACATAGCCTAAAGTTATCAACAACATAAGACGGAGTTTGAGGTTTGAATTTTGCTTCATGTTAAAACTCAATCACTCCAGAAGTTGAATTTATTTTCTCAAATGGGAATCGGAACACCCGCGTATTTTTCTATTAGATCAGGATAATTTGCATTTTCAGAATGCATTTGCAGGTAGATTCTAGCAGTATAACACTATGAAAGAGGCGGAGTTACTACCAAAACCAGGATCATGACAGTAAACAAAGAACATCTTGGTGAGAACAGGTAAAGACATATAGCCAAAGGAATGAATCTGATCCTAGAAATCATTAAATCCCATAAACAGTTGAAATGTGATTGAATGAATATAAAGCTCAAGCAGAATCCAACCTCAGAATAACGCCAGGCTCAATCAAAGCAAGATTTTAGCATGTCACTTTCACTATTATAATAAAAACAGACAAAGTTTAAGAAGACTGCTATTCATAATCTGACAAATAATGCAAAATTGGCTTACACGTGTGCTCTTTCCCAAATCAAAATAGAAGATATTATACAATAGACATTTGGGAGGAAAGTTCCCTCTAATCATGGAAGAACCACAACCAACAAGATCTGGATCAAGAAACTCCAAAGTCATCAGACTACAGCCAACAGAACATTTCTAGCTGATAAAATGGAAGTTCCTCTCTTTCAAACACCCCCTTATTCTTCTCCACTCAGAAACACAAAGAGGTGTATTATAAACATGATGTAATCACACCCATCAACAGCCATATGCAATTACACAATCACTTCATACAATCCAAATCAAACTACCCATCAAACCATTTCCATACAACACCTACAACAGATTTTTATTTTTTATATTTTATTTTTTGGATAAGTACAAAACTTCCACCAGATGGAAAACAACAACAACAACAAGACTCAGAGAGAAACCCTAGATTTTTTTTCTTTCCAAGTCAAAATCAAAGGGCCAAAACAGAGATTTCAATGAACAAATATTCACAAGCAAAGAGGTGCAGAAATCCATCTTCCAAAAATGCAGGCTATGCATAGTCATAATAAACAACAAGAACAGAGATAAAAACATGATAACTATCCCCATGAGGAGCCATGCACTTTCTCCAATCCTTTTCCACAATCTGCATCAACTGATCAAATTACAAACACAATCAAGCAAATAAACGCCCATCTACCTATCACCACCGACAGAAGAAAAAGCAGAAAACCAATGATAATCAAAGAAGAAAACCCTAAAAAAAGTGAACAAAATCATCGATTTTGTCAGCAATCAATGAAATATTACGAGTCGGAAAAACCCAAACCCCCAAATTTGCTTGAACAAGAAGTTGATCATAAGACAAAAAAGGGCTTAATAGAAACAAACCCCATTTAAAAAAAATGGAAAAAAAAAACATTTAATGATTTCAAAACCGACCCATGAAGATTTAGAACAAAAAAGACCACCAAAGACCCAACTCATAAATTTGAGTGAAGAAAAAAAGCTAATCATGAAAAGAAGGAAAAGAGTACTCGAGAGAAAATCGATACCAATACCAACCCATGAAGAATGGTAGTAAATTTTAAAAAATATATATAACTCAAAAAATTCGGGAAAACAAGAAGCTAATAGGGGGGAAATAACCTTCTAAGACATGGTCTTCTGGGCCGATAGAAGAGTCCCCACAAACATCACAGACAACTCTGCCATGGATTTCACCGGTCCAAGCTCTCACAAAAGGAAAGAACATGGTGATAAAAACAAAAAGGCTCAACACTATCACCACTTTCCTCTCCCACTGTGCCTCCATTGGCTGAATGTTCATTGACTCCACACTGATTTTCTGGACATATTTATACCGGAAGTGCTGCTGGATCTGCATTCTGGGTCCGGTTTTTTATGGGTGAATGGGCCATCCATTTTCTTTCTTTCTAACCAATTAAGAAAATCTATGGTGTTGAAATTGATGATTCAAACCGTATAATAAAATGTCGGTTGTGAAACAAAATCTTAAAATGATAAATTATATACAAAAAAATAATGAGATTAGATACCATTATACGCTAATAAGACCTACCTCCTCATCAAAAACCCTAATTGCCTTTCCCTTGTGCGACGTGTCGTCTTGTGTGACATGGTTTGTATCAAATGTGATGCGACAGTTGGTTTTAAATTAAGTCTTGTGACGTTTTCTTATCGTTGGTGATTTGAGCAATAAAAAGCAAGGTGATCAGTAAAATATCGAGTCGAATCGCCTTGTCGTCGTATGTTGTAGAAATGAAGTCGTATTACAGTCGTATTAGAATTATCGAATATATGGGTTTTGAATGATTAGATTAGTAAAGATGGTAATTTAAGCGACTGTTGAACTAGCCAGTCGCTTTAGAAATTAGGGTTAATTTGAAATTGTTAATTCTTGGCGAAAAATCGAACCAAATTTGGCTCAACTTGCCAATTTTTTTTACTTTATAAGGCAATTTGGCCCCGCCCGGATTTAGAGCCGAGTTGAGCTACTATATTTTTTGCTCAAGAAAATCGAGCCAAATTTTTTCTAGCTCGATTTCGCCCATTGATGTCGGTTGACCGGCCCGGGCCCAATGTCGGCTGGGCCAGCCTAGCTCGTTCACCTAAATTGTCGTCTACATTAATTATCTTTGATAACGTCATATGGTTTTAAGCGAATTAATATGTGTTTATCAGATATATTCTTTAGTTTGAATCGATAAAATTGTGCTTAACACAAAAAGAAGCGCCATACAAAGTGGTTAAAGAGTCGAAGGATAAAGACTCAAAGGATCCAGGATTCGAGTCCAAGAACAAATTTGTGAAAGAAGAAAAATACTATGATGTAATGCAAAGTGAATGGATGTAAAAAAAAACATCACCCCTTTGCATCTCTTTCTTTTATTTTCTTACTTAATAAAATGGTTATTCTACGAAGATTTAGGTTTTATCTTGTTTTTTGTGTCATCGTCGTATTGACGTTTAGTTTGTCGTCGTCTTATTGCGGCGTTTCGTTGTTTTGATGTGGCGTTGTTCATCGTCTTATTGCAACATTTTATTTTTGTGCGATTCAAACAAGCAAAACGGATTTGATCAGTCAAATATATCAAATTATTGATGTTAGTATGTTAAGAACTGGAGTCGTAGATATTTTAGTTACTATATTATCACATTTGTAGGTTTTATGCCGATTTATTATGTTATTAACTTGGATATTGTTTTATACTATATAGTTTTTAGTTATTTGTATCTTGGAATTATATGGTTTTTATTTATTTGTATCTTGGATTTATTAATTTTTTACAAGTTTGAATCAATAATATTGTTTTTCATTACTAAAAAAAAAACAGGATTATTTTCCCATTCTTTTCTTTTAAGTTTTAATTCTTTATGTCTATTTTTTTAACTCTTATAATCAGAATTTTTTTGTAAGTAAGAAGATGATATATTAAAAAAGTGGCCCTAGAAACAAGAGAAAAACGTACTCCATATTTTGAAATATTTCAAATTATTTTTTTAAATTCGGTTTTAAAATTTTTAAATTGAGTAAATGCGGTTCGTGATTTTTTTAATTTCATAATAAAATAAAATGAATGAATGGAGAATCAATGTTGTCTTTAAACTTTTATTCTATTTTTAGGTTTGGATTTTGGAACTCACAAAACTTTAATGAGTCATGAGTTTTCTTATAATGTTTATTTTGATAAATCTATAATTTGTTGTGATTATTCTTAAATATTTTTATTTTTTAATATGTATTAACATGTTTATTTTATTTTATTTTTAACATGTTTATTTTATTTTAGTTTTTTTATTTACAAATTTGTGTAAGTATTGAAGGATAAAATTGATTTATTTTAATTTTATAAATTTGTATAGGTTTTAGGAATTTGTTTGAATATTAGAGTATCAAATTGATTTATTTTAATTTTACAAATTTGGATAATTATTAGGAAGAGTTGCGTATTTAGTAATATTATATTTTAAATTTTTATTTTTATTAATTTATAATATATAGTGATAGTTTTTTTTTTTTACATCTATTCATTTTACAATATATCATAGTAATTTGTTCATTTACAAATTTGTTCTTATTAGTACTCGAATCCTGTACCCCTTACCTCTCTATGCCCCTTCAGCTCTCACTAAGACTCAAACCTTTTACTCTTCCCCTCCTGTTGTCCACTTAAACTATGTCTTATTGGTATAGTGATAGGTTGATAGGTTTACAAATTTGAGAAGAATTTTATATTTATAGGTTTCTTTATAAATATTATGATAAATCTTATATTCCATCTAAATAAATTAGACTTATAAGTATTTAAAAAATTAATTGTAACTTATTTTTAATATTAATTCTGTTATTCTTTTGGTATTATATTTTATGATTTTGATTAATAAAAAGTTAGAGAAAATTATGGATTTTTTTGGATAATATATTAGTTTTATTTTTATATTTTTAATATTAAATTTTTTTTTAAGAAAATATTAATTGAAAAAAAAAATTGATGAGGAAGGAGGGTAGAAACCCAAACAAAAACACATTACAAAACACACGGAACCTGTCGAGGTCATCTCAGCCTCAACAAATCTTAGTGAAGGAACTGCTCATAAAACAGAGGAGGATGGCGCCAAGAAAGGTAATCCACCAGGCGGAAGATCAAGGCCATGGTTGGCAAGACAATCAGCTACCATATTCCTTTCTCGAAAAATAAACTTGAGCTAAACCTCCTAATTTCTCTGAAGAAGACTATGGCAGTTCCGTATTAGAGCAGAGTGCTTATGTAAACAGTTTATAGGTCCACTTAAGCAGTTTATAGGTCCACTTAAGCAATCAAACACAACCTTAGAGTTAATCTCTGCAATTAACAGACAAATATTGTTATCCCAAGCTAGTTGAAGACCCAAAATCAGAGCCCATTAATCAGTCTCCTCCACCGAACAGAGTCCTAAATTCTTAGAGAAACTAGCAACCCAGTTACCAGAATCTCCTTGCAATAAACCACCGTAACCTGCATAATGTTGAAAAGCTACGCAATAAACACCCCCTTCATTATTTTGAAATTCTCCATAGTAGAGATAACTTCAGTAGAATATTGACTTATTATACTGTAGATTACAAGGATCGAAGAGCAACTGCTAGATTGTTCGCGTCGGTGCGATAAACGGCAAGGATCGTTATTTAGCGATAACTGATAGTGTAACTCCAATTACTAGAACTGGAATTGATTCCACAGTTCAAACACCCTTTGAGGTTTCTGTGCAAAAATCTGATTTTCTCTGTTTCTTCAAAACATATATTTATTTATTTTAGGAGAAGCGGGTCTGTCATCTACCGTGTATGTTTAATGCAGCGAGCAGTTGAAAGCAGTTATCTCTGAACAAATTGCTTCAGCTTAAATGGGCATGTAAATTTTGGGTTGAGTCAGCCCATGTGGGTGACAGCCAAGTCAACGCTACCACTCGCCCATAATGGAATTTGGGCTATATCAATCAATGTGATAGAATTTTATATTTGCACTAGAAATTATTCATACAGGTGAAAGGACCGTGCGACCTAAAGCACATCGATAATGGGAGCTCCAATATAGAAACCCCATACAGGCCATATTGGAGACATCAACCTCAAAATATAATTAATCCCGAAAGTGTACTTATATACCCCAAACATTTTGAATTACACATAATTGGTATTATTCAATCCCTCGAAATTCATACTCAATTCATCATAACGATAACAAGTATTCTAAATCATATCAAACTCTGCCGGTGAGGATGATTAGGCCGATGAATACAAGCAAAAGGTGTAAAAACAAAAATATTGCTCTTTAGCCCTCATATCAATTAGATCTGAATTAACTCGCTTTCCTAAAAATGCACCTTTATGTCGAATCATTCCATGACCATAGGATACACCCTTAAGGTAGCATACATTAATACATCACATCATGATATAGTCAAAAGTTGCAAAGGGTAAAGTGTTGAGATCTATATCAAGATCTCTTAAGGACTCACACAGTGAAGAAGCAGGGATCCATTCTTGACTCACGATAGGTCGACCTTTATACGAGTATGAAATGCTGCTATGGCGAACTTTTCTTTCTTATCCTAAGATAAAAGAATGTATGTCATTGCTCTCCTCGTTAAGTAATATACCATCTGAGTCTTAGCCTTGTCACCAAATCACGGGTGCGAACACGAAGTTCTCATCTTCTCACTTTGCTAATAGTGCTAGATGACTAATTTTCACATTCGGCACTTATCATATAGACAGCACATGAATGGGTGGGGATACATTCATGTCGGCTCTTCTATTTAGAACCTCAACTTGGTTCTAACGAGGCGACCAGTGCGTCTTTGAATTAAATCTACTCCCCACTGCGACTCAAGTGGCTAATCGGCGCTATAATTCAAATAGTCTCATCTCCTACTCGCCTTACAAGCGGCTGAGCGATTGCTCGTGTGAGTGAGCCAATCTTAGCTATCGACATAGTTTATTGGTGTACAGCTCACTCTTACAGTATCAACATAAAATAGCATTTGAATAATATGCAAACTTTTAGAATTATTCAACAAGCGTAACCAACCTAATCACTTGATTACATTCTACATAGCGAAGTTTGCCTGTCTAATGAATACATCCTATGTGGCAGTGAGTGGGTTAGCCACCATATTGTTTGTAGAAATGAATTTTAGGACCACGTCCTTGTCAGTAATTGCATCTCTAATATAGTGATATCTTTTCTTGATATGTTTGGTCTTTCCACCAATATTTAGGATCCTTGGCAGCCCAATGCGTGGTGTTGTCATAAAAAATTGTCCACCGGGCTCTATGGGTTGACGAACTCTAAATGTTGCAAGCTCCTTAACCAAAGCTGCATCTTGAGATTCTTCACGGAACAAACTCATTACAGCCTCCCGTAGTGGGCTGAGGCTACGGGATTGCTTTTTGCTACTCCATAGTATGGCGCTATCCATTGTAAGAAAGCATATCCGAAGTCGATTTACGCGATCAACATCACCTCCCCAATCAACATCAGAGTAACCAATCAGACGCAAATCCTTCTTCCCTTGATAACATAGCATGTAGTCTGAAGTTCCTTTCAGATACCGCAAAATCCTCTTGACCGCCATCCAGTGCTTTTGACTAGGATTTGATTGAAATCGGCTAACCGACCAGCGATAACATATGGCGGGGCGTGTGCGCCATTGCATACATGGGGACCTACGAACCTTCTTTGCCATAAGTACTCTGGACATTTCCTCTTTCTGCTTACAGGTCTTAAGACACATATCAAGACTTAGGCTCCGAACTTTTCCACGAGGGGTATCCATCATTGCTATCTTGCATGTGATAGCGCTCTAACATCTTTTGATGTAAGTCTCTTGAGATAAACCAAAAGCCTTTCTGCGATCTCTTATGATCTTCACCAAACGCATTAGCTAACTTCTTATATCTTTCATTTCAAAGTTTGATGACAACCACTTCTTGGTAGTGTCAATCATCTCTTTGCTATTTCCGACTATTAAAATGTCATCGACATACAAGGACAAAATTACAAAACCATCCCGATGTGAGCGTTTTAAATACTGCATAATGAAGTCGCCTTTCCATCATCGTAAAAGCCATCCCCTTTGGATTGTTTAATGAAACTTGTTAATTCCATTGCTAGATTAACTACTTGAGACCATATGGATCTTTTGAGCTTGCAAACTTTGCGCTCTTGTCCTTTAGATTTAAAACCTAAGGTTGATCCATGTAAATTTCTTCATCTAGTTCTCCATTGAGAGAAATACGGTTTTCTACGTCCATTTTGGTATAATTCCTAAGTCAACATATTAGACTATAGCTAGAACTAGGCGAGTAATTTTCTAGCGGTGAGAAATGTATCTTCATAGTCAATTCCCTCTTCTTGTGTGTAGCCTTTTGCTACAGTGAGCCTTATATCTTTCTATGGACCCATCGCCTTCGTTTAATTTTGAGAATCATTTATTTCCAATGGATTTCGTCTGTGATAGATCGGCCAAATCGGACTTGATTAGTTCTCATTGACTCCATTTCTTCTTCCATAACTTTACTCCATTCCTTAGCTTTAGGACCAGATAGACCCTCTGTAATTGTTTTTGGCTCTTCGTCATCCTGTGGAGCAATCATGAATGCTTCCCCCTCAATCTCGAATCGACGACGGGGAATACGTTCATGGATGCTTCGATGAGGTTGAGATTGCTCATGATCTTGCTCCATAGGAGTCGGATCAGGCATTATGTCGCTCCCACTTTCCTCAGGAGGATTAAGAGTGTCCTCTGAATCCCTGCGTGGTAGGGTCGTATTTTCCTAGATTTACTCTTAAAATTGAAAATCTTTATTAATCTTACACTACTCACGGAAAGTCCTCTTAAGCGACATCCACGGGACTCGAGCTGCATCGGGCTCCCATTAGCTTTTCACCAGTAAAACAAATCCCTTTGGAGGTTTAATTATCTAATGAAAATACACTTCTTTCCCTTAAGACCAAGTTTCCCGTATTGATGAGTATTGTGTGAATGTAAATTTGCACACCCCAAGGATGCAAATTTCCTAAAGTCGGGTTTATTGCTATTCCATAATTCATATGGGAGGGTGGAGGGACGATTTAGAGGGCTGCAGATTGAGTACGTGGCGACGATTAATCGCATCTCCCGGAAGGAGATAGGTAAATTAGCTTGCGTCATCGTCGACCTAACCATGTCTAAGAGGGTTCTATTCCTCCTTTCTGCAACTCCGTTTTGTTGCGGAGTGTAAACAATAGTTAGCTGTTGAGCTATACCCTTTTCATTACAAAAACTTTTGAATTGGTCGGATAGATATTCACGACCTCGATCGGTCCTTAGTGTTTTGATCTTCACGTTTAATTGATTCTACCAAGTGGTATACTCTTAGAGGCAGGTCAATGCGTCGGGCTTGTGAGAAATCAAATAAACATGACCAAGCGTGTGGGGGGAAATCATCTATAAAAGTGATGAAGTAGTCGGCACCATGCCTAGCCCCTCGCGTTAATTGGTCCATAGATGTCACGAATGAATAAGGCTGTAATGGACTAATGGCTCTCTTGGCTGCCCAGTGGCAATCTAGTTGCTTTTCTAGCTAGGCAATGCTCACATGTAGGTAATTCTACTTTGGCGAGTGATCCCAAGAGACCTGCTCGAGCCAATCTATTTAATCGGTCTTGCCCAATGTGTCCTAATCTAGCATGTCATAAAATACTCTGATTATTAAAGCAGAACTAGAATTACCAACAACATAGATAGACGGCTGTCATTGTTTAATATTGAGTGGTGTCGACACCATAAATCCATCTAACACGGCCCGGAACCATAATAGCGTTGTCGTACTTTTACACAACCATATTAAATATAAGTTGAAAACCTAGTTCTAGTAGAACAAGAACGAGAAACAAGATTCGTCCCGACTTTAGGGAGCATATAGCATCATGAAGATAGGCGTCTGCGACCACCCATAACTCTAGTTTGCGAAGTGCAGATCCACTAACACGTGGTGGGAAGCATTGTCCCCATGTATATCTTCTCACGCCTTTAGAATTCGACGAATTCCACATAAGTTGTTCGGTCCTTGCTCGTGGTGCTGTTCTTTCTTGGTCTGATCAAAGGAGCGGTCTCAGCGAGCATTAAGCGATTACTAACATATAAGTTGGGGGACGGAGTTTGTGCAAACAATACCTTTATTTCAGTCTGATCAGGCAAAGTGACGGGTTGCCCACGGTTAAAATAGTTCTTGTTTAACTTTCATGTGGGTCGCGTTTCCCACCTTGCCTTTGTCCACTAGAACTTGCTTCATCTCCTCTTTTGCCCTTTTGGAAACCCTTACCTTTCCAATTTTTGCGTCTAGAGCCTTTGCTCTCGCGATTTGGATTGATCATGGCTTCGTGCGAGGGCTTCTCAGAGAGAAAATGATCTTCCTAGCTTCAACATAATGGCAATCGTAAAGTTTGATGTTACTTCATTATGGGTAAGGTTAACACGCATGTGTATAAACTGCTCGGCAAAGAGCGAATAACAGATTGGACTTGCTGCTCATTAGTCATGTCATGCCCTGCAACCCTCAATTCACTGATCATGTTAGACATGATTTTAAGATCTTGCCTATTGGTGTCATTACGGCTTCTTATAACCACATCGAACTTCGAGGGTTAACTAACGGGAACTTGTTGTTGAGTTCCACCATAATTGAACCTTAACAGCATCCCAAACTGCTTGAGCTAAACGGTGCCTCTCAAATCGCATCATCAAATCATTTTCATCTTTTCAGTCGAAAATCGCAGCGACACGATCTTTAAGCATGAAGCGATAGGCTTCAAGTCGCTATGTTGACGGTAGTGCCTTGGTCGGAGTTCGGTAGGTGGTTGTGTAATGGTTTCCGGCATGTCTTGCTCCTCCGAGGAGATCTTGGATCTTACGTGCCAAACATCGTAATTCTTTTCACGTGAAGCTTGTCTCCGTAGTTGAGTCGGCGACAATACTCTTTGTTCGCGACCATTTCCAACTATATAGAACAATTACTTAAATTAGGATCTTATACAATTCAATTTACAATAATGTTTTGCTACAATGTACTAAATTAAATAATAATTTAACATGCAGTGACAGTAATGTTACACATTCAATCGATTTGTCGGCATAGTCAGTGTATTATTTAGATTTTAAACATACTACAACATTTTGGTTATTAGAGTGAGATATATATTTTCAAATCTACCCCGACTAAAACTACTCCCACTATGGGAATATTTCCATTCATGCTCATCCAATGTAAATTAAAATTAAAAAAATACACAATAAACATGTCTTTAATGAAAAACATTCAATATGTACATGAAATTGCATAAATATGTACATACATAAGGAAATATGCTGGAAATATGCGATATGATCTTAAAAAATATAGATCATGTGAATTGCCGTTAATCGGGATCATCAACAATATCATCTAAGTTATCATCCACTATGTCCACCGACTCATACTCCTCATACGGAGCGAATCTAGCGGCCCGGGTTCCAAGCACGCTAGCAGCCCCGTCCGGTCCGACCAATTCTCGTAGCCTTTATTGACTTTCCCTCTCGAAAGCGATATATCCTTGGCGAGTATTAAAAAATTTAAGAGCTCAACCTTTGTTTCAAGGCTTGTGGCTGACTCATTCGTCGAGTAGAGCATCAAACGCAAATACATGGTTGTTGCTCGATGAAGAACTCATGAACATCCACGATGTCATAGATTTGCAATCAATGATACATATAATACATATGTTCGTGATTGTATGAAATGCACTCTTCTTATATGCGATAAATGAATTATTTGTGCTCTTGTAGCCACTACATACACAAATAATCACAATATATTATCAATTAGGCTTTTAATTAGTTAATTATAACATACAATTTAATTTTCAATAATTAAAAAAATTTCCAGAAAAATCACAGATATCATTCGTGAGTTTGATGATGATTTTTTTGAAGTGTTTAAAAAATATTTGAGTCCACATACACACTAGCGAGGCGAAAGCGCACAAACAACGAAATTTTCCTAGAAAATTTTAGAAACATGTGTATAAGCGGTTTTGATCTTTAATCTTCAAAAATTGTAACAATTTGCATTGATCAGAAAATATGAAAAAATGCTCGTTGGAAAGCTTGTTGAAGGCTTTCCAACCATATAAATCATGACAAAGATGCGGTAATCAAACTGAAATTGATCTCAAAGTTTGGTTTTCTGAGAAAAATTTACCCAGAAAGTTTCGGTTTGCAGTATTCTCCAAGACGTGCATGTGTATTAGATGCATTCTAATGCGTTTTTACCCACAAAAATACCACATTCAAACATGAAAACATACGTAAACCTCGCTCTGATACCATTGTAGATTCTAAAGGATCAAGAACACTTACTCATTGTTCCTGATTGGTACGATAAACTTGATAGGATTGTTATTTCTTCAATGCTTCAATGTGTAACTCCAATTACTAGAACTGGAATTGATTCCTGAATCCAGTACCACTAGGGGTTTCTGTATCCCGATTTTCTCTGTTTCTTCAAAACATTTTTTTTTTTTTTTTTTGAGGGAACCCCGGTGCGATATCTCTCATGTATGTTTTAACGTCTGCAGTAGCCGATTATCAGAATAACTCTCAACTGCAAATCATGACAGTTAAGTCCAATATAATATGAGTGTTAAATGAAGTCAACATATCTTTGTTATGCTCATCGATATTTTATCCTTTGAAACTATAGAGTTGTTCTCTTTCAGATGCAGATAGCCAGACAGTTTCTTCAAGGGTTGGTGTGCTAAATCTCCCTCATATTCTATCAATACCATCTCGAAATCTTTCAAAACCGAAATGGAACTATGAAAGAAAGTGTTCCCAAATTGGGACATCATCCTTACAAAATCGAAATATATGATACAAATCTTCAGGTGAACTAGAGCAAGAACCACAATAGAGGTCAGAAGTGAATCCTTTGCGACATCTTTCCTGATTGGTCATCAAACGACCATGATATAAAGCCCAGACAAAAGTCTGAATCCAATGTGTTGTCTTCAACTTCCAAATTGTATTCCAAGCAGCATTGCGTGGTTCGTGCCAAGAAAGGGTTGCCAAAGAATAAACTGTCTTGACCGAGAAAGATCCATCTAGCGTGGGGCACCAACAATACCCATTATCACCATCTTCATCCTCATAGAGAACCTTGCATCTTAAGATGTTAAGAGTCTGCATGGCCAGTAAACTTGATAGCTCCTCCCAACACCACCCTCTCCCTTGTCCCAATAAACACTAACCATCTTAAATGAGTCAATGGGGAGTAAAGGACGTACTACTTGATCAAGAAGGGGAGTGTCACCAAGGCACACATCCCTCCAGAAGAAAGTCTTATTGCCATTATACACCTTAGAACGTAACCCAAATTGAAGTATCGTGGAGGCTACTACAATTCCTTCCTAAAAATTGGAAGAGGAATGCTTATATATAACACGATTCGGGAGTGTGACCCTCTTACATACTTCCTAGCTAGAACCCGGACCCACAAACTATCCTAATCGAGATAGAAACACCACCCAAGTTTCGCAAGCATGGCGAGATTCAATTTATACATACATCGAATTCCAAGACCCCCTTGAGCCTTGTCCATAGTAACTGTATTCCAATTAAGAAGATGAATCCCTCTGCTAGTGCTTGTATGCCCCCAAATGAAACTCTGAACCAACTTATCTAAGTTATTACACACCCCAACAAGTAGCAAAGCAGATTGCATAATATAAATAGGGATAGAAATTAACACCAATTTAGAAATTGTTACTCTCCCTACAAAAGAAAGAAAACCAGTCTTCCAACCAGAAAGTCTTATGGCAATTCTATCAATGAGGGGTTGGTACAATAATTATAGATGACTACTAGTGAATGGAGGAGTCTTCCAAAAGATATTTTCCCCACAGCCCAGTGGAGAAGGGTATCCTCCCTGCTCATATTTGAAATAATTCAGGGCCTCTTTAGGGAGGCAGATGTGCCATGATTAAGCTGGAAAATGGATACTGGGATTTTGAAGACTGACCTTTGTCCCTGACATGGTGTGTAGAACATAACAAATATCTATTTCTTACGACATTCATTTGCATCTGTAGTAGATACATACAAATAGGAGGCATCACTCATCTGCAAAAAACATATAGAGAGAAAGATTTATGTTACTCAGGAAAGCAAGTTTCCCATTCACTCATTGACTAATCTCAGTAATTAAACAAATTGCATTTCCTTCAGCACAATGTTACTAGGCAAAAAGATACATAGAAAGTAAAGTATCACCCTGATGGATTCTTAATAGGTAAACAACTCTCTATAGCTTTTTTTTTTCATTCCATAGATTGATAAAGTCAATAGTTTCATATAGTCTATAAAAAGGTAAACCCATAAAAGGGGGCAGGCTAATAATAAGGGTTTCTTAATAAAATCCAGATAAAACGATCATATGCTTTCTAAGCTCATCTTAATTTGTCATCATGCTAACCCTTTGTATAAATTCTTTTTCGCTCATGGAATGTAGCACTTTTGATAGAGAACCATACATATCAACAACTATTTATATTCACGTTAGGAACAAAACTACTCTGGTTGGGAGCAACAACGCCTTGCATAATCTCTTTGAGTCTATTGGCCATAGTCTTGGTGATGATCTTATATGAAACGTTACAAAGACTGATAGGTCTGAATTGAGATTCAAGGTGAAGTACCTTGGGAATAAGGGTCAACAGAGTATCATTTACACCAGAGGGAAAGATCGCAGTATGAAAAAGTCTAGCAATAAACTAGAACAAACAAAAATTTTTCAAAAGAGGCCTGTAAGGATGGATAGAACCTCGGTATAACCACATCGGTCCATGAGCTCGTAGTGAGGAAGTTGTATTAAAAACCACGTTTGTATGATCTCATCTGAGGTGACCATCTGGTTAAACCTGTGAAGCTGATGGGCCGAGAGTGGAGGAAACTTATGAATACATGGTATGCTCAAATGACAAAACCCATCACTACCTTGAAAGAGGCATTTATAATAGTCAAAAACCAATTCCTCTAAATAAACAGGATCAGTGATCCATTTTCCATTCCATGATTGAAGGGCCCTGATCTTCTTAGCACTTTTTCTAATAAATGTAGAAGCATGGTAAAAACTTGGTATTTCTATCTCCAAAAGTAATCCAGTCTTCTCGGGATCGTTGAAACCAAAGAAACTCTTTTGGCAACGCACAAGATCAAGGTCACATTGTAATTTTCTTTTCAGCTTCAACAACCAATTAGATCTATAAACAGAAACTTCCATTCGGAAACCAGCAATTCTAGCCCATAATCTATGTTTATTTTTGAAGATATTACCAAAGACTTCCGAGTTCCACTTGATAAGGCATATAGCAACAATTTTGATATTATCAGAAAAGGAAATCTGATTATTCTAGAGATATCATACCTCATCCTTGAAATCGGGATGAGTTAACCAAGTAGCTTGAAACCTAAACCCCACTTTGGGAGAGTTAGAGATGTCATTTTCAAGTTAGATAAAAAGCGGAGTATGATCAAAACTTAATGGAGGCAAATGGGTGACCACTACCCCCTCAAACAGAAATTTCCAAGTTGAATTGCATAAAGCCCTATCCAACCGAGCACCTTTGAAAGTATCCATGGATATCCCTCTAGTCCATGTGAACCAAGGGCCTGAGAATCCTAAATCAATGAGCTGATGTTGAGAGATCCAGAATGTAAATGCAGAACATCTTCTACTGTCAAGATTACCAGTACTTGACCTTTCTTATGTAGAAACAATGGCATTAAAGTCACCCATCACTAACCAAGCTTTGGAAAGATCAACACTAAATTGATAGTCCATGTCACATAAAAACTTCCGAAGATGTGGGGAGCTGATCACTACTATAAACATTATAAACAGAGCAGAGGATCATGCCCAAAAACACATGAACCCTCCAAATGGAGAAAATTGAGAAGGAAAAGTACAAATAACTCTCCATAATCCTGAGAGAAGACAATCTTTCTAGAGAACCCAAATCCCCCCACTAAAACCAACCTTGCCTCTATTTTGACCTAAGAGTCCAAGCCTAGCTTCCTACAAACCTGGTCAGCTTTGAGACCACTAATTTTAGTTTCCACAAGACCCACAAGATATAGTCTATAACACGTCACACTCCTTAGCTGGAACAAAGGAACCTAGGAAGTAAGAACCAATGCAATTCCCCACTTAAAATTCAGTTTAAAATGAAAGGACGAAAACTGAAGCCAAACACAAAAACCTATTAAGTTCTGAAACGATCCATCATAGTCAACTGAACAGAAGCCTTGCCTTCTTCATGAGCTGCTCAGTATACTAATGGGGATCAGCAGAAACGCCTCCCTGCAACCGGCTCCCCGGGTAACCATTCCCAATACATGATTAATCTGAATATAAAAACTCAAACCCAATAAAGAAGGTAAATTTTTTTTTTTTAAATAGTAACATAAATTCAAAATTTTATTTTGCTAATGAATCTAATCCACAACTAAATTAAATTGACACATAATCTTAAGTTATACTATCATCCATAGCAAAATAAACCGAATCTTCATCATATATCATTTTATACTTCAATATCGATCTTAACAAATTAAAACTGTTCATAACAAACTATAAAAACCAAATAATCATGACACAACTCACTTAAAAGTATTATTTCATATTTGTAATCTGTTAAAAGTAAGATAACGAAGTTTCAAAAAAAAAAAGGATAATGAAAGTACTAACATTAACTAACCCATGTAATTTTAGCTACTAATATTATCTTACTAATGTTGCTAGTTTTATTTTAGTCACTTTGAAAACTTCCACATGAGTCATTCCCTCCTATTTTCTTCATTATTTATTATGTTTAGATTAGATAAACAAAAATTGATTTTTCAAACCATTAATATATATAGGTGGTAAATTATCAGAAGGATCCATACCCCACGGATCTTTCTTTAATTAGTCTCAATGCCCACTCCGATTAACTACAGGACATCCATTTACAGAGTTACTGCATATTCATTGGTCCCAAACCAACTTTAGGACGGATAAACGGTTAAAAATCCAGTGGCCCATCTTCCCTCCAAAACTCATTTTAGCCCTAACAGCCTCTTCCTCTTCCTTCGGACAACAAATTTGATGCCCTTCATCTTCCCTTACAACTTTTTTCTCCTCTTTGAAAACTTTTTTGATACCCTTGCAATTCTTCCCATTGATTGGAGACATTGATTATCCCAAGCTTTTCTTCCCATCTAAAAAACCGCATTCTTAAACAGTTTATGTAGTAAAATTTGTCCTAAACATTGCGGATGGAACTCCTAGCCTAATGATATGCAGTAAAAAATTTGTGGAAAATGGAAAGTTTTTTCTCTGCTGGAAATGAGTCGATGCTAGACCATGAAGATCTTTAATTTCATATATCAAGCAAAAGAAGGCAATGTGATTTATTTACTTATTTTACTGCATATCATGTTGCTGGAAATGAGTATGATGGAACTCCAAGTCTTGTCAAAGACAAAGTAATTGAGCTCAGACATGTTCCCATGGAACACCAACTAGCTGATATCTTCACCAAGGGACTGGATGCCTCACGGTTTGAAACTCTTTGCACCTTTCTGGGTTGTGTATCTTGTAATGCAGCAGACCAACTCCAAGGTGTGTACTAACAAAAAATAAATATATATATATATATATATATATATATATATATATATATATATATATATCGAAGGGGTCATGTCCCTACAATTATTCTATTTTTTCGCTTCTTTGGTATTTTGTTGTCTCTCTATCATTGCAGTATCGAAGACAAAGGTTTCTCTCAAAAACAGAGGAGAAGGTGGCGCATTATGTCTTCCATCATCTCTGATGGCAATTAGTATTTACACTAGATCCTCATTCCTTAAGTGAGAAATCTTTATCAGAGGTGAACACAGCCAAGAGCAAATGTTCGATCTTGATAATCTAAAATCCACAATACACCATCCTTCACAAGATAGACATATATAACCGGCTTCCTGGCATGTTACTAAGACTCTTGCCACTTTGTTGTTCCAGATTAGAATCATGTATACCAACCTCATGACTGCTGTTCGATCACATCCTCAGTGCATGTCAGATGAGTCCTCAAAGCCAAACCCTGGGGTTGGCATTCACATTATCTTATATTTGGAATTTGAAGATCAGTCTTGCTTACATTGCTTCTGCACCATGCGTCTAGTAGTCCCAGCAGAAATCATCAGACCAAATCCAAACTATTCAGGGTCTCCAGCGCAGATCGACACCTCTACCCAGGACAGGAGGTAGATGCCTTTCCTCACATGACCCACAGCTACTCCCAATGACTAGAGCCTCTCATGCCGCTGCACCTGTAACCTCACTTCCCTCACATATGGATAGCAGCCTTATCACTCATCTACAAGCTTACCAATCATCTGCAGGCTTGCCGCTCATCTACAGGATGAACTTCGTCTGCTACAAGACCATGCCTCTTTACTTGCATATCTCATTTTTTCAAACCAAGATCGACAGGCTTCTGTCACTATTGCATTTGCTACACTTCATTCGGATGACCCCATTGGCCTTTTCCCTTGTTCCTTCGGTTGTCGCTAACTCCACTCAGCCCGCCGGCAATAGTGATACTACACCTTTGGATTTTTCGTATTTCGAGCTTTAGCCTTGCCTCTTTTGGCCTTCTTTGGCAAAAGGGGAGATTCGCTATGGTAATTTGGTATGGCATACTCCAAAACACTCTAGTTCTTTGTTTTGATATTGGGATGCCTCTCATTCTCTTCTTCAATATGGTGATGTGGTGATGTGATACCCTACTCTCTGGCTGGTGTTTGGTACTCTACTCTATTTGCAGTGTGATTATATTTTTGGTTTACTAGCATGATCACAAAATTTTATTTTTTCCAAAGCATGTCAAAGGGGGAGATTGTTGGCGCATCATTATTGGCGAAACCCTTGTCAAAAATAAAATCATAAAGTGCCTCAACGGTTGACGCAATAGATGTTGCAAAAATCGTCTATCTTACATGTCCAATGTTGTGTATGTCTCTCCTGGTGATAGAGCATAAGGAAAGGTGGACCTTACCTTAGCTAGGTACCATGGTGATAGAGCATAAGGAAAGGTGGACCTTACCTTAGCTAGGTACCAACTGCATTGGAAAGATTCTCCGCAAACTGTTTAGATTTGAAGATCCGCTGAGTTTCATTAAGAATGAAGTAAGTGTGCGAATAGTCGGTCTTCCAAATCGGAAAATCTCTAACTGGTGAGATCTCAAATTTAGGAAGCCCAATTGGAAAAGAAAAAGATGGTGTCTACGAATAGTGAAGGATACCGACTAGTGACGGCATATAAAACTGCTGAAAAAATGTGTGGATTTGGTCCAAATAAAGATTCCCATCTTCGTGCTTAAAAAGGAGTAGAAGAGACCTTTGTAGATTATCGACAAGTAATAATAAAAAGAGTGACTTATGGAGGTGAGTTAGTTCTTTAGAAGAAAGAGCAAATGCGCAAAGTACTATACCTAAAACCCTTGATGGTGAAGTACGCCACTCCACCTGGGACGGAGGATCTGACACCTCACGAACCCAGCCTACATGGGAAATATGGAGCTTTTTCAATGTTTGCTGATAGCAGAGAGAAGACTATATTGGGAAAGGAGGATCCTTGTCATACTTGGGTTCCAACTTGATCTCGATTGATAAATAGTGGAAAACACCTAGTATATCCGGTTCTATCCGTGGACGTAAAGTAATCACAAACCTCGTAACTGAATCCTTGTCTCCTTTCGTGTGGGTGTGCAATAATCTTCAAGACAACTCATATTTTATTACTTTGTACACTTCTTAAATCTACATATATATTGCACATCATAAAAGAGTTAATTGCCATATTTATGATAGTGTCTCACCAAGACGCGCGGCACTGGAGCATAATCACATAATAAATGGGCTGTTATTTATTTTAATCAGAGACCGAGTAAGGTCAATGCGATACTAAGTGGATCCCAAATGCTCACTATTTACTTCTAAGTGCAATAAATGATCTCCTAAAGAAGGCGTGCTCATGCAGAGCCTGTCCCCTCCCTTTGTCGGGAGCCAGACTAACTATGGGTACCGAAAGCTCGAGATGCATTCATCAAGCCCATGCACCTAGAATCTCGCCGAGTGCATAGCGTCTTGACTCATGACCCTCTCACCTACCGAGAAAGATGAGTCAAGCAAAGAAGTCTCAAAAGAGAGAATCCTGACTAGACAACGAGGAGACAAGCAATATTTAACACACCAGCGCCTCTCAATGCTATCTTCACTGGGGTAATCCGTACACGATTCAAAGTTACTTCCTCAAACATCGAGTCACCAAAGATCCGTGGGACATACCGCAAATCAAGTCTGGTGGAAGCACCATTATGAGCAAAACCATGAAGAAGTTGCGTAATCTCTAAATTTGAGAATCTTCGAATTTGAGGAAAAATTACCACATCGACAAGATCATGCCAAAATAAGCGATGTCCCAATGAATCGTTTATCCTGTGAGAAAAGATTCCTAAAGAAAGTCATGGCATAAAGAAAAATAGAGCTCACAGAAAGTTTCATGCGATACATGTGTTATCGAGAAGCAAAGAACCCGAAACCATGAAGCTGAGGAAGTGGATCGTCTCCATACCTTGAAATAAGTCAAGAAGATAAGAAACAAAGGAAGAGAACAAAGAGCTTCCAAAGTTAGAACCATAATATCAGTTTCGAGGGAAGAAGAATGTGAGATTATATCTGCTGACATCCATATGGCTCTTGAAGACAAAATTTCAACAAAGTGGGCTTAAAATACGACAACAAGTAGATTGAGAGGTGCATCAATCAAAAACACAAAATGCTTGCTTTAATCCTTCCACGTTTCTTTTAGTGAATGTGTTTTCTGAGTAACACTAAGTCAGAACAAAGAAAAGGAATTCAAGATACAGTCGTGAAGGGTATGGTCATATCCAAGTAGAACACCCGTGAAGAAAAACAAGTCCTACACAATAGACCAAGAGTTAAGAGCTGATAACGAGAGGAGCCTTTCAACGGTTACGGGTCTGCAATGGCGAGCTGATCAGAGAAGATTCTCCGCATGTGCCTTATCACCAAACGCATCACCGAGGTAGATGTCAAACATAAGCTAAAAGCACTGATGATGAAGAAACTGATGAGAAGAGATGGTCCATAATTCTATATATACATCATGTATGTATAGAAACTAAGGATATACACTAAATGATAAACCAGATCTGTGGCAAGTTTCCCAACTATAATGAGAAAAGAGGAAACTTGTCAAACAAAACAATATGCCAGACAAGGCATGCACCAAGAACAACTTTACCTAACTATATAAAGAAGACTATGCGCATGTTGAATCTAAGCACCATGCAATTTGATCAAAATTTCCCATTGAAATGGAAAAAGGAATTAAATATTATGGAGGACTGTGATTCAAGGGAGAAAACTTGGGAACCAACTCTTTAACTTCAACATAAGCAATTCGGAAAGCTAAAAATCCATATCGCATGAGGAAGACACCTTGACCAACACCCAAGTGCTATTACTACAAAAAATTGGGGCACATCAAGAAGGAATGTCAGAATATCTCGAAATATACCTTAAGGCCGCCGCTTTTCGGTACATGTTTAGTATATTATAAGATAATTTGAATGTTTCAGAATTAAATGAGAAACATGAAATTAGAAACCCTGAAATTTACAAGACTTAAAGACAGTAAAAATTGTAATTGGTCCAAAAGGCTTAAAAGTTTGCTAATTTGAAAAGACTAAAGGGCCAAAACACACCTTTGGGAACTTGAAAATACAAATAGAACAAACATGGAGGGACCTTGCAATAAAAAGGAAAAATTTAGTATGAAAGAAAATGAGATCAAAAATGTCTCATTTTTTGGTCTTACATTTGAGAGCTCAAACCGTGAAGGCCAAAGGGAAAGAAGAGAAGAAGAGGCTGAAGAGGAGATGCTTCAAAAGGTGGAATTTTTGATGGATTCTCTGATTTTGTAAGGAAATCTAAAGAGTTTTGATTTTTAGATACATGATTTTGTGATTTTTGTACAAAGAATTTCTATATATCAAAAATATTACTTGGTAAGACTTAACTATGATTTTCACCAAACTTCCTTTAATTAGAGTTAGAGACACCTAAATAAAACCTTGATAAGGAACCAATTTTCTACTCTTCAAGGCAAACTTAACAATCATACCCAAGAAATTCTTTAGATACAAAATCATACCTAAAGCTGCAAGCACAGTCTGCCATACTTATACCATAACTTGAAAATTTATAATGCCAAGGAGATTACATTTATTCGAGGTACCCATAGGCAACATGGTAGATAGATTAATACGGGACGAGATACCCAGATATTAACTTATTCCATACCCGGCATCTAAGACAATAATTATAATCGGTATCAGGATCTTAAACTTGTGTACCACGGGCTATTATCCCATTACGGAACTATACTTGTATTGCATTAAACTTATTCTCAGTATTTAGATCAGAACAGGCTTTGCTGCAAGAACCAATACATGTGGTCAAATTCAGCGTTTGTCTTGTTGGTTATATAACGGTCTTTACTGATCTTATAATTATTTCAGTACATGTAACTTATATGAAGGTATTTCAAGACGTTATACTTGTATTACAGAACTTATGCATTGAGAGTTTCGTAAATCTATGTCACTTTATTGAGAATATACTGTAAAGGTCTTACTTGATCTTGTACTTGTTTTACATAATTGATTCTTATTTCAAATTCAGTTCATATATCAGGAAGGTATCTCGTGATACGATACGCCGTAACGTAAATTCAGAACACCAAAATATGCACCAGCGCTGACATTACGTGTTAGGTATTTCTTTGTAAGATAATTAATGCAGCCTCGTGAGCGCCAAATGCAACATGGAAAGCTAGAAACCTGAATTAAGGGTGATTTAAGGATAAAATTGTAATTTGTCCAAAGAGGGACTTAAAAGTCATAAGGTTAACAAGATTCGAAATAAAATGAATAAGAAAACTTAAATATCATTAAAATGGTCAAGAGTTGAGGACCAAAAGTTAACAAAGAAACTTAACCCCAAAATGGGTTTTTGATGAGTCAAACAAGGCCCAAGGGATTTTTTTGATTTAAAGACCAAAATTTGGTCTCATGTTCGAGGAGATGCCAAACCATAGTGGGGAGAAGAGAATGGAAAGATATAAGAGGAAGAGGAAGAGGAAGAGAAGAAGAAGATCAAGCAAATCCAAATTAAGGTAAGCGCTAACTAACTCTAAATATGAGAATTTGTATGAATTTCCATACATAATCTATTTAAGTTATTAGTTGCAATTCTTAATCCTAGGTTTGTTGTGGATTTGTGTCCTAACCAAAGACATTAAATTAGTGGGTTAGTAAACTCATTAAATACACAAGAAAAGCAGGGAATCCTTCCTCGAGGAAAATGATCTGTTTCAAATTGTGTTAGAACAGGAGTTAGTGGCTTAGAACAAACCCTAATTAGCCAATATGATTAGTCATATGTGGTCAGCAACCCATATTGTAGGTTTGAGAGTAGTAATTTATGATGATTTGAAATAAGATAAGTATTGAAAGAGGATTTGAGTATGTGTTAGATTATAAGATAGAGGTCTGAAATGGTTTTGAGGTGTAGGAGTGAGTTAGGGTTTGATTCACCAACATATGGAGTGTGGAGAAAATACACATTCGTGAGCCAAAGATATGGCCCGCCCATCTTGAAACATGCACTGCACACACCAGACCGGAAATGATGTACCGGTGATGACGGCATAGGACATATGCACCGGGGTACACCTCGGGTCAGGTTTTGACCAGCCAGATTTTAGCCATAACTTGCTCATTTCCTTATCCATTTAGAGTTATTCTGGGCGGCTCTAAACTAGAAACTGGCTGAGAACCAAACATCTAGAAACAGATTAACGCCAAATCCCTGAATCAAGTACACAAAATTCACCAGCAGAATAATATAATCCAGCCAAATTTCCTAGCTCATAATATATTCAGTGCAGTAGTTCAGATTTGTTCCGAACAGAATCCTGAGTTTCGGGTACACGTCTGCATCGAGTGATTCAGTTGGAAATGAACCCAGCACCTTAGCTTAAAATGAACACAAAGAAACTAGGTCATGTATGAATAAGCCTCCTTTGAAAATAAGAAATTAAACTCGTTCAGCTGTATTCCAAATCGACTGGGCTATGGGTACAGAAACGCCAGATAACTTTGGGTTTCAGACATTCAATTGAACATCTCCACTTGCAGAAAAGTATAGATGCATTTGAGGGTCAAGAATACATGAACAATGTAATTACATCAAGATTCTCGTATGCGACCAAATGCCATATAGAATAGCATGAAACCCCGAATAGATATGAAACATGTGAAATGAACCTAATATGAAACTTGAACATGAATATGAAAAGATAAAAATGTCATGATCATAGAATGACAAGAAAGGTTATAAGTTCCAAAGACATATGACAATCTGGTCACCAGACCAAAGAATGAATTGATGATCGCTCACATCAAGGTTTCGAAGACTCCCGTTAGCAAGGCATAGACTGCTCGATTAGTGCCCAGACTGATTAGTACTTAAGACTTCCCCGATTAGTGTCCCAAGACTCGATAAGTACAGAAGACACTCGTTGGCGTTACGTGGCACTTGTCTCGCGGCGCTACTTATTCGTCCTGTTATGTTATCGTGACTCCCGCTCCCGACACGTTACTAAGATCTCGCTCAAGATTTCACATCTCTCGCTGAAGCACACGCAAGACTCAACATCAGATTAATCTTCCGTGTACTCAGACAGGTTGCTGGCGTCCACTTATCATTTTATTATTAACCGGTAGTCACAGCTTATATGATAAGACTCGAATCAAGAATAAAGAGTAAAGATCCAATGTACCTCTATATTCGCTCCAGAAAACACTCGTACGTACTTTAGATTCGACAGGCATCAGAAGATCACGGCATCTCGATCCGACAATCGAGTACCCACCAGCACCCTGACGTAAACAAGTATAAGTCCAAAGATACCCAAGGGTACTGCATCACAAAATACGATAAGCCCCAGAGTACCTACTATACTCTCGTGACACAGAAAATAAGAATAAGCCAAGTATAATTATGTCTCCGAATAAAGAATAAGCTCAGAATTCTACTGAGTCCCGAATGTACATATCGTCATATAAGTATAAGTTCCCGCATAAGAAGAAACTCTCGTAACCCTACGAGATCCCATCAAGTATGTTCGGCCAGAATTTACAAGTTATGCATTTCCGATAACGACCAGATCTGCATCACAAAGATTCACGTCCGTGGATTCAGGTTCCGATTTGACTCTCAGAGGTGATATTTATCCTAATCGTTCAATTCATCGCATCACGGTACCTTCGCACAAGAATAAGATCCGTAAAGACAAGTATATACTCAGAAGACATGTATAAGATCTAATACACGTATTAGCTCCAGAATACAAGTATAAGTTCCGTAATGCCAGATATGTCAGAGCATGTTTAAGGTGATACGGCACCAATATAAGTTTTGTAGTACTTACGAGTAATTCTGTATAAGCATAAGTTCCGCAATACCGCAGATAATGCCCGTGACCGCGGATACTCACGTACCTCCAAACAAGTTGTAATCTCTCGTAGTATAAGTATAAACCCTATGGTATGTTATCACCAGAGTACCTAAGGGTACCTCTCAGATAAGCATAAGATCTCAGAATTCCTACTGAGTCCCGACAAACATAAGTATGTCATAAGTATAAGTTCCGACAGATAAGTTTTGTAATTCCACTGAGTCCCGCCATTAAAGAGGCTAGTCCTTATATACAAGTTCTCAATAAGCTCAGAATCTCACAAAGAGATTCACAAGTGTGAAACTTGTTATAGCATGAAGTATCAGATGAGTTCACAATATAAATGCCAGAAATTTATATTATCTCGTTATTATTTTTTATGCGTTAAATGTGTATATGCATAAGACATAGCCTATCATGCTGTAAAGCTTAGTACTGGGTTTTAATCCGTGGTAGTACAGAGAAGACATTCAAGACTTCCGCATACCGCCACAAGACACCGCAGTTCACTGGCTACGCAGTTCTCAAGGCCCGATTTGTAATTGTAAAAGTACGCTTGTATTTGGTAAATACTGGACTCGATACGGTGTAAATTTTGATGGACACCACCGCGGTAGTTCTTCGGAGCAACATGTATGATATTTTTATTTTATAAGACGGGCCATGCACCATTGTGTATGTCCGCTTTCGAAAAATCGTGCAAAGAGTCCCAAGATAGAGGATCCGCACTCAACTCTGTCGATCAACCAACTGGGCCTGACCGGAATCTAAGCAGACAAGTTGGCACGAGCCAGTTCAAAGCCTCGGAAGAAGAGTCTTCACGCTAATAATAACACATAGTAAAGTGTCATTAATGCGATGTCCTTGTCGGTATATCACTAGAATGAATAAGGCACCACAATCCAAATTTTTGAAAGATGAGTGATAATAGTGGGATTGAGTTCATAGAGCCCTTGTTAGCCTGGTTAGAGTCACGCCCGTGCCTTCAGAAAAGAGCATGAAAAAGAAAGGACTTAATATCGAACATGCAATGCTGAAAAGTGAATTTCCGAGACTAATTCTCCTTATAGCGGGGGAGAATTGTAACACCTCAAAATATAATTCCTAGCAAGCTGCATATATAATGAAAAGGAAGTTTCTCAGAAGAAGATAATTTGACAATGTTTGAGTTAAATGCTAAACATGGAAGTTTAGAAACCTAAAAATTACAAGATTTAAGGATAAAATTGTAATTTGTCCAAAGAGGGACTTAAAGTCATAAGTTACCAAGATTTGAGGCCAAATGAACAAAGAAACTTAAATATTGTACTATCAAGAGCTGGAGATCAAGTAAATAAAGAAACTTAACCTAAATGGTAGTTTTGATACCAAACAAGGCCAAAGGGATATTTGATTTAAAGACCAAAATTCTGTCTCATATCGAGGATAGGAAACAAACCAAGATCAAGAGAAGAGAATGGGAGGAAGAAGAAGAAGAGGAAGAAGGGGAAGAGGAAGAAGAAGATCAAGCAAACCAAATTATGTATAACTAATCCTTGATGAATTCAGATGAATGGCTACAATCACAGATATATTAGGTCAGACCTTAATCTGGGGGTTTGTGGAGCCTCATCCAACTCAAAGATATTGAAATTAGGTGTTAGTAAAACTCTAAATGGCACAAGAAATAGGAATCTTCCAGAGAATGGATTCATGGCATTTAATTGTGGTAATGAGTTGTAGTTTAGAACAAACCCTTAATTGTACTTAGTATGATCAAGAAGGTTTGCGGCATAATATAACCCATACGAGTGGTTCGTGAGAGTAATTTATGATGAATTTTTGAAATAAGATAAGTATTGAAAGAGGATTTGAGTAAGTTTTTGGTAGAATTGGGTGAATCTTTGTCCTTATTCATTAAAAGCACGGAGTCAAGCAGGAATTCCATGTTAGCTTGGCGAAGGATGTAATAAAGCGATCTTGGTGGAAAGTGCATGAAAATAGATAAAAATACACATTCAGGCAATTCCAAAGTATTACTGCATCGGTACACCCTCAACAGTATTGGTACATGTTAGATTCTCGGGTCATCATTTTAAATAACATGTACCTGTGACATGTTAGGGTGACCCGCACACAGTGATGCCTCGCTTCCTATTTCCAATCCGCCATTTTAGCCATAACTTTCTCATTTTTATCCAGATCGATGATCCAAGTGTGGGCTAATTAAAATAGCCATCTCTCTGGCGCATCCAAACAGTATAGAACAGCGCTACCTTCTTAATCGTTGGACCTGTAAGTAAACAAAATTCACTCAGGTATAGGGGGTCATGTGCCACCTCGTGATCGGGCTGATTACAGAGTACCCGCCAGCTGCTGACGGCCTGAGTTCCAATGCTCGATTTGGGTGATTCCAGTTGAGGAACTAGCACCTTTAAGGCTTAAATAAGTACAAAGAACTAGTGTCAAATATGGAGCACAAGGCATACTGGAAAATGAATATGTTTCATAAACTGCTCTTCAAAACAAACCGTACCAGTTGGTACGAAAATGCCGGTACCCCAGCTCATTAGATCCTATGACGAAATGACTGTAATTTCTGGCAAAGTTGATTCATCGAGGAACAAGAATACATGAAATACATGTGTGTGATAGTATCGTGAATCAGATAAGATTCGAAATGCCATATGGAACATGATGAAACCCTAATATACATAACTGGGAAACGAATCAACAAAATACTTAATACGAACATGCGTATAGATATCGTGAACACCACTACTTAAGGGTAGTTCTTTTGATATGTATATGATAGTTTAATTCGTTATAAGATGTGGGCCATACCATATGAGTCACTTGAAAATCGGGAAGAGTCCCGATGGGCCTCGCACCCTAAACTAGGTTCTGATCCCAGAACGGCCTGACTGAATCGGAAAGACAAATGCTCTCACTTCTTGAGCGATCAAAAGATGAAGGTACAAGTGCAGCATCCAAAGACTTGGAAGAAAGTATGGAGAATAAAGAGGGATGGAGGTGTCTTATCTTTTCGCACTCTTCATCAAAGACTATAAACAGGTTTGTATTTCACAGTTGGCAACTCTAGGTAAGAGCACAATGACAAGGTAAAGAATTTCAACACAATCCACAGCCTGAGCTTAGATAATCCACAATATTTAGTGATGGGGGTAAAGGTGTTCAAGGCCTCCAGAAACTCCAGTACGCCAAACTGTATAGAATGTCTTCGTTGCGGATGGATTAAAGGTAAACTCTATCGCAGATACGCCTATGAGATAACTTAGTTTATTCACATACTAAAGGGAAGTTGTTTAGTCACCAAACAGTCAAACTCATATGTGGGCATGGAAGAGAAAGCAACACGGACAACTGTTATCTACTTATTTTTCAAGAACTCATGCGCTTACTCTCCCGACGGGAGCCAATTCGTATTTGGCATGTGAGACTAGGGTCACTCGTCCAGAAGCCTAAATGAGACTATTGTAGTCGAGGTTGGCTTGGGAAATTCCTTAAGATAGGTCGGCCTAAAAAACAGCTCATGTTAAACATAAACCCAAATGCCCCAAGGTGACTCAAACACATGACTGGCTCTCACAAGGACCCGAACTCCATCACATGGACCTCATGGCCCCATACGCGGCAGTTGAAGAAAGTTTCAAGGAAAGTATGCATCTATGGTGGTATTAACGATTTTTCTAAGATTCTTGATTCACTCGTAGGAAAAATCGCACATCTATGATGCGTTAGAACCACCGCTTATGATCGATGCTTTTCTGAAAAAAAGTCTCCACATCATATAAGAAGGTTGTACCGACCAGAGGATCACGAGAGGGAGTTTGAGAACCCCTCACTTTGACAATTTATGAAACAAACATGGAATAAGGCACGAGTTCTCGTCGCTAAGACCCTAATAATGCAGTAGTTGGAAAGCGAAGCATCGCAACAAGACAAGAAATGGCTCATGTCATGCTCAAAGCAAAGAAGGTTACGGTTTAATTCTAGGCTAAAGCACTAAACACAATGTAATATTCTAAATATACCATAATCTGGATTTCAGAGTAACAAGTTTAGTATAAATATATGCGCCAACTGAATTTTTTCGAATGACACCGTATGGCGCGAAATGATAACAACCGGAAATTAAATTTAAGAACCGTATGTGTGTGTGTTGTGGGTAAATTGTTAACAGGACCTAAATGGCATATAAGACAAGAAGTTTATATGCCAAAATAGAATAATGAGAGAATTTTGAAGCAAATGAAGAGAGATGAAGGGCTTTTGAGCAAAAAAAAATGGGAAACTAACTAAAATGCAAGGCCAAACAAGGCCTAAGAATAAAATAGTGGATAAGACTAAAATAAATTATCGAACGAGCATTTGTCATGGAAGAGAGAGTGTGAGTAGAGATACACAATTAGCTGAAGGAGAACATCTTTATGCTCTTGGTCGATCTGGCATGAGAAGGTGAATAAAGGAGAGGAGGAAAAGCAAGTTTGAAGAAAAAGATTAATGTTTTTAGGAAACCCATCCTAACTTCTTGAACATTCTCGTCGGGGTTTCATCAAACCCCAACTTGCATAAGTGTGTGATTTAATTAATTGTTTTAGTTTAGTTTGTGTGGTTTTTGAAGTTTAGTTGGTTGTGGTCCCCAATTGAGGAATGTTTGTATAAAGGTTTTAGGGGAGATGTTTCGCCAAAAATTTTCCAAACCACGTTTTCTGCCATAACTCCTGGTCATCACTCATCCAAACGAGGTGATTCAAATTTTTGAGTAAAACTATACGCTTTAGGAGAACAAATATTCTGCAGAATTAAGTGTATTCAAATTTGGACTCAGATTGACCCAAAAAATTCCCTCACAAGTGAAACCTCTGGTTGAAAGGCTTCTAATAAGGCTGGTGTTTTGCACAAATTTAAGACAAAGAGGGCATATGTTGAATTTCAATCATCCAAATTGAGTTATTCAAAATTTTTGGGTAACCTGTAGACTTCTAGGAAAACAAATCTCCTCTTGGAAATAAGACAATCGCTGGGAACTTATTGATCCAGAATTCATAAAGGCATGGATGCGCCAGGGGAAATATTTCGCTGTAAAGTATTTGAAGTAAATAAATAAAGTTAAGGGTTGATATATGAAATATGAACACATGAATAAAGAATACAAACATAAATGACTAATATGATATCTCTTAACTCGATAAAACCTAATAAGCCCCATTTCCGTGATATATTCCAAAGTGGATGACAAGTGTTATTGCCTCTGGAAAAGATAACAAGTTAGTGTTGGCCCTGGTTGCTTATTATCACAGCAAACTTCGCTTAGTCAGCATATGGTTTGGCTGCATAAGTCAACACCAGTTATGAATAATGATACATTCGGGCATATAATGCGTCCCATTCAGTCATACAGATGATGCATAGGTCAATGCTTATAAGATAATACTTCATGATATATACAAAGTATCTCCCCCAGATCCATCGCTCTTGGAATACATAAGGTATAAAAATAAAAAATGATATTAAGATGATATAGATAATATGAAGACATAGACACATGAAAAAGGCATGAAATATGAAAAATGCGATACTAAAGATGGCGCGATATGTAAAGAAGTAGCAGTGTTTATAAGCTTTATCAGATATGTATAATTGGAACATAGATCATCAAGTGGTCATATATACATTATATGTTTCAATTAAACTATAAGCTTAGCACCTGCAAGTTTCATCCGTGTAGGTATCAAGAGGACATTCATGGCATTCCCATCCATCGCCAAATACAGCAATAGAAGAAGTCACCCTATGGTGTTTCGGATTTATTTTTTGTATACATGTAACGTAAAGTTTTTGTAATAGCAAATGTAGCGCTGAACAAGTGTAAAGCCTGGACTTTCTATATATGTACGTAATATTATGAACACCATCACAAGTGGTCAGGTTATGTATATATGTTAGGTAAGTTTATTTCTTATAGAAAATATAAATTAAACAGTACCAATGATAGAAAAGCAGGTTAAAGAGTCTCGATCCCATGTTGCATCCCCACTCTTCGCTTAGGCGGGGGTAGAGGCGTGACACACAACATGTTACATTCAAAGCAGAGTGTACCTTCGCCAGAAACTCCACAGCGACGCCACATATGAAATACGAGAGGTAAGAAGCTCAACTTTAAGAGACAAAGTGATTTTGATATATGTTTTGTGTTGAATGATAGGGAACACAAGAGCAAATTTGATCCAAAGAGCAATGAGGGTGTGTTCCTCGGATACTCCCCAAATAGTAGAGCCTATAGGGTGTGCAACAAGCGCTCAAAAACAATCATAGAATCAACTAATGTTGTCATCGATGATTAGGGAACTATCCCTATAGGTCTAAGGTCAAATGAAAGCCAGACAGAATGCATCCGGAGACGACGTCTCAGCAAATGATGCAACACCAGGGAATAGATCCAACCCTTACACAGAAGATGCCTCATCGTTTGTGGAATCATCCTCTCATACTGAAGACCCTACAACAAGCTCTGTGGGATCTAATCAAGAAGCATCTAGACAAATTCAAAAAGACACTCCACAACAGTCATCATTAGAGATCCAGAGGCAGGAGTTCGAACGAGAGGCAAGCCTATAGTAAATTACAGGGAAATGATGGGCTACTACACATGTTACACTTCATCAATTGAACCCAAAAACATCAAGGAAGCTCTAAAATATGAATACTGGTTGATTACAATGCAAGAAGAACTAAACCAATTCGCAAGGAATGAGATATAGGATCTGGTACTTTGGCCGCATAGTGTCAATGTTATAGGAACTAAATGGATCTTCAAGGACAGATCGGATGAAAACCGGAATATCACCATAAACAAGACCCATTTAGAAGGTTCAAGGATGCCATACCCCATGAGGGAATCGATCATTAGGAAATATTTGGCCTCGTATTCGCCAGAATCAATCTATATTCCTCGCGGCATTTGCACGACTTCTTGATCATATCGACGGATGGCAAATTCCTAAATGGGTACTTAAACGAAGAGGTGTTCGTGGCATAACCAAAGGCTTCAAGATCCCACTCACTCGAGCACGTACAGTCAAAGGCTGTCTCTATCGACTCAAAACAAGTGCCTGCAGTGGTCTGCACAGTGGCAGATTGCCTGACCACCAGGTCAAGAAGTTGAATATTCAGAGGGGAGCCAATCAAAGTCCCCTTATAAAACGGCGGGCAATAATGATGTCATTAGGGCTCAAATTTATGTTGACAACATAGTGTTGAAAGAACGTCATTATCGGGTAGGATCATTTTGTGTGGAGCTACATAAGCCTGAATTTGAAACAGGAGCCTAAAGGGTAAATCGACTGGCATTTTATAGTCGCAGCCTAAAACAAACAGTAATGGAATCCCACTTCACAACCACAATATGGAAGAGAACTCAGTTAAGAAGTTTACGAATCGCCACCCACATCAACACCCATCGACTCCACATACAAAATCTCCCGAGATCAGAAGAACAAGAACGCTAATCAAACATCGACGGAAGCACAGCGATCGACGCTCATCGTATCCACATAGCGGCAAACCAAATTTATGCTACGCGATTGAAGCGTCGCCGCACGTCCGCTCCGGTTGAAGCCATTGACAACGCTAAGAATACTATCAAGCATGCTCGCGGGAACCATCGAGCTTGCACTCATGGTACTCACATGACTCCACTACTACCCTACGCTGGGTAATTGTAATGCCGATCAACATAACCTTCACAGATAAAAAAAGCGCACTGAGTAGCTTTTTCTCGCAATAACTTAGTCTCTTTAGCTTAGAAAACATAATAACATATCTCTCCATAGAGGCAGAACATAATACGCTTCAAGCAACAATCAGACACGTTGCATCCGATAGAAAGGTATACTAAGCGGCAAAGATGATTATGGTAAGGCATAAGATACCGCATCATCTAAAGTACACTGTATTGTGAGCCAACTTCCAGCAACCACATCAACATCTCTAAGAATCCTATTCAACATTCCAACACCAAGAACATCGATATTCCAAGAAGATCATTTTGTGATCCACAAGTCTTCTATTTAAGACAAAGGTACTGAGTCGAGATGTTCCAGGCTTAGAGCACCAACTCACAGAGATATCTTCCATAATTAAGGACCGGATACCTGGCAAGTTTGAAACTCTTTTTACACCTTTCTTAGGTATATTGTATCTTTGTGGGCCAAGACTGATCAAGGTGTGATATATATATATATAGAAGAAGAGAAGAATAGTATATATATATATATATATATATATATATATATATATATATATATATATATATATATATATATATATATATATATATATCAGAAGGGTTGTGTCCATTAGATTCTTTTATATTTTGCTTCTTGGCATTTTTGTTAATTTTTCATCATTGTAGTCTGAAGACACTGTGTTTTCTTCAAAAAACAGAGAGAAGGTGGTGCATTAAGGTGTCTTCCATAACTTTTGCGGCAAGAAGTAGATGCATAACCCAGATCCTCATTCCCTTGGCTGAGCAACTGATCTGGAGGTAAGTCAGACACAACTCAAGGCAATGTTCATCTTCTAATTCTAGACCACCACGAATATGCCATCCTTCATAAGATCGACATATATAACTAGCTTCCTGGCACTCATGCTTCTCATGTTACAAGACTCTTGCCACTCTATTGTTCTATATTGGGACCATGCAACACTTCAACCTTGGGCGACTGGTGTTTGATCGCATTCCCGGGCATGCCGAGTCCTCAACTAGGGCTGGTAACGAGCCGAGCCTATCACAGCTCTTGAACATTTCGAGCCAGGGCTTGTTAATTTACGAGGTGATCGGCCCGAGCCGAACTCTTTGAACGAGCCGCAAATCAGGCTCAAGCTCTGCGCCGATTTAAAAAAAGCTTAGTTGAGCTCATTAGGCCTCGCTTTCCATAGCGGAACGAGCCTCGAGCTTAACCTCGAGCCTCGCCCAACCCGCTGAGCCTATACAAGTTTGTGGCTTGTAATCAACCTCCCTCAAGCTCAGGCTTCATACTTTTGCGAATCCTTTTGTAACTAATCCGATAACAAATACATCAATTAATAAATAATTTTTCTACATAGATTTGTTTTACTCCTTAGTTGGATTTAGCAATTGATGCTATGTGTTTCAAAGCCACCTCCTTCAACATTGTTTCCTTTCGATTACTTAGAATTCCATCATTTAAACAGTTTTGCAATCAAAAATTATGAATAGAATTAAAACAAGTAGAAATTATATAGTGAAGAAATAAGATACCTGGAAATTATTGAATAAGAAACATGATTGGTTTTAATCAATTATCTAAATAAAGAAATAATATATGAATCAAGATCTCGCCAAGCAAAACTCGCAGCAACAACCGTAAAACTATTCGTGGCAATACACCGCTACACATGGCGTCGGGCTGCCAATCACACCCTCCCCGACTACCAAGTCGCGCATGATTAATTTCAAGATCCATAGCTTCACCATTAGCCGGACTGAGATCCGCAATCGCCCACCATGCCTAAACCCAGAGGGCCCAATTTTTTCACATACTCCAGCGCGCCCATTTCCGCACTCCTCAAGTGCGCATAATCATTCCGTTTCGCAACCGCAGATGTCGGCCTCAGGCTTCTCAGGAAACCCCACCCCAGACCACCCATCACCCTTGATGCTTTACCCATACCCACGCCCAGACGCTACCGGGCCAAGTCCAAGCATCAAAGATCCAAAGGGGCCCCAATACCCCCAGACGATCGTGATCCTGGGTCACATCAGCCGACCGCCGATCGAGACGGTCGCGACGGCTCCTCACGTTACTCAAGATCGCAACCTTGTCTAAGCTCATGGCCGCCAGACCCTCTATAGTTTCCATAGGAGCCCCCAGTTCTTGTACACAGAATCGTCGTCGTACGGTGGTCGTACCCGACATCCATGTCCTTCCCGAAGCGTCCTTTGTCGGCACCTTCTTCACGCTATCCACCTTTGGAACATCGCAGGTAGTAGAGCACCTTTGCACTATCGTGGGTACCATTTACAGCTCACAGAGAACCGTCTGGAGATCCTAGGTCACGAGTCCCAAACCCGGCGGCGTGGGATTCCCTTCGAACTCCGGCCGTCGCCGTCGTCAGCGCCTCATCGCAACCGTGAAGATTCACGCATTTGCCATCCATGTCGATTGGATCTAGAGCGAGGATCCATTACATCGATGCTCGGGACACATGACTTTGGGCATTTCACTCCTAACAGCGCTTTGGTCGAAATCGCACTTAGGTGAGGCAGGATCTGTAGGTCAGAGGCCAGGCAGGCGGAAGCCTCGTTCAGTGACAGATGGATCCGGCGACCCCGTGGGCTTTTGACGAGCCGGAGTCGAGCCGTAGGGCTCAGTTATCAAGCCTAAATTAAGGCTGGCTTCATTTCGTTTGGCTCACGGTGAACTGGCCAGGAGCTTTTGAGACCCCGAGCCGGCCCAGGGCCCAGTGGCTTGGCTCGTTACCAGCCCTATCCTCAACTTTGAAACTTGTGGTTGGCTATCCCTCATTCATATTTGGAATTCTCAAGGATCAGTCTGGCTTCTTGATGCTTCACATTGATGCGTTCAGTAGTCCCCTATGTGAAATGAGACTGAATCCCAAACTGTTCAAGGGTCTCCACAAGACTGAGGGTGTCTAGGACTGAAGGTGGTGCTCTTGCCACTACTGATGACTCCACCTTGCTGACTTTGAGCCTCCTTATATTTGCACCGACTGACTTCTCCACTCATGGATAGCGGGCTTCCCAAAACATCTACGAGCTTAACTTTATGCATTCTTGGTCCATGTACCTCTGGCTTGCATATCTCACAGCGTTCAAGCAGATCAATGAGGCTTTTGTCACTACTGCACTTGCCACACTTCATTCGGATGACCCCATTGGCCCTTCTCCTGTTCCTCCAATTGATGTTGACTCCAGTTAGCCCGTCAGCAGTGGTGATACTACACCTTTGGATTTTTTGGATTCTGAGTTATAGGCTTCCCTCTTTTTGCCTTCTTTAGCAAATGGGGAAATTCGCTATGGTAATTTGGTATGGCATACTCTAAAACACTCTAGTTCTCTTTTGAATATGGGGATGCCTCTCATTCTCTTCTTCAATATGGTGATGTGGTGATGTGGTACCCTACTCTCTGGCTGGTGTTTGGTACTCTACTCTCTGTTTTTTTGTGTTTTATATATGATTATCTGCACATGATCCCCTACACATGTTCCTTCTGGTTGTGGATGGTTATTTGCTGTGTGATTATATTTTTCGTTTATTAGCATGATCACCAAATTTTATTTTTGCTAAAGCATGCCAAATGGGGAGATTGTTAGCGTATCATTATTGGCAGAACCCTTGTCAAAAATAAAATCATAAAGTGCCTTAATTGTTAACGTAGTAGATGTCGCAGCAATTCATCTATCACACTTGTCCAGAGTCGTGTATGTCTCTCCTGGTGACAAAGTATAAGGAAAGGTGGACCTTACCTTAGCTAGGTACCAACTGCATTGGAAAGATTCTCCGCAAATCAGGCAAGAGATTTAAAATATCTGGTTTTATTCTTTGTGTGTTGATGAAGGAAGTATAAAAGGAATATTGTGCCATTTCGAATCCTGAAAATCTCAACTGTAGGAGATCTCACCTGCAGGAGCCCAGTTGGAAAAGAAAATATTGTGCTCCATGAATAAGGAAGGATACTAACCAGTGATGGTAAGCATATAAAATGGTTTTGGAAAACTGTGGATTGGGTCCAAATAAAGATTCCCATCTTCGTGCTTAAAAAGGAATAGAAGAGACCTTTACGGGTGTCGGTCGCTTCCTGAAAAGGAGGACTTACGGAGGAGAATTTGTTCTTTGTGAAAAAGTAGTGCAAGTCTTTTTGAAACTTTGATGGTGAGAGTAACACTCCACTTGGGATGGAGTGATTGGGCACTAATGAACCCAGATGCGTATTGGAAATAAGGGAATCTTATTTCAATGTTTCTCTATGGGATAGTTAGGAGAAGACGGCTGTGAGAAAGGGAGAGCCTTGTCTCACTTAAGTCCAACTATAACTTGATTGATAAATAGTAAAACACCTTACATATGGGCTCAGCCCTACGGATGTAGGTAATTTCCAAATCGTGTAACCAATCCTTGTCTCCCTCCGTGTGTGTGTGCATAATCTTTCACATAACCTTGTTATCCTATTACTTCGTACACTTCTTAAATCTACACACTGCACATCATAAAAGAGTTCACTATCATATTTATGAAAGTGTCTCACCAGTTAATGCAGCATCTCTTGAAGCACTGTCATTATAAACAATCGTTAATATTTCGCTTCTCAACTACTTTGTCACCCACGGTGAAATACTTGCAGAAATGTGGGGATAATATCGAGAAAACCATGCCTACTATGAGGGCTAAAATATACTTTTCATGTGTCATTGATGTCTTAAATAGATGTTCCCGAGCTCATTCTTAATTGGGTCTTCGGTTTTTCATATGGGCTGGTCTTCAATCATATTATAGACACAATTCATATATATATGCATAGCAAAGCCTGTGAATTATTTAGAATTAATCAAAATTTAAGAACCATTATTGATGTCATAGAAGCTTATAGAGTGGAGGGGAGTGTTGTTACTATCAAAATATTCAATGTGGTTTTGAATCTATGTAGGAAAGCTAAGCTTGCTGATGAGGCTTTATGGATATTAAGGAAAATGACATAATCTAATAAAGGGCCGACACTATTGCGTATAACAATGTTATACAGTTGCTTTATGAGAAGGGTGATATAGATTTGGTTGCAGGATTGATAAAAGATATAGGTTTAATTGATCTTTATCCTAATATGACTATTTATATCGCCATGATTAAAGGGTTCTGTAATGTGGGTAGGTTGGATGATGCTTGTAAGTTAAGGTTATGAAAGGACATGGGTGCTCACCCAATAAGGTTGTGTACTCAATGATTCTTGATGGGGTTTGTAGATTTGGGAGTTTGGAAAAAGTTTTGGAGTTGTTGGTAGGGATGGAAACATTGTTACATATTGTTTGCACTCAAATTGAAATTTTGGCCTAATCCAATAATAGGTTAGACCTAAGCCTAAGCTCATGAATAAAAGTCCAAAAAAAATTGTCTAAATCCATTTATACCAAACCTATAGAAAGAAATTAAAGTATTTATAATTTTAAATTTTTGGAAATTGACAGAAGCTTTATCAAAGATGAATTGTGATTATGTGTTGATGTGGAATATGCTAGCAGAACAAGTCTCCATAATGGAGACATGGAAGAATTCTTGAGGATCAAACCTCTAGAATGGAGACGTGGGTGAGTTCTTGAGGAACAAGCTTCCTTAATGGAAGACACGGGTTGCTACTTCAGAAAGTGGGGAGAGTGGAGAAATAGATATTTGGGCAGTAAGTCTTCTACGTCTATAAAAAGAGCAGAGAAGGATGAAGAAAGGATAGTCAATCACTGAATCAAACCAATCAACAACTCAACAAGTTCTATCAATGAATCAAACTGATCTTCTACGTCAATGTCAATCTACTTCATCAAATCTTAGCTTTTTCAATAAGCTTTCAACAATTTTAGCAATTTTCAGCATTCTATTTCCGAGTTTTATTTAAGTTCTTTCAATCTTCCAACACAGTATTATTTTCATATTAAAATCCAATGTTTCTTTCAGCAATTTTAGCACTCTATTTCCAAGTTTTAGTCAAGTCTATAAATTCTTCAACACCGTGTTATTTCATTCATTCCTAAGGAGATCTAACATTTTTCTTCAGCATTTAATTCTTACATTAATTATTTCCATTCGGAATTTTCTACTTTGATTTTGGAGAACTGTCAAGGGAACCAAGGAGCCTACATAGCCCGATTAGAAGTCCGATCTTACGAGCCATTACAGTTTGGAAACACTTTAATTTCCTGGCACACCCGCACGCTTGTAATTTGTATGTTTCGTGTGAGATTCAAAAATCACCACAACATGTTTTTGGTACACCTAGTGGGACACATCTTTGTGAAACATCACTCAGTGGGACCTATCTTTGCTAAATATGCCACAATGTTTTTAAGTAAGATATTTGTAGAGTCTCAGGACTCGGGATTTGATGTTGTAGAAGCAACACATGAGGAAATTGTTCCAGCAATGGTGGAGCAAAGAAATCATTTCTCTAACAAAGTTCATGATTTTCAAGCGTGTAGAGGTGAGACGAGGCTTGATGGCGGACAATGTTTAGGCGACACGAAGCCTGAAAGTCGGCAGTCAAGGTACCGTGGTTGAGCAAGGCGAGGTCGGGTAGATCAAGCCAAGGTTAGGAACGATCAAGCTAAGGTCAAGGCCAATCAGGCTAAGGTCAAGGTCGATTGTCACACCCCCACCCCTACTAGCGGTAGGTATTAATGCGACCACCAGTAAAACCCTGATCCGTTACTTCAAGACTGAGAATCTGTGAAGCGGTAGTGTTTGCTTCTTGAAAACATTATAAAAATTTTCTTTTCTAAACTTGAGATTTTATAAAATTTTAGCGACACTCATATTGCATCTGAGACATATCCCAAAACTGTATATACGGTTTACACTTTTAAAAATATGGCAGCAACCACACTCTTTCAAAGAGCCTCGGGCTCATCACATTTCCATGATACAAAACTATGTACATACATATGCTCAAGCTGTACAAATTCCAAAGTATTTCCATACATAAGTTATTTAATACAGCACTGATACAAAAGTCAGGAGAATCCTAATATGCTCCAGCGTCCGGCGTGCCTATACCTAGAAAATAGTTTTTAAAACAACAAAATAATGAGCTAAACGAGCTCAGTGAGTGTATGCTTTATAAAATGTTTGCTTTTTCTGAAAATATCTCCAAACTATAAAACTCTCTTTTACAAGACATTTTCCAGAAACCTTGCTTGCTTTGCTTTAAAAGTTTCTAAAACTGTTCATACTTGCTTGCTTGCTTGCTTTGCTTTTCTTTGCTTTAAAAGTTTCTAAAATTTTTCATACTTGCTTGCTTTTAAAAGTTTATAAAACTTTTCATAAATCTCTTGCTTGCTTACTTTACCTTGCTTTAAAAGTTTATAAAACTTTTCATAAATGCCAGAGCCTGGGCTTCAACCGCTTGCTTTAAAAGTTTATAAAACTTTTTATAAACACGGGAGCTTGGGCTCAACCGTTTGCTTTAAAAGTTTATAAAACTTTTTATAAACACAAGAGTTTGGGCTCAACCGCTTGCTTTAAAAGTTTATAAAACTTTTTATAAACACGGGAGCTTAGGCTCAACCGTGCCGGTGTTGCTTGTTTACTAGTAGTTGATTTTCAAAACTGTGTGAAAAATGCTTATAAATCAAGATCAACCACTTAAGGCCTTTCTTGCTTGTTGTACCCTAGTAAAACACGGGGCACAGGCTGCAGGTGCGGGTGGGACACAGGTCCACATCACCTAGGTGGAAGAGCTTTGGCTCAATTCCTTTTTCGATAAATATGGTGGAATGACCTTGGTACCATCTGCCATAATTTAGCTATACTGCGCTAACTATATACTCGATACGTGCGAGTCTCCTTTAAATGCCATGATGCATAGACTAAGTTTACTGACCAGGCGAATCTAAAATGCATGAAATGATGTCCTAACACCACGCGTACGCGTGCGAATACCTCGGCCCGGTATGCTTGCTTAAGTAGGGATTTTCGTTGGGCACATTTTTATAAAATATGCGCACAACTACTTTGCTTTGCACAACTCTTTACGAAATATGGTTTTACAACTCAAAGCCATTGCGCTACTTTTAAAGTATGGTTGAATACATCAAAACCATTACTTGTTTGCTTTTCACATATGGTTTAAATCAAAACCATTGTTTGTTTAAAAACTCATTGCTTGCTTGCTTTAAAATATGGTTTACAATGAAAACCATTAAATACCAGTGTAAAACAGTTCATAATAATACAGTATTTGAAAAATAGGTTTGAACACTCCACCTTTTGTTTACCAAAACTTGAGCACGACTCCACAACTTTCCATGCTTTTGGCCTACACACTTTCGAGCAGATCTGTGAAGCATTAATCGCCTGCGTAATTGCATCATCTTAATGTACTTTATAGGCAAGTCACTTTTAGTAACTAGCACTTATTCACACTCAATGATTTCGCTTCGCCTCGACGGCGAGGTACGGTGCGTTTTCATTGAGTTTCATTCTTCTTTGAACCTCTCTTAATAGTTTATTAAGGTTCTCATACTAACGGTGTATGAATTTGGGCTTAAATATGCGAAACTATAAAAATCTAGGCTTTTGGACACTGTGGTACCGGTACCACTATGTTTGGTACTGGTACCAAACACATTCTGTATGGTGGTACCGGTACCACTTGTCTTAGTACCGGTACAAATGGGTTCCATTATGGTGAAATGCGGTACCACCTATTTGAGTACGGTACCACCTCGTGGTTTTGCCGGCGGAAATCTTGCGTTTTGCCTCTTTGGTATAATTTCTTCATACAACTTCTCCATTCCATAATACCTCAAAACTGACATAAGTCCATCAAAATAACTTCACAACACTTGAATTGGTGGTTTAGACTTCATATAACCAAACCTAGGTGAAAATCCGAGAACTCTTACTAAAGTCCATGATATATGGCAATAGAATTATGATGGATTAATGTTTATTATCTGCATTAGGGTTTTACATAACTTCAACAATTCACAGAGATTTAATGTGATCTCTCCACAAAACCATAGAAAAAGGAAGAACTAATCTCCATGGAAAACCCTAGAAATCATACCAAAAAACCAAAATACACATGATTCCAATACAAAATCATACCTTTTTGCTCTTCTCCCTCTTCTTCTTCCTCCTCTTCCTCTTCTTCCTCTTCTTTCCTCTCTTCTCCAACGGTTGCCCTAGCCAAAATGAGAGCAAATGACATATTTTGTTTGTCTCATGGCCTTTTATAATCCCATCTTTGCCTTAATTAAAATTAGGTCCTCCATCACTTTAATAATTGTGGAACAACTTATGTTATTTTCACAATGGCCTCTCATCTTCTCATATTATGGTTTTTTTGACAAATTACAACTTTACCCTTGTTCTAGTACAAATTCCGGGTTAAATCAATTTATGATTTCACAATTTCATCCTTAATAACAACTCCCAAAAATACTACAATGACACTTGGTGCACATATACTTATGGTTACACGTCTCAAATCGCCCTCTCGGAATGGGCGATTAAAGCGATCAAGCTAAGGTCGAGGCCGATCGAGGAAAGGCCAGGTAAAGAGCAAAACAACAAACTCAATCCCAAAGTGAAACTCTTTAAAGCTGACCTCGGAAGTTATGGGAATGAGGCAACCTGAAACAGTTGCCCAGATCTCTGGTGACTATCACGAACTCGAGAGAAGCGATACCGGGAGTGCGTGAAGGTGGTGAATTTCACCACTCACGTAATGCAAGTTGACAATCGGTGAGTGTAGCTTGTGGACGTCTTAATCTTGTCATAACGGTGACTCCTTCGTCTTTTCTCACCCGACCAAACTCGTAACTTGGAGTGTGTGAATCACTTAAACACACTAAAGTTAGGAGACTCATGCCCACCCTTTAGAGTAGATGTAGAGATGACAAATTCCCTAACTTGTTATGCGGTCACCTCCACCACACGACCTAGGAAGGGTGCAAGTCTCTAATGCACAGCTCGATATGCATCTAATGTAGCGAGGCGAGGTTCTGGTGAAGGAGAAGTTCGCTTTTCCTCGAGATGCTTGACTTCTGAGAGACTTAGAGGAAAATTACGCTACTGCACTAAGTATCATAACTCTTGGAATCATAGTACTAATGCTTGTTAGAGTTTCAAAAATATTATCCAAGATTGGATCAATAAGGGAATACTGAAGTTCCCTCAGAAAAATGAGGTCATGGTGATTGATGAAGATCATGTTCCACCAGTGGCTTCAGTCTACATAGTTGCTACTAATTTGAAGGCAGTGTTGAATGCAAAGAATGATGAGAGATTTTCTCCTAATGTCAGGATAAGAAATGTATGGATTCCTAAACAATATTTGGTTCATAGAGATGAATTGGCAACAAAAAGAAGAATGTCTACAACCAAAGAAAAGGAAAAGAATGGAAGGTATCCATACCATTCAAAACAGGAAATGAAGAAGGAGAAATCCTCTAAAGGAAATATAATGTTTCTCCAAAAGAGACATTTTTTAAAAGAGAAAGGGCATGAACACTTCAAGGAGGAAAATACCTCCAAGGTTTGTTGTCCCCTCCCTCTATCATCCTAAGCAAGAATGGCATGTAGTGCAGCGTAAAATTTCCTCGAAAACCTCACGGACTAAAAAATAGAATGCAAAGACAAAGAGCTATGGAGAAAAGGCAACTCAATGAAGTACCTAAAGAAGCACTAGAGAAGAAGACAAGAAATCGGAGAAATTGAAGGAAGAAGCAATGCCTAGTCTAGAGAAAACCAAATTTTGAAGAAGAACTATAGAGGATGCTAAGTCTATTTGCAATTCATACAAAGAGACAGATTCAGGAATTATTCTCATAGTTACAATTCCTATTTCCTTGAATTGTTCTACTAGTTCTCTAACTTTGCCAACTTTCTTCAATTCAAAGGAGATGGAGAAAAGCCTTGTAGAAATGAAAGAGAAAAATCCTGTAGTAGATGAAGGTCGCATGTACAAGGAGGTCACCATTGAACCCTCTAAAGGAAGCAGGCCCCAAAATGTGATACTTGAAAAACCTATTGTGGAAATGACAAAAACACATTTAATTTCAAATCTACAAGGGGAGCCACACTAGTAGTTCATCAATTGGAAATACCAAGTAGTATTTCTCTACCATGTGGGAGATGTTGGGATTCACCTAAAAGAATTAGGTCGATTCTACGGCCTTTAATGTTAGGAAAATTGTTTTATTCTATGTTTTGAGTCAAGAAGTAGGCTTTTTAGCCACTATTTTATCAATCATTCAGTTTTTTCCCAGCATAGTATTGTTTGTCTGTGAAGATATAGACTAAACCACTCAACTTAACACCTATACAGGAACCTTACAATTTTCCTGTAGCCATGTCAAATTGGACTGGAGTTTTCTTAAAATTGAATAAAACTGATTTACTGTTCTGGAATCATGAATAGGTTAAGTCTTATGACAACTGCAAGTGCACGGAGTCATACAAGTAGTAAAATTAGTTTAAGTCAGATATCATTCCCATGAGATTGACTTGGATTCTCAAATCCTCTTATCCCAGCTACTCAGGAATCCATACTATGGATCTACATGTAGCCAGTTTCTCGAAGCTTAGCAGAAAAATAATTGTTCTAGAAATACATATGAGTAAAGAAAGTTGAATTTATGATAATAGAACAAATAACAAAACAAAATATCTTGGACTAAATCAATTCTCCATGAAATGAACCTTTATCAATGTTATGAAACATCAATTTACGCACCATCATTCATTGTTACTTTCTGTTTTTGTCTTGGATGTGGAATTGTCCAAGATGCCTAACAATGCGATTTAGTTTCTCCATAATTCACTAACTAAGTCCACACTTCTCTCGAAGACAAGTGCAACATTACTTATTACTTCTTTTAATCTTAACAAGATACGGGTGTTTTTGTCTGATACTTAATACCCATTTCTTGGGCTGCGATTTCTTGTTTCCCCAGTAAAGGTTGTTGCAAAATTTCTACAACGATTAATGACTCATCGCTAAATCTGATAGATATTTCCATTTCCCTTGATTAGATCTCAACTAACACGGGTTGAGCCTTCGACATATTAGGTGAAATCTACAGTTATTTAAATTGATAAATATTCCCCTCGACATCAATTATGAGTGGCTGGGGAATTTATCTAGTGAACTCTCGAGCTGATAGTTATTCAATGTTGATCAACATACCCACGATTGAATGTTCCCCTGACTCTCAGAATCTCATCTGTGTCACTTTCGGAGGGTCTCCTGAATCGAGGCATGATACATTCCTTGGAAGGGTATTCGATACTACTATTGAGAACAGATTCATTCAATAACACATAAACCAAATAAATTCCAATCTAGGTAATTCTCTCTCTAATTTATGCAGAAAAGACTGTAGCTAACAATAAATCCAATCTATTGAAGTTGTGCTTCTTAATTACAGAATCACAATCTACAATGGAGTATTGATCATGAACATCCACTGTAATTCTAATTCCACTGGAAAGCTTGAATTCCAAAGGTGTATTCATTGATTCAGTGTAGTGGAAAGAATAAAAATTAAATCTAGTTTTACATTCTATGATTCTTAGTTCGAGATCAGAGAAAAGGAAAGGAAAGAAAAGAAAAAAATATATATTCTAAAATATACAATGAGTCTTCCTCCTCCTCCTCCCCGGTGATGGGTTTTGTGAGAAAAAAGCAATTTGCTTTACTAAGGCTGTTTTTATTTTCTTCAAAAATTGGGCATGATTCGAGGCTCCCGGTGGATTTACTAAATTGATATGGCCATTTCCTTGTTTAAGACGCGACCTGAAGCTTGTTGCAACGTAAAATCCTGGTCTAGTTTGTCAGGTCGATCGTGATCTCAGGAAACTGGTCGCGACTTCTTTCACTTTGTACTTGCAATTGTTGAGCTACGACCTGATGTTTTCTGTTGCGACTTGTTTCTTCAGTTGCAATTTGATTAGTGGTCGCGACATGAATTCTTTGTCGTGACTATGTTAGTTATCAACAGTGAGAACTCTGGTTGCGACCTCCTTTTTCTTGTTTCCAGGAATTGTTGTCGCGACCTCAATTCCATGTCACTACCTGACTCTCTCTGCCTTTACTACATTTACGTACCGAAGGCGTCATTTTGAGTTCTCCGACCTCTTTGCTTCTTGATCGCATCTTCTTTTAGTTGCGTACTTTGTTGTCTTAAGCCTTGGCGGTCAGCGACTCAACTTTTCTTTGATGCGCTATTTTCTATCCATTGATGTGGTCATTAAGTTGCAACCAAGTAGTTTCTTTAATCAGTGCAATTCACATTGCGACCTGAAAGTATGTCGCGACGTACATTCTTTCCTTTCTTTGAGGAAATATATGTCGCATTATGATTCGGTATGCGACATCATTTACATTGTCGGCTATGTTTGTTGATCTTGTTGCGACCACGTTTTTCTAACCCTTTAATAAATTCTATGTCACAACCTCGGGTTCCATTATCTCGACACGGCAATGCTTCTTGTCCTCTTGCATTCGATTATCGCGACCTGATTCAATGTCGTGACCTCATTCTTTGTCAATAGCTTGATTCTTAGTCCGCGACTCCTTTTTTTCATGTTGCGACTTAAACTGTTTGTCTGTTCATTATATTGTCGCGACATGAGATTTAGGTCGCTCTCCGTCATTCTTCTCCTTCTTTGAAATTTATGTGTGACCCTCGAAAGCATGTCAGCGACATCATTTCTCCTCATCTGTCGACCTCATTTCTTGAAGTAAACTAGTTTCTTCTCGATTAAACTTCTTTCATTTAGTGCATTGACTTAAAAGTGTGTCGTGTTGAATGGTTTCCTTTTAATATTCTGACCTCATTTTTATGTTGCGACACCCTTTCTGTTGTTAGCCATTTTGATCCCTGGTCTCAGCTTCTTTTTCAGGTTGCGACTTAGAAAGTGTGCCGCGACTGAGTAGTGGTCCTTCTTACCTTGTTTTTATCGCAGTGGCTCAAACTTAGTTGCAACATGTTTTAACTATTCAACTCAGTTTTATGTTGCGACATGAATTCCTGGTTGTGATCTCAATTAGTGTCTCCAACTTATATTTTTGTCGCAACCTCAAATTTCCTGGTAGAGACCTTACAAGTCCATTCAGCATTCCTTCCTAGTCACGACATCCATTATCACATTGCGACCAGAATGTCTGCACTAGTGTCCCGACCTCTCCAAAGGATGTCGCGACATGATCTTCCTTGAAGTTCCTTCTGTCTTAGTCTCAACAAGTTTTCCATTGTTGCAACAGCTTTTGTTGAGCTTGTTATCACTTCTAGTCGTGACCTAAATCCTTTGTCATGACTTCAAAACTACTGTGCTACTAAATTACTTGTCGCGACCTTAAAATGGTGTCGCAACATAGAATCCTTCCTTGAAGCCCTTTTTCTGTCTCAACAGCTTCTCTTTTGTCACAAATGACTTTTCATTCGATTGTAGTATGAATTAAGTGACCTGGAGTTCTCTGTCGCGACCTCACACACTAGGCCGTTGATACAATTTTCACTTTTGATTCTTGCTGGAATTTTCATTTCTACTTTACATTTCTACAAAATATAAATTTGGTTAATAGTACATATTTCTGCATAAAAACAAGCAATTACATTGTAAATAAAATCAAAAAATGGACTAAAAATTCAATGAGTTTTGCGTAATCACTGTCGAACTATGTTTGAGTCGAGTAGAACTTTTAGCCATTTGTTTTTATCAAAATTTAAGTTCTCTAGAATAACACACCTTGTTCTATGTTTTTTAATAAACATATATCCAGTAGGCTTTTTAAGCCAGTGCTTCTTAAATATATAGGTACCTGTTCAATATATCAATAGGTTTTGTAGCCATTGTTTTTCATATTTCTCTAATATTGTACCTATACCTGATATACATAGTATATATTCTCAAAGAAAGTAGGTCCAAGGACCACTTTTAATCAACAACAGAGTTACAACATTATTCCACACGAACATTAACACACATCAAAAGGTAAGCCTAGTGACACCTTGATCCACTAATGCAATGTCATGGATGTAGGTGTACGTGTATTTGGTGTTCGACAATTTTCCACAGTGATAAACATTCAACACACGCCAATTGAGCTGGTGCCACCTTGATCCACTAATGCAATGTCATGGCTATAGTGTACATGTGCGGTGTCCAGTGATTTTCCGTAAATATTCAACACACATCAATAGGGCTATAACTGAAGCTACTCACAAGCTGCTCAGCGTTCGGCTCGTTAGAAGCTCGCTCGAACTCATTTATTAAGTTAAACGAGCGGAGCCCGAACATCATTTTGAGGCTCGTAAGTTAAAAGAGCCAAGCCCGAGCACCCTCATACTCGGCTCGTCAGCTCGTGAATAGGCTCATGAATAGGCTCGTGAGCAAGCTCGTGAACGTGGCTCTGTGGAAAACCGTGGGCGTGGCTCGTTAAGCGGGCTCATGAGCAGGAGGAGGAGGAGGGCTTGCGAAGTGAGATTTCGCGACGAGGCTCGTTAAATAGCTCGTGAACAAGCTGCGTTTGCGAGGGCCTAGATTAAATAAGCTCATGAACAAGCTCATTTATTATCTCATACATGTAAAATTAGTATTATGTTGTGGTATTAAATAGGTATAATTTCTTTTTAAATTTTTAAGCAATTTTGTTTTTAACTACTTATATTTTACTTAATTTTTATCACCTTAATGAAATGTTTTTATTGTCCTAAGATGGATTATTAACAAAGTGTATATATACTTAAAAAAAAAAAAAAAACTATAGAGAACATCATAATATAATTTAAGTATTAATATTATATATATATATATATATATATATATATATATATATATATATATATATATAAGTACAAATAAAGGGAAAACTTTTTTGGACAAAAAAGGACATATATGTTTTATATAATGACATAAATAGTCTTGTTTTATTTTTGAACAAATTAAAACCAATGAAAATTATTTGAGTTTGTATTTTAAAATTTAAACTTTTATAATTAGAAATCATATAGATTTAAGCTAAAATAAAATGAATTATATTATCTTTATCATCAAATTTAAATAAAATATATAAATTATAAAATTATTCTTGTTAGGTACATATATAAATTTGGAAAAATCTTATTAAAATATTAATTAATTTATATATTTTTAAAGGTTTTGTATCACGTATTAAATAATTAAAAATATTATAAAGTGATAAAAATGGTAAACGCATATAAATTATGACAAAAAATAAATGTTTATATCAATATTATCTATGAATTTATACAATATATGAGGTAATTTTTAATAAAAATATTTTATTTAACAAGTTCAGATAAAAGTAGTTATATATTTAACATATGAAAAAAATAGATCGAAAAAAAATAAACTTCTATTTTACGTTAAATATGTATTTAGAATTTCTATATAATTAATAAATGGTAGTTTAATTTAAACTAATACTAACAGTAGACTATTATTTTATATTGAATAGATATTTTAAATTTTAAATTTGTAAATAATTAGTAAAGCAATTTAATTTATAAACAATTTTTTATCTAAAATTTTAAAATATATAAGTAACTAATAAAATGATTGAGTTATAAAATTTTAAAAAAAATTATAATTAAAATTTTATTTATGGTACTTTTCTTTTATTAATATTATTAGTTATAAAAATTAAATATTAAATATTAAGTAGAACCCAATTCAATTTTAAATGAACCATATTAATAGCAAACCAAAATTTTGTATTTTTCACATTTAGTTTTTTTTTTCCTTTTTTATTTTGCTATTACTAAGTACTGCATCTATTTTTTAGCAGGCTAAAAAATTTAAATATGTATATGTGTAATCTATCTATATGTTATTGGAAACTTACCATTTGAAAACATTTAATAGATAACTATAAAATTCACTCTAAATAAAAAATTTAAAAAATTTAATGTATATTTGTTTTCTATTTTCTATATATAAATGTTTGAAATAAATTAATTTTATAATGTAATTTGAATTATCTATTTCTGTTATAAATGTTTGAAATAAAGATTTTATTTTTTTCACAATTATTTATATCTATTTCATAATGTAATTTGAATTATCTCATCACAAAAATATATAATTTTAATGTTATAACTAAACAATTTGTCAATAACCACAAAATTACGTAATTTTATCCATAACCACAAAATTACGTAATTTTACTCAAAATTTACCTAGTTTTAATTTATCCTAATGCAATAAAAATCTCTCTTAACATATCTCATAAATAAATAATTTGTCTCTAATTTTCTCAAAATTAGATAGTTTTGATTTTAAGCTAATTCACTAAGCATCATTCTTCACTTTAACCTATCTCATTCATTCTCATTCATTTAACCTAATATTAACATTATAAAACGATTTAGTAAGTATTGTTGTATAATATTATTAATATAGTATTAAATAAATATAACGTTAATTGAAATTGTTTTTTTAAAAGAAATATAAAATTGTTATTATAAAGTATAATTTACTTGAATTATCTCATCCTAGAAAATATATATATATATATATATATATATATATATATATATATATATATATATATATATATATATATATATATATATATATATATATATATATATAATGTTATAAATAAATAATTTGTTCTTAACTATAAAATTATGTAGGTTTTTCAAAACTACGTAGTTTTACTCAAAACTACATAGTTTTAATCTATCATAATTCAATAAAAATCACTTTTAACATATCTCAAAACTACTCAAAATTTTCTTAACATATCTCATTAATAAATATATTGTCTATAACGATAAAATTATACATAACAGCCTTTCTCATTTAATCAACTTAACCTATCTGGCTATCTCTTCATTTTCAAACGAATTTAACCTAATTCCTTTTCTCTTCGGCAACCGCCGCCCCCCTCACCCTCGTCTGTCATTTCACTGCTTGAGCAATGTGATGCACCATTCATGATTCCCCCTACTCCTTTTTCCTATATTTTAGGTTTTTTTTTTTGGTTTTTTTTTTTATGTATTTTGAGGTTTGTTGTGGATGCAATTAGGTGTGATATCATATAGTTAATGGGAAACAAAACGCATAAACTGCAAGCAACTCTCTTTTCTTTATGTATGGTCCCTTTGGTACACAACAAGACTTGCTCTGGAACCAAAGTTACTTTAGTTTTTTTCACAAAACACCTGTTTAAGTATCTAATGTTGGTATTAGGAGATTATCTCAAATTTCTATCTTTTACTTGAAATTTAACTTGTTTGAATAATTAATAGGATGTAAAGATTCACCTGACACACACTTCTGAGGTTGTGCAAAACGTAGATGAATAATAAGCAAAGTGGTCTAGTTAGATTTGATTTAAAACGATCCACAGTCTTTGCAACAATGGTTGGTTACTTTCATGCCATTAGATTTGATTTAGAGCAAGGTTAGCTCATTGAAGAGTGTTACCAACTTGAAATTTTTTTCAATTGGACTTCAATACTTGCGATTTAAATTTATTACGCTTTGAAGTACATTAGAATATTGATTATATTGTTTCGCGAGTTGCCTATTGAATAAATAAGCCAGTTGTTGTTATTATTATTATTATTATTATTATTATTATTATATTTATTATATTTATTATTATTGTTGTTATAATGTGTAGAGGTGGTGTGTAAGTGTTGATTCTTATCAAGAGAATGTCAGACCATCCTTCTCCAAATCTATTATACCCAGAAAATTCGCAAACAAGTCATATAATGGACATTGTTGCAATTGTTGATGCAACAAATGTTAATTCAAATAAGGAAAATGCATCATCTACAAATTATCAGAATTGATGGGGTTGATAATGTTGAAGATACTCGAAGATGAAAACACAGTGTGCAAGAAAAGAAAATTCACCTCCCGAGTGTGGAATGAATTTAAAGTAGTGCAACACGACAAATCACGAGAGAGGCGGAATGCATTCATTCACGAGAGTCGTTCACATATACCAAGGGTGGTCATACAACTCAATATAATAGGCACCTAGAGAGTTGTCAGAGGAGAAAAATAAAGTTGTCCGAGCAAAATGATCTAACAATCAAAACCTCTTTTTCGGAGTCTGAAATGGTAGCTAAGGTGCAAAATTTTAAATATGACCAATCTAAGATCAGAGAGGTATTATCTCATATGATTATGGTTCATGAGTTACCATTTTCATTTGTGGAGTATGAAGTGTTTAATTTGTTGATGAAGGCTACTTGACTCTCATTATCGATTAGTTAGTCGTGCAGGAGTCGAGAAGATTGTTTCTTGCTTATGGAAATTGGAGAAGAAGAAAGTTTCTACCTTATTGAAATCTACAAATAAAGTGAGTGTAACTACCGATATATGGAAATCAACTAATCAAAAGGTTTCATATATGGTTGTCACTTTCCATTTCATATATTCAAATTGGAAACTTCAGAAGCGTGTTCTCAATTTTTGCGATATACCTCCACCTCATTCCGGAGTTGCTATTTGTGATGCATTAAGCAAATGTTTGGTTGATTGGGAGATCGAAGACAAAGTTTGGACAGTGACGGTTGATAATGCATCTTACAATGATGTTGTTGTTCGCATGTTGAAAGACATTCTTTCATACATAAATCAGCTTCCTCTTAGAGGAAACTTGTTTCATGTAAGATGTTGTGCCCATATTTTAAATCTCTTAGTCCAAGATGGGTTGTCTGAGATTGGAGAGATCAATAAGAATGTGCGGGAAAGCGTTAAGTATGTAATACAATCAGAGAGACATTTAAATATTTTTTGGGATATTGTGAAACAATTAAAGTTGCCTTCAAAGCAACTTATCCCTGATTGTTGCACTAGATGGAATGTAACATATTTTATGTTGTCAAGTGCCTTAGAGTTCAAGGATGTCTTTCCAAGATATGAACAGAGAGATTTGAGTTACATGTTTTTGCCTAGTGAAGAGGATTTGATGAAAGTTGCCGAAGTTTTCTCTTTTTTAGAAGAGTTTAATGAAGTTACCAAAATCATTTCAAGTATTACTTATTTGTTTTATTTCACTAATAACATCATTTTTTTCATTTTACATGCTTTTAAATTTATCAATTACAACGATAGTGTCATATATATCTCTCTTGTAGGTTGAATATCTAACATCATTATTTCTTCTGAGCTTTATAATTAGAGTGGTAGCAGTAGAAGTAGAACCGAGCAGCTTTGAACATTTCGAGCCAGGCTTGTTAATTTATGAAGCGAGCTCGAGCCGTAGGAGCTTTACTGAGCAGGCTTAAATCGGCTGAGCTTGGCTTGATTTAAAAAAAAAAAAAGCTTAGCTTGAGCTCATTAGGCTCGTTTTCCATATGAACGAGCTCGAGCTTAACCTCAAATATTGATCCGAGCCTACTCTGATTTGTATTATAATCAATCCCTCATTTCAGTTCATTATACTTTTTAACTTTGTAATCAATCGATAACAAATACATCAATTGAAATAATTTTCTATGGGATTTGTTTTACCTTAGTTGATTTAGCGGTGATGCTAAAGGCATTAAAGCCACCTCCTTGACATTTGTTTCCTTTTACGGATTCGCGAAGATTCCAATCTTTAAAGCGACTTGCAATTGAAAAATTGAAATAAATTAAAACAAGTAGAAATTGCGAGTGAAGAAATAAGATACACAGAAATCATTGAATAAGAAACATGATTGGTTTTTATTAATTATCTAAATAAAGAAATAATATATGAGCAAAGATCTTCCAATGCTCATTGTGCTACTTAGTATTTGATATCTTTGCGCACATGGTTAAGTTAGCCACCGCCCCTCATTCTGGTGCGCATGATTAATTTCAAGACCCATAAGCTTCACCCTTTCTTGGTGGAGATCAGTCACGCCCACCATGTCGACCGGTCGGCTGAAGAATTTTCATACCCGGCCCGGTGGTGGCACTCGGCGTTACCGCCGTCTGTGCGGTAGTCGGATCTTGACTCCTTGTTTCCTTTATGAAACCCCACCCCACGATCACCGCCGATCACAGCTTTCTACGTCTGCAGATGCGTGGGTTAAAGTCGATACCGGTATCGAAGGGGCTGATACCTCAGTTGAGATTGGATCCTTGTTCGTGGTGAATTGATCGTATCGGTGAGTCCCGATACATATGCCCTCAATACACTCCGGTCGGCAAACGCATACAGCTCATGGCGGCTGACCTCTATGGTTTCCACGAGGGCCCAGTACCTCGTATTTGTAATCAGTTCTTGTACACGGGATCGGCCGTTCGTGCCAGGTCGTCGTACCAACATCCATGTCCTTCCCGACGTCCCCTTTGTGACACCTTCTTCATGCTATCCACCTTTGGAACATCACGAGTAGCGAGCACCTTGGCGCTATCGTGGGTACCATTTCCCTCTGAGCATATGCGGAGATCTGAGTGCGATCCCAAGTGACGGCGTGGGATTCGTCGGACTCCGGCCGTCTTCGTCGTCGGGCGCCTCCTTGCGGCCATTGAGTTCACGCGTTGCCGTCCATGTCGACTGGATCTAGAGCGAGGATCATTGTCCCGATGCTCCGGGACACATGACTGGGCATTTCCTACTCGTGGCGCTGGTCGGGATCGCCGGTGAACCCCGGATCTGCCGCCGGGGCCGTAGGCGGAAGCCTGTTCAGCTGACGGATGGATCCGTGGCTCGGCGGGGCACACCTAGCGGGCCGGCTGGGAGCTGGCCGAGCACAGAGATTTATCAAGCCCTAAATTAAGGCTGGCTCGGCTCGTTTAAAGCTCCTGTTTGAGCGGCCGAAGCTTTTCGAGCCTAGCTGGCCAGAGGCAGGTAGCTTGGCTCATTGCAGCCATACTTTATAATGTCAAAAAGTTGTTGGATGAGAAATACTATGCTGAAAATGGCTTTATGCACTCCATGGTTAGGAAGATGAAAGATAAGTTTGATAAATATTGGGGTGATTGCAATTTATTGATTTCTTATGCAACGGTTTTAGATCCTAAAAATAAGATGCAATTGGTTGATTGGTGTTTTCCTTATATTTATTCTGAAGCTGATAAGATTGAGCATGTTACTACTATTCTTGAGACATTGCGCATGCTTTTATAGAGATTATGTTGAAGCTCATAGAGCAAAGGGTGGTGAAAAAGAAGGTTAAGCTTAAATTAAAAAAGAATCTTCCAATGTTGGGGTTAAAGGAAAAACTAAAGGGAGGGTTGAACTCGATATTTATATTAGAAATGTTGAATCATCAATTGAACAAGTGAAATTGGAATTAGATGTATATTTAGAAGAAGGTGTCTACATTTGTGATGATGATTCAAATTTCGATGTATTAGAGTGGTGGAAGATGAATGCTCTAAAGTTCAAAGTGTTATCAAAGATGGCATGCGATTTTTTGTCAATTCCAATCACGACTATAGCGTCAGAATCCGCATTTAATGCGGGGGGGAGAGTCATTAATCCATACCGTGCATCTTTAGGAGCAAACACTATTCAAGTTTGTTATGCGATGAAGATTGGTTATGTGCCTACTATGAGATAAAGAGAAAAAGAAAGGTAATATCTCATACTTTGTATCTTATATTTAATTTTAATTTTTTGGTATTCCAATTCATTGATTTTTTTTTTTTATACTTGTTGCACTTTATTTTAGGATCAAGAGGACATTAAAGGGGTTAAAATACCTCTCACTTGAGTTAGTTATGCAAGGTATTATCTTAGTGTTTATGTGATCATGAATTTTGAAATTTAACATCAACTTGACTAAAAATTTGGTGGGTGCAGCGTGAGTTTTGGATTTATTTGATCCTAACCAAGTGATCTTCGTATGTGGTGGTAACAATCTTTCTCTATACCTCATCTCTTTGTTTTCTTTTACTCTATTCTACATAATTATTATTTTATGGGCATACAATGACTATAAATGAAGTAAATTTTTGTAGTAAAATTGTCATTTAAAAATCGATATGTTGCATAATGAACATGAGTTGTATCTTTTAATTTTACGCAATGAACAAGAGGATTTGTTGGATATGTTGCGTAAGAAAGTTTTTTTGTTTCATATGTCGAATTTGTTTGTTTTACAAGCTGTATAATCTCTCTCTTCTTTTTTTTAATTTTTGAGCAAGTGGATATCATGGAGAAGACTTTATGCCTGACAAATTTTCTACCAAATGAAACATGATGAATATTTTAATATCTTGAACAATCAAGTTAATTAAACTTTTATTATGTTATCTTTTTAATTTAGTTGTATGTTGGCTATTTTAGATGAACATTTTCTTTAAATATGTTTGGTTATGTAATATTGGATTTGTATATTTTAAGGTTTATTTTGAACATTTCATATTGATATCTAAACAAACTCTAAACGAGCCTTAAACAAGCTATCTAAACAAGCTCTAAACGATCCTTAAACGAGCTATTTTAACGAACGAGCTCTTTCTCGAGCTCACGAGCTAACCAAGTGAGCAAGCTCGAGCTTGGTACAAATGAGCATTTGTCAAGCGAGCTCGAGCCTACTCCTTTAAAACCTAGCCGAGCCGAGCCTACCTAATACTCGGCTCGACTCGGTTCGGTTACACCCCTACACATCAAAAGGTAAGCCTAGTGCCACCTTGATCCACTAATGCAATGTCATGGTTGTAAGTACACCTGTGCAGTGTAGTGTTTAGTGAATCTCCAACAACAAGTCAAGGACATCTCAGGAAGACATTCCAATTCTCCTCTTTCTACTAAGCAAAAATGATAGGTCGATGGCCACCAGCAAGGGCTGGGAAGGGATCAAACTAGCCTCAGAGCAATCATTTGTCATCATAGGCTATGAAGTACAAAAGCACAAGCAAAAATTGGATTACCTTGATGAAGACATGGACCAGGATGGAAACCATTAAGCCAACACAAGTAATTCATAAGGAAACAAATTCAAGGATAGTTATTGTCATGACAGAAGTCTAAATCTCAGGCTACAAAGCCGAGAAATGTTCAACAAGGTAGAAAGCTACCTTTAAGTCATTTTCGCCGATAGACAAATCGAAATTCTTTGGCAATGCACGACCTACAATTTGCCAAAGAAAAACTCAAGTTCAAGTGAAAGGTCACTCAACCCAAAGTTGTTAAAAATCATTCAATATACACTTCAGAAAATTTTTGAAATAGCCTAACTATTGGAGAAGAATTTTTCGAGGAATGCGTGATGTTCATTTATGAAATATGCACTTTCAGAAAATTTTGGAACGAAAGGGCTTGAAGATTTTTTTTTTTGAGAGTGCATTTAGGTTTATTTTTTAAATATGCACTTGAGAAAAGTTTTGAAAATAGCTAAATGACTTCAAAGAAATTTTTTCGAGAGTGCATTCGGATTTATTTGTGAAATCTGCACTTAAGAAAAGTTTTAAAAATAGCCAAACGACTACAAAGAATTTTTTCGAAGATATACTCAAGATTATCTTCATAATATACAACCAAAAAACATTCAAAAACAACCAGACGACTTCAAATAATTTTTTCGAATGTGTATTCTTTTCAGAGTCTACACCCAATAAAATCTTTGAAACAAAATTTGAAACGACTTCAAATATATTTTTCTAAAGTGTATTCATGATTATTTTCATAAACACACCTTTGAAGGTTGAAACAATTTGAACAACTTCAAAAATTTTTTGAATGTGTATTTAAATATTTTTGAGTTCTACACCTCAAAAATTTTCGAAAATAGCCGAACGACTTTAAAATAATTTTTCCGAAGGTGCATTCTTGAATATTGTCGAGTTTTGTACCTAAGAAAATTTTCAAAATAAGCCAAACAACTTCAGATTTTTTTTTTCGAAGGTGCATTCATGAATATTATCTAGCTCTATATTTAAGAAAATTTTCTAAAATAGTCAAACAACTTTAAAAGAAATTTTTCGAAAGTGTACTCAAGATTATTTTCATAATGTACACCCCATGAAAGCTTTGAAAACAAATCGAATAGGTTCAAAGAATTTTTTCAAGTGTTCGAGATGATTCTTGAAAAAATCTGCACTCATGAACGAAACGACATGAAGGAAAGTTTCAATTTTGGCATCAAAGAAAGCTTAGAAAATTGCATCAAAGCGATTTCTTCATAAAACCCCAATCAAGAAATTCATCAATCAAAGAAATCATAAAAGTTTCGATCTTATAGCACTTACCATCGAAGACAAATGAAGAACAATTGTTCAACAAGCTTCAGCAAACGAGTAGCAGTTTTTGACAAATGTATTCCGATTGCAACAACGACAATCCCTACAACAACATTGACGGTTGGATCTTCTTTGACAGCAGCACGGTGATCTCCTTCAATAGCGTGATGAGTGTTGACGATTTCAAGGACAATTTCCACTCGATTATAGGTGGCTCCGACAGCGTTGACGGTGATGACAATGACTACAGTAGCATTGACAGCGACGTCGCCCACGGTAGCGTCGTCGGTGAAGACGACGGTGGCAACGACGATGATGACAGGAAGGGAAAAGGAAGAAGATGAAGAAGGTAAATAAGAGTTTCCTTTATCGAGCAAGTGAGGTTGTTTTAGAAAGAAGAAAATAAATCGTTTTGGGAAGAAAAGAGGGAAATCACAAGTTGTTTGGAGAAGAAGTTGAATGGCTATTCTTTGGAGGACAATATCCTTTGGTAGAGAGGAAGAACAAAAGTTTGAGGTTTAAACTTGATGATGGTTGGAACTTTTTCTTAGGGAAATCAACAATTGTTTCTTTCTTTGATCTGACTTGGCTTGTTATTTCCGTCAAAACTCCAAATCATGGGCCGAAAGCTTAATTTTGGGTGTCATGGTTACAAGCCCAAAATAATATTTTTGGGGCTTTAATACCTCTGATATGGCCCACAGTACAATGTATGCGAGGGCAGTGTTTACCGCCCAAATTAAAATTTTGAGCAATCCAGGTAATGAATTATCATATAATTTTGGCCCAGTGAATAAAGTCTGAAAATAAAGGCTGAGATCCATTTATATAAACCATAGAAGAAATTTAGGGGTGTTCATGAAATTTTTAAATTTTTTGGAAGTCAAGCAACTGTCATGGTAGAAATGAGGCAGTGCCGTCTTCAATGGATATCTTTGAAGACAGTCTCGAAAGTAATGGAAGTGGAAGAATTCTTGATGATCAGCGCCGAAATGGAGCGTGGGTGAATACGTGAACGAGCTTCCTTAATGGAAGACATGAGCATTTGCGAGAGAGTGGAGAGAGTGGAGAAGCGAGGCTTGAGCGACAGTGCCTACGCACATAAAAGGAGACGAAAGAATGATAAGAAATGACAGGCGGTCGATGAATCAAATCAATCAACAAATCAACTCAATATCAATCTATTTGACAAATCTTGGCACTGATAAACTTTCAACAATTTCAGCAATTTTCAAATTTCTATTCCACAGTTTTATTCCAAGTTCTATCAATCTTCCCGGTATGATATTATTTTATATTGAAATCCAATGTTTCTTTATTTACTCTATTTCCAGAAGTTTTGATCAGTCTATAAATTTTTCAACACCGTGTTATTTCATTCCTTCCTAGGGAGATCTAACATTTTTCTTCAGCATATAATTCCTACATTATTTCCATTCGGCATTTTCTACTTTGATTATGGGGAACTGACAAAGGCACCAAGGAGCTTACATAGCCTGATTAGAAGTCCGATCTTATGAGTCATTCTAGTTTAGAAACACTTTAATTTATGTATCCCTGCTTGTATCTTGTATGTTTCATGTGAGATTCAAAAATCACCATAACACATAGACATCTATTATTCAAAGTTGTGAGAAAGGGAAGTTGATGGAGGCGTCAGAGATTCTAGATTGAATGAGAACTTCTGGATGTGCTCCGAATCGGGTCACAATTAGTGTTTTAATGAAGGGGTTTTGTGCGTAGGGGAGAGAGGGGTATCGCAGTGTAGGGATAAGGACAATTTTATCAAAATAAATTTGGGGTTTAATGAATCACATGCAAAGCTGTACGTGTTAAGCAGCGTATGAGAATGCCACGTCAACATTGGTAACCCACCGTTTGCCAGCTTTGTTGATTAGTTAGCGACTTAGGGGCATAAGTGGCCTGCGGAGCGTTGAGGTGAGCCAAAAAAGGTTTAGGGGCTAGATTGCATAAGGCCAAATGTCAAGGGCATTTTTGCACCTTATCTTCAAAATAAGCTGGTTTATGACATGTTTAGTTCCTATTTTTTAAAATTGTTCTTGAGAATTGTTTTTGAAAACACAAAGAACATCACTTTAATGTTTTCTAAAAACTGTTATTGCTCTATAAAGTTAGTGTTTTATGTGTTCTTCATGCTTTGAACAAAATTGGAATCAGAAAGCGTGTTTTATGTGTTTTCATTTATCTTTTTATTTTCAGAACAAAAAAATAGTTTAAATAATCAAATAAACCCTTAGGTGTTGTGCCATTGCCCAACAAAAGAAACGAAAATTTGGTCGTATGTAATAAATAAACATAAACCTTTAATGAGTTTTAAGTAAGAAATTAGTTTTAAATCTAATTGCTTTGATAAAATCCTATAACAAAAGCATAGGATCGTATTCAAAAACACATTTCTTAAATATAAGTGTAATTTATAAATTTATATTGAATTTTTAGAGATTATAGAGTTTGTTTTGGTTACAATTTTGCTTGTTCTTTTTTGTAAAATAAGAAAAATAAGGAGCATATGGGAAAGCATGTTTGATTACCTTCTTTTAAAAAAAAAAAACGGAAAACATATATAACACTAAATTCACATAACAATGAATGAATTCAGATAATACGAACTGTTTTTTAAAATTAATCTTGAAAACACAAAGAACATCATTCGGGTGTTCTTTCAAATGTTATCTAAATTTTGTGTTTTTTATGTTTTCCATATTTTTAAAGATGAAAAAAAATAAAAATCAATTATATTCTTTGTGTTTTCTTTATTATCTTTGTTTATCATTTTCAAAAACTATAATAAATAGGAACCAGAAAGGTCTTCTCACTGTTATAAAAAAACTAACAAAACAGGCCCTTCAAAATAGCTTAAAACTCATTTAATTACCCACTTCTTAAGGAGTCCACTGTTATTTGCTTTTAAAACAGCCCCATTTACTTTCCACTATCTCTCACTGCCTCACGTATTTTGGATTTAGGAGATGGGGAAAAGAGAATGTATAGGACTCATTTGTTTTGTTAATTCAACTTTTGTCTGCATGAGCTCTACGTAATATTAGATTGATTCTGTAATTAATCCTAGAAATCTTTTTTAGTTGACCAATCTTGTATATAGATATAGAAACAATTTGTTTTCCCTTTTTTAGGATTAGATTGATTCTGTAATTAATCCTAGAAATCTTGTTAGTTGACCAATCTTGTATATAGATATAGAAACAATTTGTTTTCCCTCTTTTAGGACCTAATTTTTGGATTTGTAATTGTATCATATATTGCCTTTGTTTTATAGAAGATACATCTTTTGAAATCACTGAAACTACATTGTTTTGACATGGTATCAGAGCAGACTTGATCCCAAGAAGTCTGCAAGAAACAATCGTATACGTATTTTTCCCTCGAAACTCATCACCCTCGTAAAGTTGCTATGAGTTTGATGGCTACCTGTAGGTCCTCAATAGAGACTTAGCTTGACCACTGACGGATTATCGTACCTGAGACAATTCTGGCACTAGGCCGAGATCATCGATCAGGACCAATTTTCATTATGGTCTCAACTCATGGAATGCGTGTGTGTAGCAAGGCTGGATATCTCACAGGAGAAACGAAAAAACCAGAATATGGAGATCCCATTCTTGGAGCATGGATTACTGAAAATCAGAGAGTGAAAAGATGGCTCATTGACTCAATGAGTCTGTCGCTAATGCAGCGATTTATTCGCCTCTCCTTTTGAGGAGATATGGGAGGCGTATCAAAAACATTACATGATGGATCGAATTGAGAGCTTTGTATTTTGGTTGAACCGGAGATCTTTTCTACCAAAGCGAAAATGGTCGACCATTATCAACATACTATAATGAACGTTGCTATTTTCGAAATTGATATAGAACTACCTCTCATGAAGGAGCGGTCGAAGGGTAATCAGTTGCACTCTGCGTGGCTGAGCTCCGAGTTCATATTTTTACAAGTGGACTTGACTCGGTTTGATCAAGTTTGTGGAGAAATCTTGCGAAAGACCCGAAACTTGATTTGGAGAGCATATGCATATGTCGAGGAAAGAATATCATGAGGAGCGGACAATGGGAGCTATTGTCAATCTCTGAGAACTTCGGCTATGTTGGCTAACCAAACCCGAGCAAAGGATCGTCGTCTAGATCAATCATTGATCAAACGATCAATCATCACAGGAAGGCCAACTGGCTTGGTATGCCTCCTTTGTGGGGAAAGGGTCGTCGCAACAACGTTGCTACGGATTATTATTTCTCCGGGTGGTGGGACTTCTACCAGAGAAGCCTCGATAAAAGATTCTTTGGGAAAGCTATGATGACATCGTCGGAGAGAAAGTAGCGGCGCCTCTTTGCAGTATTGCCCATCCGGGTGTGTGGTAAGCATATGCTGCCCAGCTTACAAGAATAGAACTTGGATTATTGATGCAGGGTGCATCCGATCACATGACGAGGACTCGGTCGGTTAAAAATCTATTCTCCTTCTTCTCGATCAATTATTTCCCTTGCTTGATGGTAGCACCTCCTATTCTTGGGGAAGGATGCGATATCTTGTCTAATACTCTCGCATTAGATATTGTCCTTGTTGTTCCATCTTGAATGCACAACCTTTTGTGCAGTGTGGAATTACTTGACTCTCGCGTGTCTTGTAACTTTTTAGCCCTCATTTTGTGTCTTCAGGACATTCCTAGCCCGAAAGTTCTTGGTTATGGTGTTAGACGGGGCGAGCTTTGCTAGTTAGGGGATTGGCTGAGAGAATGGGGATCAAAAATCGATCGAGCGAATCAAACTAGCATTAAAGACAAGACTCGAGCAACTATATGGTTATGGCACCATAGATTAGGACATCTTTCTTTTGGTTATCTTAAGAAATTGCAACCTGACTTTTTCGAGGATTGAATGATAAACTTAGAGATTCGTTGTGACCTTGTGAGGCTAATTTCGTAAATGTTTCTTATTCACCAAGTCTGAATAAAAGTTCAGAACCTTTTGAAGTTATTCACTCTAATGTTGGGGTCTATGAGGTTCCTACATATCTAGAGCTCGTTACTTTAGAGCATTTTATTGATGAATGCCTTTAGAATAAACAGGTGCCCTCACTTATTAAAAGAGTGATGTGTGTCTAGCATTCCAAAATTTTCACAAAATGACACACACCCAGTATCAAAAAGCGGGTCGTGTTTGGCAATCGACAATGATCTTGCGAGTTTCCTAGATGCCTCTCTCGGTGGTTTGAGCAACCATGGAATTAAGTCATCGGACCCTCGTGCACCTATGCTCCGCAACCAAAATAGATTAGCGAGAGAGAAAGAATGAACGACTTTTAGAGGTAGTGCGTGCCTCCTTCTTCGGCATGAACATGCCTCGATTTATTAAATTGAAAATTTGTGAAATCTAGCGCCTACCTCATGTTGAACACCTTCTCAAGTAATAGACTTTCAAACTCCTCAACAGAAATTGCAATCCTTCTTTTAGTTCCCCATCTTCTGAATCTTGAACCCCGAGTTTTTGGATGTACCGTATATGTTCACATCCCAAAAATCTTGAGAAATAAACTTGATCCATGTGCAAAACAATGTGTTTTTGTTGGCTACTCTGAATTTTAAAAAGGATATCGGTGCTATGATCCACTAAACTAGAAAACACATGTGACTCTACAGATGCCTCTTTCCGAGAATTAGAGCCTTATTACTCCGGGGGAGTCTCTAGAAATTCTCTTCAGGGGGAGAGCTCAAGTGAAGAGAATGGCGGAGGAGATGCTGAGTTTATTGAGTTGGAAGAGGTGAATGAACATTTTAAGCATGTTGTGCAACAAGGCTATGATCACAACCATGAAACTAAGAGTGAATCACCATCGATACCCTCAGAGTTGCCCCCATCTACACCATTAACTGAAGAATCAACCCAGAATGTTCCTCCTCAAGTAAGTTTGAATCTTGTGTTTAGAGAGTCTAATGAAACATATGTTCCTGCAGAAAATACGTCTAATGAAACATATGTTCTTGTAAATCTGACTCTGAATATCCTGAAAGATTGAATGGGGAGTTAAAAAAAACGAGTATGAACCTAATCCACGAAGCGAGACCAGATGCAATTAACAGCTATGTGTCATCTCATAGGTTGGCCCCGAGATCGTATGCATTCTTGTTAATCAATTGTCCACAGTTTATTCACAGTAATGTGCGAGGATGCGTGGGCGATCAAAAATGGAGAAAGGCGTGAGCGAGAGATGGAGGCTCTGAAAAGAATGCCCTTGGGAACTTGTTCCAACACTAAGGAATGAAGCGGTGGATGTAGATGGGTGTTCACGGTGAAACTCCAGACAGGATGGAAGTATTGATGATATAAACGGCCCAGTTGCGCGAAGGGATATGCCTTGAGTATGGGATAGACTATCGGGATACTTTTGCACTAGTGGCTAGATCAATACAATTAGCATTCTTATATCTATGCTTAATAATCGAAATGGCCTTTAACAATTTGATGATGAAATGCTTTCCTCGATAGATTTGGAAGAAGGAGTGCACATGGAGCCACCACTCGGAGTTAAAAATAGTTCTTCATGTAAAAGGTGAAGTCACGTAAATTAAAAAATCTGTTGTAAGCAGAAAGCAGTCACCTATAGCATGGTTTGGGAGATTCACGACTACAATGAAGGAGTTCGGTATAAGCGAAGTAACTTCCGGATCACACTTTGTTTATAAAACCTGAGAAGGAAAATGCTGGCTTTAATTGTGTATGTTGATGATATGGTCTTGACGGGAGATGACCCGTACGAAATGAAAGCTTTACGAGGAAGATATTTAGCCACTAAATTTGAAATGAAGGATGCCGAGACCAGCTTAAATATTTTTTGGGAATTGAGGTAGAGATCGAAGCGCGGATGCTTTGCTCACGGCGAAAATATGTGTTAGATCTTCTATAGAAACCCCGAGAATGCTTGGTTGCGAGCCAGTAGAGACGCCCGTGGAAATGAATCATAGCTTCGAATTCACCCAGGCTAAGTACGGCAGATGAGAATTCGTTATCGATTAGTTGGAAGATTGATCTCTTATCGCGCCTGAGGAGCCCGGATATAGCATATGCGGTGGCGTTGTGGTAGGTTAAATGCATGCCTTAGAGTGAAGAACATATGGAGACGATCTGCGGATCTTAAGATACTTAAAGGAGTGCTCCATAAAAGTTTGTTGTTCTCAAAATGGGTATCTCTAACATTGAGAGGATACATAGATTACGATTGGCGGGTGATCGAACAACGAGAAGGTCGCATCCCGGTTGCTACTTTTGTGGAAGGTAATCTTGTCGCTTGGAAGCGAGCGAGAAGGTAGTACTTAGTCAGTGTTGAAGGCTGAATTTCGAGGGTATGGCTCATGGTGTATCTGAACTGATGGATAAGGAATATCTTGAGGACTTGGGGATTGGATATGCTACACATGGTCTCCGTTGTGATAATAAACCCCGGCCCGAAATCCAAATTCGCGCGAAATCACATTTCAACATGATCGCACTAAACATGGTGAAGTTGATGTCGTTGCGTGAGAGAATTTCGATGAAAATTAGTAATTCCATTTATTGATCAGAGTCGATTGTTTGATGCTCCACAAAAGGCGATTCGAGAGAAGGTGTTTAAGTAGGTATAATTGACAAGTTGGGCATGATGAAGCGTACATCTCTGTGTGCGAGGAAATGTCTGCATGAAATTTGTCTGTGATATTAGATTGATTACGTAATTAATCCAGAAATCTTGTTAAATTGACCCGTCTTGTATATAGATATAGAAAGCAAATTTGTTTTCAACTTTTTTTAGGATTAGATTGATTACGCAATTAATCCTAGAAATCTTGTTAGTTGATCCCGATCTTGTGTAGATATAGAAACAATTTGTTTTCTTTTTAGGACTAATTTTAGGTTGTGGTGTATCATATATATTCTTTCTGTTTTAGAGAATAATACATCTTTTTGAAATCTTTATGCAGAAACTCTATTGTTTGACAACTTTCAATTCTAGAAAGTAACCATTGGACGCCTGGCTGGAAAGAACAACCTTTAATCACTTCACATTTTATTATTTTCATAATAAAAAATATTTTATATGTTTCTAAAAATATTTATAATATTGAATAAAATATAATTTATTTAAATTATAAATTATTATAAAAATTAAAATATCAATGCAATTATATTTATATTTGAATCTTAATCATATCAAAATAAAAATTCATGCAGTACTGATCAAACAAAATTCAAATTCGGATCACTTGGGTGGGTAGAATAGACCTACTACTCAAGCATGTTTTATTATTATTTTAATAAAAAAATTCATATATTTCCTAATAGTAAATAAAAATATAATTTTTTAAATTATAAGTGTACTAAAAATTAAAATATCATATAATTATATTTATATTTGAATTTTTTTAAATATTACTTTTGAATCTTATTCATATCAAAAATAAAAAAATAATTATTTTTTGAATGTATATATATATATATATATATATATATATATATATATATATATATATATATATATATATATAATTAATATTTTAATTATATTTTAAAATTATATATTTTCGATGTTGGAGTTAGATCGCGATTAGTATTGGTATGAATAAGTAAACTTCGGTTCGATTTTTAAAATATCGATAAAAACCCATCAATGGATCCAAGTTGAAATATTGAAACAACCAAGGGTAAATCCTTACTTATCAAAATATTCAAGGGTCAATATGCAAAATGTCAAAATGTTCCTCCTCTTCCCCTTATATGAATCACAATAACCTTCCAAAAACCCTTGCGCCCCCCTTTCCCGTTCTTATGACAATTGCGGTTTCTCCATGCACCGCTACTAATAAGGGTCTCATCTTTGTATGAATTTCATTTGATTTTTGTCGATATGGTGGATGTAGGTTTTAATTTGTTCTTTCTTTCTGCATCCCTATGAAGAATGATTGAAAGTAGTGGCCTGATATCTGTTGATGAACAACACTCGGTTCTGAGGGATGAGATGCGTTTTGATTTTTTGTTCTGTTTTTGGTTTTCCAACTATTTGTTTTCTTTGTTTTGAACTCAATATTATGTTTTGGGTAGCTCTGTGATGAATTCTATTCAGTAAAGTAGTGGCCTGAAACACCATTGTGGTGTTTTTGTTTTTACCTTTTCTAAAGATTCCACTGATTTTCCAAGGGGATTTGGGGATTATTTTTTGCCATTCTTGAAGATTTTTATTTAAATTAAAAGTAATGGGCTGATTTCTGATTTCTATCAAGTAAGGTGTTTGATTCTAAGGGATGTGCTTAGTCTATGAAAACTTCTATTGAATGCAGAATTTGAAAGACACTGTCCCAAAATGAGAAATCAAAATCCTGACCTTTATAAGATTCATGTTAATGAAAAAGGGAAAGTGATGATTTCAAGATCCAAAATTCAAATTTCACTTCACTTTCCTTACAAGATAAAGGAAGTTAAAGCCTCATATAATCAAATTTTGTTAATCCAACCTCTCACATGTTTTTTTTTTTTTTTGGAAAAATAACTATTTTAAATAAAACATTTTTTTTTTATAACTGTGAGTTGGAACCACCATGACTGATCTCACAAGGCAGCTTACTTGCATCTTGACCTATCCACCAATCCCATAGGACCCGTAACTTAAGTACCAAAAATATTATTTTCCATTTCAAATATTTACATGTATTTTTTATATTTTACAAAAAAAATAAAGGTATTTTTATTAAAATAAGGTTAAATTTTCAAAAGGCCAGCTAATAAATCTCATATTTTATTCATTTATAATTTAGAAAGTAACGATTCTAATATCTAATTAATTGAATCAACTCTATAGCAATATAGCATTAGGAGTTCAAACAATGGGAATGTTCATGGAAATAAATAACAGAGAAACAAGAAAGAAATAAAGTTGGTGCCCAGTGCCCAGTGCTCAGTGCCCAGGCACAGAAAATCATACTATTAATGTTCCTCCAACAAATCCCTTTCAATTCTTGATATTGGGTCTAAACTCTGAAGGACCAAAAATGGAAACTTTTTGTTTCTTGGAAATTCAAAAGAAGATAGAGATGGGAATTGGCTCTGAGCACAGATGCATAGAGGACATAAACATACAGACCTTTTACAGTGGGCTTCCATTGTGTCCTGTATTCTTGAAAGCTCACCAGATATTTGTCATAAGCGTTTCCTCAGTCTTGAATCATGAGAGAAGAAACAGAGAGCCATTGCAGACCAATGAGCTGAGCCTAATTGTGATTCTTTGGATATTGATATAAGATCAGTGATAGGTTTTGTTTGATCAAATTCACTCATCAGAATCTATCTGTTTCCTGTGTGAAGAGTTGATCATTCTTTCTTGGGTTCATGATGAAGGGCCTCATGTGAACTATTGGCAGGAAAAGACAGAACTATGTGGAGGAAGAGAAAGATCATGATCCTGATCTTTGTGTTCCTGACCAATTCAGAGAACGGCTTACTTCATCAAACCGACTCTGGAGTTCATCAAACAACAGTCTCTCTTCAGACCTCCTCCTCTTTCTTCACCCTTTACTGATTTTAAACTTGAAGAATGGCCATTGAAGCTGGTTTTCACGGGGTGGATAGACCCACCAAAGAAGTGGAAAATCTGGGTTGAACAAATGCATTCTTCGTACCAATCCATATGGAAGAAATCTGGAATTTATGAAGCCATTATGGGTTCTACTTATAGAACCCGAAGAAACTATGATCTGTTTTTGAGCCTTGCAGAGAGATGGTGTCCGCTGCCCTTTGTTCATCTGCTTGATTGGCTTCTGTCACCATGGAGGATATCATGGTTTTAGGAGGGTTCTGTGTTACAGGGGAGCCTGTTTTCAAGCCACTTGAAACAACAGAGCTCGTTAATATTGAAGAACAGTTGGAAAAATCGCTGGAATTAGAAACAAAAGTCTCCCGCCACCAGGGATGGATGAAGCAATTCATGGGCGAGGGCAGTGAATTCGAGCACATAGCGTTTCTTTCCCTGTGGCTATCAAGGTATGTTTTTGGCCAAAAGCTTCAGAATACCATTAGTGGGGATTTATTTTCTGTGGCAATTCATCTAGCTCATGGCACTCGCCTTGCTCTTGGACCTGCAGTTCTTGCCAGCATTTATAGAGACATGAGTTTGTTGAAGGGAACAATTATGCATTCATTAGAATTATTGATGAATGGAAGAGATGATGAATTTTTTTCACTCACTCTCCAGGCCCCTCTTCGCCTTGTTCAGGTTTGGGCTTGGGAGGAGTTTCCCGGGCTGCAGCCGGTGCCTAATGCCATGAACTATGAACCAGAAACCCGGTGGCATGGTTCGAAAATGTTGGTAATTGAGGATGTGAGGATGGTTTTAGATTCAGCTCAAGATACTTTTCAATGGCGGCCTTATGCGACCCCAACGGGGAATTGGCCTTTCCCCAAGTTTTACCCTGAAAAAGAAGAGTGGATGGTGATATATCCTCATTCGGATCAAGAATTGCAGTCGTTTGCTCAATGCTTGAGGGTGTGTGAGCTGGTTGGAATAGACTGTTTAGAACTGTATCTCCCTCCTTAGGGTATATGCAGTTTAGGATTGATCAAGATCTTCCATGTACTGTTACTAGATTCCTTAAGAATCCTGAAACTGCCTGGAGTAATTACAGTAAGCTGATTTGGAATGCGAAATTGTATGTTCCGGCTCGGCTCTTTGAGGCTGATGTTACAACCAGATACTTGGCATGGTGGAAGCAGTTCGCTGGGAAACCGCAAGCTGATTTTACAGGCATAGTAAGGAGGCCAAGAAGTTCGAGGAGATGTCGAAGATCTCCATGGGGTTCAACGATTAAAAAAGAAGTTGCTGCTGATGATGATGCTGAGGTTCCTCCTGGTTTTCCTCCCAAACACAGGTAATGACCAAACCCCCAAGACTTCAGAGAGCGCCAGTAGTTCAATAGGAAAGAAAGAAGGCAATGATGCTGAGAGTTTCCTCCTGGTTTTCCTCCCAAACACAAGATGACAAACCCCAAGACTTCAGAGAGCTATCTCAGTAGTTCAATAGGAAAGAAAGAAGGCAATGATGCTGATGTTCCTCCTGGTTTTGAGCCCAAATACAAGATGACAAACCCCAAGACTTCAGAGAGCTATCTCAGTAGTTCAATAGGAAAGAAAGAAGGCAATGATGCTGATGTTCCTCCTGGTTTTGAGCCCAAACACAAGATGATAAACCCCCAAGACTTCAGAGCTATCTCAGCAGTTCAATGGAAAGAAAGAAGGCAATGATGCTGAGGTTCCTCCTGGTTTTCCTCCCAAACACAAGATGACAAACCCCAAGACTTCAGAGAGCTATCTCAGTAGTTCAATAGGAAAGAAAGAAGGCAATGATGCTGCTGTTCCTCCTGGTTTTGAGCCCAAACACAAGATGACAAACCCCAAGACTGAAGGCTATCTCAGTAGTTCAATAGGAAAGAAAGAAGGCAATGATGCTGATGTTCCTCCTGGTTTTGAGCCCAAACACAAGATGATAAACCCCAAGACTTCAGAGAGCTATCTCAGCAGTTCAATAGGAAAGAAAGAAGGCAATGATGCTGAGGTTCCTCCTGGTTTTCCTCCCAAACACAAGATGACAAACCCCAAGACTTCAGAGAGCTATCTCAGTAGTTCAATAGGAAGAAAGGCAATGATGCTGCTGTTCCTCCTGGTTTTGAGCCCAAACACAAGATGACAAACCCCAAGACTTCAGAGAGCTATCTCAGTAGTTCAATAGGAAAGAAAGAAGGCAATGATGCTGATGTTCCTCCTGGTTTTGAGCCCAAACACAAGATGACAAACACAAGACTTCCAAAGAGCTATCTCGGTAGTTCAATAGGAAAGAAAGAAGGCAATGATGCTGATGTTCCTCCTGGTTTTTACAGGCCCAAAGCAAGCTGATACACTGCTTAGAAAAAATTATGCAGAATGAAGGTGTGCCGAGATGCAGGGGAATGCCAACGGATCAGGAAAATACATAGCTGCAGTGATGTTTATAGCACCCCAGAAATGAGATGAAGATGAAGCACAACAGAGGGCTACAGAGCAGTTGAGGGTCAGGACTGGAACTTGAACTTCGTATCAGCCGGCTCGAAAGAGTGATTGCTGACATGAAAGCAGAAAGATTGGCTGCATATTCGACTAGCATCAGAAAGTTATAGTTTTACATATTTACAGATGAATGGATGATACTCATGTACAGATCTTGGCGGGTTTCATATAGTCAACAAAAATTATTTAGTGTTAACTTGACGGTGGAAGAAATTTTGAATAGCAACAAAAAAGATGTTCTGTTTTCTGCTTTCTAAACTGTGCCTTTGTTTTATAGGAAGAAGCTTTGAATTGTACTGTGAGATTTGATGTCATTCAGCCTCTTTGTTGGTCTTTTTTTACAATCTTAAAGGTACATCAATACAGACATCATTGTTTATTTGTTCTGATTTCTGATTTTCAAGGAGGGTGGAAGACCTTGAATGTATCGTATTGACCCAGAAGATTGAGCATAGAAAACAAGCTGATTTAAAACTGTTCTTGAAAATGGTTTTTTGAATACATAGAAAACACCATTTTGTTGTTTTTTGAAAAACTGTTCTTATTCTTTGAATTTAGTGTTCAGAACAAAAAAAAAAAAAAGAAACAGCGTGTTTCTTCTTTCTTTGTTTTTCGAGACAAAAATAGTTTCAAAAGCTGTGCTTAAAAGACCCTTAGGTGCTGTGCCATTGCTAGTGAATAAAAGAAGCTGGACATGTGCCTTGCCTAATTATTGAAATTCAGTTAGAGGAACAAATCTTTTGTTCCTAAATCATAGGAGCATGGGTAGAGAAAATCAGACAATGCATGCCCATTTGTCCTAAACGTCTTCTGAAATTAAGAGAGAAATAAATAAGACCACGTGCGTTGACTAATTATTGAAAATTCAGTTATACAGGATTTGAACCCGTTTGACTTTAACTAATTTTTGAAAAAACCGGTACAGAGAAAGAGAGGTAGTTATGGAACGTTGCTTTCTGAATTTAGCAAAGTTTGACTACCTCAATTCCCTCTCCGGATTGAAAGGCTTTGGAGGGAAATGATGAAGCAAAACCAGCATGGCGGGAAAATCTGTTGTTTCCTGCAAGGCCACAAAAGATCTGGTTCTTTACAGGGCCAAGGTTTTTTTGTTTCTCAGCCACCATAGTCCTGAATTGAGTCCATCTCTGGGCAGCACTGAGATTGAACTCTCTATCAAATTGGAGATTCAGGTGGAGGCTGTAATGAGTTGTTTGAGTCAGCATTTCATTATGGACTGAAGGAAGAAGAGGGGAAAGAAAAGATGAAGTGCTTTCATGTTTCATGTGGATAACCAAGATCGCAGGGAGGTCATTCAAGAAGAGCCTTCAGATTACAAGGATCGAAAACATAGTTCATTTGCTAACATCTCTTTCCAATCCGGTAAACTTCTATATTTCAAGAGTACAGAAGATTGCCCATTTGAATCCTCTCCATCCATCCATCCATATTTTATCACATTGATTGGTGTCGTCGTGCAGATAGCAGCAGGAGATATATAACAAATATTGGTGATGGAAATCTGTCTACCCGGATTTTCACTTTTCGCGAGTTATCTCTCTGCTACCAGGAACTTCAAACGTGATTGTTTGCTGGGGCAAGGCGGTTTGGGAGAAGTGTACAAAGGCCGCATTGACAACCCAACCCAAGTACTATTGCTATCCTTTTAAATTTTTTTTTTTCTCAGCAGGAAGGAAGATGATCTTGAAGCTGACCTTATAAACGTTCCCATGTTTTTTATCATCTCATGACTTAGGCTGTTGCCATTAAGAAACTGGACAGGAATGGATTCCAAGGAAACCGGGAATTCCTCGTTGAGGTTCTGATGTTGAGTCTCCTCCACCATCCCAATTTTGTCAATTTGGTAGGATATTGTGCAGATGGAGATCAAAGGATTTTAGTTTATGAATTACATGGCAATGGTTCCTGGAATCTATCTTTGGTGTCCCCCGAAGTACTCTCTGCTTCTTCTTCTTCTTCTTCTTCTTCTTTTTCTCTGATATACATCGGTAATGGTTTATGTAGTAGAGTGATGGTAGAAACTCCGGTTTTATTTTTCCAGATTTATCGCAAAACAGGAAGCCTCTAGACTGGCGCACCCGGATGAGAATTGCTGAAGGAGCAGCAAAAGGACTTGAATACCTGCATGAAACAGCCAGTCCCCCAGTTATTTACAGAGACTTCAAAGCAGCAAACATATTGTTGGATGAGAATTTCAATCCAAAGCTCTCAGATTTCGGACTTGCCAAGGTAGGTCCGACTGGGGATAAGACTCATGTCTCCACCAGGGTGATAGGGACATACGGCTGTGTGTAATTATGCCCTCACAGGCCAGCTGACTACAATGTCCGATGTGTACAGCTTTGGAGTTGTGTTTTGGAGATCATCACGGGGCGGAGTCATCGGCTGCAAGTTAAGTCATGAGCAGAACCTAATTACTTGGGTATGTTTCAATCTGCCAAACCAACCCATGAATTCTCTCTCATAGATATTGGATTGGGTGCTGAAATTGATCAGAAATACTTGTTTCTGATATATGCATCAGGCACAGCCACTGCTTAAAGACAGGAGTTTTTTCGACTTAATAGCAGACCCTTTGCTAGAAGGAAACTACCCAACAAAGGGTCTCTACCAAGCACTTGCAATTACGCTATGTCTCCAAGGAGACGGTACGCGGCCTTTGATCAGCGACGTTGTCGTAGCTCTTGCATACTTATCTGGAAAAGAAATTAAGGATGAGAATGTAGAAGAAGACAATGTGGCATCAGATACTGTTGATATAAACAATGAAGATGGAGGCACTGAGAATAGAGGCCGTGATGATAGAGGTCTTGAGACCGACGATACACCAGAGGCTCGATAGATCAGAGAAGTTAGGGTCAGTGAATGTAAAAAGAGAGATTAACGGGCCTGTCTTGAAAACTGTTCTTAGAAACAATTTTTGAAGACAAAGAACAACATCATTTCGGTGTTCTCTGAAAACTCTTCTTCTTTGAGTGTTTTTGTGCTCTTTGTTTTAGGAGCACTTAAAAAAAAAATATATATATATATATATATATATATTTCCCTATTTTTGTTCTTCTTGCTGAGAATAAAACAGTTTTCAAAAGCAATAAACAAACAGACCCTAAGAATTGAAAACATACTACAACTTTGTCTTGCATTATGATACCAACAACATCACCCTTCCTCAGCATTTGTTTTTTCTTGATAATTTAGTGAAAATGTTGCTCTCGTTTATCATTATACAGCTTGCATTGTCATAGGCATTTCTAATTGGACAGAGGCAGGGAGAAGATTTTCCTTTCTGTTAATGATATCAACTGCACATTCCTCAATCAACTCAACTGAAAACTAGAACCTCATCTGAAACAAAGCCATACATTGACTGCTAAATTGCATAGGCTGGTGACAGCTTAAATCTTAAAAGATGGAACTCATATTCATTGCCAGCTTCAATCAAATCAAATAATGTTGCAATGCTATCAAAATCATTTATGTTCATTTTTTAGTTATTCAACTTAGATATGTGACATATAACATGTATAAACCCAATCAACCAATCAAAAAGGTCTTAATATGAAATACAATCACACTTCCTGATGGGCTATAACAAGTTTGGGTTTACTTCTCAAGCCTTTGCAGATCAATTCCCCAGGAAGATGCCAACTGCAACAAGAGTTGATCGGGCATTGCACCTTCCCAGTCCTCAGGTGGGTCTGTTGTCGAAGAAGCTTCATTTAAGTTCAACAAAATCTCCTTCTTTACTTCCATTGGAATTCCCATGAAATCTGGTCCATTTTCCATTACTATATCTACCAACTGGAGGAGGCAATTAAAATAAAACCAAGTGTTAAGGTTCAGACAAATCATCATCTTCATTTGAAGGTAGGTTCCCACATATATTTAATTTGTCTAGAGAAATCAGAGAAAGGAAGAGTACATTGGAAAGCATTTTAATGCTACAAAAATAACAATTGATTAAGAGGAAAGAGGGGGTATATGGTATCACATTAAACTTCCAATCTCTTAAGGTAGAAACGTGAAGGTCAGTTTTGAAATGTTGGAATAGAGAAGGGGAATAAAACATCAATTTCATTGATGTGTTTGGATTATTTTTAAAATGGGAATGGAAATAAAAATTTCAATAGCATGGAAGCCAAATCTCACTCGTTCTAGGATTTTGATTTCTCTCTTCTACAAGGTATTGTGATTCATCTCCATCCCATTCCTATTTCAATCCCAATATCAAACACGTCATCTTCCTATTATTTTTCCAGCAGCAGCATGAGTAAAGATCATATTGCCAAACAAGAATACTCATAATTTTAGAACACTTATGATATTTTTTTTTTCATGGTCTGAATCATTTTGAAGAATAACTTTTCCCAGCAGCAGCATGAGTTAAAATCATACGCCAAACAAAGGCTACCCATAACTTAAGAACACCTGTGATTTTCTTTTCTTTTTCGCAGTCTAAATCATTTGAAGAAATAAATTTCAGAGAAGACAAATAAAACGGTTGAAAAAGGACCAAAATTTAGAAAACATACCTGTTGAATCCAAGACAAACAAATATCAAATAAATTCTGTTCAACAAAAACTACTTGACATGTAAAGTCTCACTTGCTACATCATTTGAGAGTTGATCAATTACAGGGCCTGATCTGTCCATAAGCTTCACAAGCAAGAGGTCATCCCCTGTTGATAAAACTTCTGCATAAGCTGAATCCATATCACCCACATGAAGTGCATCCATTGCATTGCTCCAAGAAGTCCAGACTGGATCTCGCTCTGGCACAACATTATCATCCCCCATAGCTTCTGCAGTCAATTCAGGCATAGGTACTCTTGCAGTTCGAGTTGCTCCACCATCTTCCCCAGCCACCCGAATTGCTTCCAGAGTAGCTTCATCTTTTGAAGCTTGCCAGACACTTCTAGCAGAAGGCCCCTCACCAAACCTAACAGGTGCAGCCCCTTTATCCCAAGCTCTCCTGTTACCAACTTGATCACTCTCATGTTCAGCTTTTGGCGATCTACCATCTGAGGACCACTCCTGAGAGCTTTCCTAGACCCCATTTGCACATTTTTGGGAGCACCATATGAAGGAAAATCCCAGGCCTCAGCAGTGTCAGATCTCCATGGTGGACCCCTACCCCTCATACCGGAAGCAATTCCATCTGAAGGGGCAAATCTTTCCCCAAATGGAATTCGTCCATCACTGCCCCTTCCTAACTTGACACCTGAGTAATCAGGGAAGCCATTATACTTGCCTAAAGACCTATTGGAGGATCCCTCAAATCCCACCATAAAATTGCCGCCTCGCCTACTAGATGATATTGACAAATCCCGTGCCATGTCTTCAACAACTCTCTCAAGGCCCCGCACTCTGTTCTCTAAAGTCACCATGCTATCATGAGACCCACCCATGAAGTCCTGCAACATAAATATGTTGTTAACTAAAATCAGATTTGGAAACTATTTCCCTAATCCAAATATATTAAATGTACCTGCAACATATTCATAAGATGAGCTTGTTGTCTCTCCAGTTGCAATAGTTGTCTCTGTATGGCTAACCAGTTTCCTTTGTTATTCATGAAAGATCCCTCAGATTGAACATCAGCTTTGGGAAAACCCACACGACTGCCAAATGACTCCCTTTGGCTTATATCAATCCTGTCATCGATATCAAATGCTCTTGCTCTTTCTTTTCCATTTACTCGCTCATCAGCCCATTTATTCTGTGCAGCTACGTCAAAGTCTCGTTGTTTAGAAAACAAGCTAGCATTTTCTCTCTCTGTATTACGATATTTAATGTTTATAGATCCATGAACATCATCCGGCTCCATGAGATTTGACCTTCCCCTCAAATCTGCATCATTTGGCTCTGATTCTTCATTGTGTGTGAGTTTGGGAATTAAAGACATCCACGAGGACAACAACTTCTACGAATAATCTGAACCCCTTGTTTCAAGTTTCTGGAAAAATTCGAAGTTCAGCTCTTTGTCAGTTAAAGAGGCAGCATTTTCTTCTTTAATATCCTGCTTTGTCCCGGTATGCTACCACCCTGGGTTTTGGAAACAGAATCATTAGCAGGGGAACCACTAGATGAATCCTTCCCTGATGCCTCTGTTTTTCTTTCCCCAGGATTTGAAACTTTTGTGCTATTCTTGTCAGAAACCTCAGCTGTCTCTGAATTTTCACCATCTGGAGCATTACAAAAAAAAACACCAATAATAGATTAACATTAGATATTTGGACAAAATAAAGGAGGAAATTTTCTTCTGCCTTTACCATGAGATTTAGCTTTCTGATCATCTGCAACCCCATCTCCTTTTCCTGCAACTTTCTTCCCATAGCTGCAATGCTTCAGTCATGCTATCTCTCTGAGCTTTATCTGAAAAAACAGTTCAAAGTTTCACATGTCAGCTGCCAAACATGAGTAAGATATCAAAGCAAAAAATTTATGGTCAGTGCTCAATGGAGGTTAACATATAACCACTAAGAATTCACAACCACCAAAGAGGACAAGCACAAGTGAAAGCAATGAATATTAGAAGATGAACTTCAAACAAGATAACTTTGCTTCCTGAGAAGCTTTCTATGTTGCAATTGCACCAATGAAAATGGCATACTCCAGGGTAGCTCTATTGATTGTAAGGCACAACCCCATATTTGTTTTTAATGTTTCTAAATCCTCATCTTATCTTTAGTAAACTTCCTTTAGAAAATTCTACCATTCCCTCAAAATTTGAAATGCTTTACATAGTTGTTCATCTTGGATAATATACTTCAGAGTCTATAGAACATGTTCAGCAAATCTCATCATTCCAAATAGCTTTGCACTTAGCAAGTATAAATTGGATTCAGAATTTATCTGTAACATATTCTCATTCAGTTTTTTTGTGGTTTGGACAATGACTAGCTAGCCACGATAATAGTCAAATTTGGGTGTTTAGAGCCTGTATTAGAATCATTCTTTTAGAAATCTCCCCTCTATGATTTCTTGATGCAGCTCCGGAACAAAAGATTTGAAGAACTTTAAGAGATGGTGCTAAATCTAGACAGGGAGGACAGATAGTTATGCACATAGCCAACTTGCAAATTGATGGTATTCTAGTGTTCCACTGGTCCTATTTACTGCGATTAATTGGGTTTGAATTCTCAAGTTTTATTGCCTTTGGTACTGTTGGTTTAAGAACTAGATTTATGCTATAATACCGACTTCACTTCTCAGTGTAAGGGATTGAATTACAAACTTGTATACAACATGTATTTTTGCACTTGACATTTTATTAAAATATCCACTATTGTAGCCTTTTGAAAAGAGTGGCAGCTTTGGCTTGATTCTCTTGGAAGTATTAGATATCTTCAGCATGATTGTCCATCACAAACACAAAGGTTTCAACTACATGGCTCCAAAATAGGAGTGCTACAAACAAAGGGATGAGTGTTTGATGAGTGATGATGAGGCAAAAAGGGTAAGCAAAAACTGGGATTGTTGTTGACATGCCAAAGGGCAAAACACAACTTTTTCCCCATTAGATTCATGGCGGAAGATGTAAGCACGTAGTAAAGTGCTTGATGAGTGGTGACATGGCAAAACAGGTAAAAACTGGGTTGTTGTGCAGAAGAAAAATAATTTAAAATAATACCTTGTCAAAGCGGCAAGCCTCAAGTGCTGCCAGTATAGAAGCAGGTCCATCCATGATCAAGTTGTTTGAATGCAGAGCTAAGGTACTTAATGTGTCAGCTGCAGCCTTGCGAGTTGCCCAATCAGGACTCCCAAGGCAGTCATGAATGCTTTAACAATGCTTCCAAGTTTTGTGGTGCAATATTTCACAAGAGTTCATAAATCCCATTCACCACATGATGTATAACATAAAATTATCAAGCATGACAAGTAATGAAAATTAAGAGTGGTTATGAAGTATCAAGTGGAGAAATGTAAGTGCTCTTTTCTTTGATGAGGTAAGTGCTGCGTTTCTTAACTATCTTCTTTTTTTCTCTTTTTCGAAAAGCAATGTAAGGGCATATTTCCTTTTTTTTCTTTTGCTATATGATGTAAGTGCATATTTCTTATGCACGATGGGCAGGGATAAAAGAAATAAATAGAAAAGAAAACCAAAAACATAAGTAAGAATCTGCTTGAACCGTAATAACTTGCTTATGGCTTCAATACAAACATCATATATGTAGGCTAAATGAAACCATCCTTTCATCTCACTCGAATAAAAATCAAAACATGTGTCACTGATATCTGATCAAGCTGTTCAAACTCATTCAATTAAATTTTGCACTATGTCACAAACTAGAATTCCCCTTTAAGAGTGTACTTCCCCTACTTAACATATTACATCAATATACACACTAATGAGAAGAAACAAAAGAAAGACCCAATAATCTTCTGCCAGACTTATGAATTAATAATCGGAAGAAAGAACAAAAAATTTACGAACCATGATCCCATAATCAGATACGATTCAAATTCCAATCCTTTCGTCACCATAATTCATAGCAATCCAAAATCGGGCAAAAAATTTTCAACCATATCATCATGTTTGGGCCCTAAGTTTCTCTTTTCTTACCTCACTCCATTACATCATAAATTTGAAACTTTTTTCTGTTCAACTTGCTGATAGATCCTCAGGTGGACTACCTATTCTTGGTTGACAGTTAGGATACTCCACCCACTCAGAAAACAGATAGGGCCCCTCTTAGACAGCTCCCGGTCTCAATGGACAATACTGAATAAACAAAGTTTCCCACTGGTGGAACAATTTCAATGGCCTCTACTCCACCCAACAAGAAGAATCTGCCCTTCTCACTGCTCAACTAAACTTGTGCATATATCCCTTTCCCTTGGGAGACAGAGCAGGAAAGCAAAAGCAAATTCCTTGAAGAAGAAGGGTCAATGTGGAGTGGGGATCACTGAGAGAACAAGATATTTGGAGACGCTATCCGTGCTAAGAAGCAGAGCAAAGCTCAAAAGGAACAAGGCACGCTGGGGCAACTACCAAGGTTCCCCCCCAGCTTATCATCATCTCCTTGTCCTAAGACTTCTTAATAATAAAAGGGAGCAAAATTTGAACATTACCATCAAATTTTCATAATAAATATCATTAGTCTAAGTTCTGGAATCTTCTGATACCTTAGCAACCAAATTGACCATATATTTCAACCTCACTATCAAAACTAAATTGCAAAAAACAAGGCTAGAAAACAAAAACTCAGGATTTATCAACCACATGATCAAACCTGAGACAAGCTTCCCACAACAGGCAAAAGTGAAGCCTTTGCTAAGAAATTGGGGTTGTTCAGCAATTTGCAGACCCTCGAGCAGAGCTTCTGAAAGGCACCCACAGGGGGGTCAGTTGCACATTCCACCATCTTAGCCAAGCACATTGCAGCCCCAGATTGAACCCCCTTGTTCTGCTCAATCATTGCCTCAAACAGAGGCTTCACAAAGAGCGAAACCACAGACCCAAATTCCCCCCATTATCCACATCACCCTTCAAGTACAGAAGACAGAGTGCCAATGGCGTCGGCACGCATCCGGACACCAGTATCAAGTCCTTGAGGCGGCGGACAATGTGGGAGATGATTTTGGTGAGGTGGGTGGAGGTGGAATCAGGGTGGGAGGTGCAGGAGGGCAAGGAGCCGGAGAGACTCCTTCTTGACAAAGGGTTTGGGATCGGAGGAGGCCTCGTAGAGACAATTTAGGAGAATAGACACTCCCGAATCTGCTGATAGGTTCTGGATGATATTGTAGAGGTCGTCAACCGCAATTTGGTGGGTGTCGCGGTCGGACAGCTTGGAGAGGGAGGTCAGAATGCGCTGCTTGAGCTCCACCATGGCGAGGTGAGTGGAGACGGAAGAAGAGGTTGATCTGCCTGAGGACTGTGAAGATGATAGATTTGGGGCTTTTACAGGTTTTGACGGCGCCATTGTTGGGGGCGATAGAAGCTAGGACTGTGAGATAATGTAATGGAGAAAGAGAGTGCAAATCGGAGGAGAATGAGAGGCCAAACCCAAATGGGGGAAAGACAGAGAGAGAGACTGAGGCAAGAGAGATTTTGAGGAGATTAGCCCAAATGTTTAACAGACAAGAGAAAAAGGAAGAGTTAGAAGCAAAGAAGATAAAGTGTGATTGCAGAGGAATAGAGAGAAAGAGAGAGAGGTAGTGTGAGGGCTAAGGAAAGAGAGAAGGAGGGGTGTCACCCACCATCGGAAAGGAAAATCAAAGCTACCATTTCTTAGTCACACCCTCATTCAGATCTCCGAAACTCGGTACAGTAGAAATTTCTTGTTTAATTTTTTAAAAATAGAGATCCGGGTCTCAAACATTGGATTAGATAGATGATAGATCCAGATTCATACTTATTGGACGGATTGTTAGTGGGCTTATATCCGCTTCACTTTTGTCAATTTGGTGGGTTTTGGCCCCGTGGATAACTGCTCTTTTCCTCTTTTCTGTTTTTTTTTCAGCAAATCATAATAGTAATGATAATAAATATTTTATCACTTTCCAAATAAGTCTACAAATGTGTTTTCTATTTGAAATTTAAGTATTATTTTATTGAATGATTTTTCAAAATCTACTATTTAAGAATTATTTTTTAAACGTCCCTTTCTGAACAGTTGGAATCAAATTAGATCACACTTGTTTTTTTAATCAAACTAGATTTACACTTATTGAACATCAAATGGAAAACCAGTCTATTGCTAATCTTTAGACCTCTTTAGATGTAAAGGAGCAAATGGGACATTTAATAATAATTATTATTATTATTATTATTTATTATTATTATTATTATTATTATTATTATTGTTATTAGTGTAGCTTATCTTGGATAAAGGATAGTTGAAGCTTATAACCTAACTCAATGGCATTTTACAACTTTGTATCTTATTACTGTTTCTCTTAGTTAAATCTTGAATTCTAAATAAAAACTTTTGTCTTTAGAATAAGATTTTTTGAGTTCTAAAAAAAATAATAATATTTTTTTCTTGTCTCCACTAATTATAAGATATTTATTGTATTATAGTCAAGGTCAAGTAAGTAAAGAATGTCAATAAATTATTCTCTTGAAAAATCACAACAAATATGTAATTGTGTTTGAGGTTGATCTTCATTTAACCAAGAATGAAGGTCTTCAGGTTTGATTCTAATAAGATGATCAATGCAATAGCCTGGTGAGATTCATGCAATTTGATTTCACATTTAGGGTGTGAAAGACATATATGTAAAGATTAGTTATGTTAATTTTGTAAAATGATATGATGATTCATATTATTTCTTGGTGTCAAATTTAGAAGAATAATGAAATTAAAAATGATAATTATACAATAATTATTGAAACTAAAATAAAATCAGGGATATTGAAATGTTGGAGGGAGCTGAATCTTCAGGCATGAAAAACACTTAAATTGTATCTTGTAGTTATTTTTAGTAAGAAAAAAAAATAACATAATTTAATTATATTTTTGAATTTGTAATACACCTAACAAATTATTTCTATTAATGTAGCAGCCCCCTGTTTGATTTCACATTTAAGGTGTGAAAGACATATATGTAAAGAACAGTCATGTTTTTTTACAGCAAAAAATACCTTTTTTTTTTACAGCTCATTTATGTTAATTTTGTAAGATGATATGATTCTTATTATATTTTAGTCTCAAATTAAGAAGGATACTGAAATTAAAAATGATAATTATAGAATAATTATTGAAACCACGTAAAATTCGGTATATTGAGATGTTGGAGGGAGCTGAATCTTTTAGGTAATAAAAAATAGTTAGGGACCCTTGATTTTTTTTATTTAACTTGATGTTGAATAAGGCTTAATAGTATTAAGTATTAGATTGTTTATTTTTTTTTATTGTTTGTTTTTATATCTTGCAATGTTACAGAAAAATAATTTAGGTAAGTTCTTGTTGTATGTAATCATGATATAATTTTATTATTAAAAATATTTTATTTTTTCAAAGAATAGAAATATTTAGTTAAAATACATCAAATAAAAAAGTTTATAAAACTAATCATTTCCATGTTTTTTTCTTGAAGAATGATTCATAATGGACAAAAATATCATTTTCTATTTCATTGATTTAAGTATATCTTTGAAAAGAAAGTGTTATTTTTATAATAAAATAATGAGGGTTTTTTTTTTGTCAAAATGAGGTTAAAAATTAATGAAGGGTTTTATTTCTAAAATTTAGTTTTCAAAAGATCTTTTGATCACATCACTGTTACTATTATGATAAAGTCAAAAAAAAATTGTATAATATATGCATAATATATTAACATATTTACAAAAATTAAAATGATAAATCATTTAACTTTATCAATCTTACAAAAAATAATTATTTTATATAAAATTAATATTTTTTAAAACTAAACATTTTAGTTACAATGTACTAGATTGTCATCCCTTTGGGACTCAATGGGTCACGTGATCATAAAATTAATAATTTAAAAAATAATAGATTTATGAAACCAAAATTAAAAATATTTATGTTCAGAAACTTAAAATATTTTGTACATATTCTAATTAATAACTTTTTCTGAATAGAAAATGTTAAATATTTTGTATTTTCTAAGATATGTTGGTGATATTTCTTGTCATAATTAATCTCATTTTAAAATTTTGAATCTTATTATTGTTTCGCTCAGTTAAATCTTAAACCCTAAATTGGATTTTCTTTTTTCTCATTTATATCAAATATGTAAAGAATGTCGAAGTAATTATTCTCTTAAAAATTCCTAACAGATATGTGTAATCATGTTTGATGCTAATTTCCTTCTAATGTGAATTGGAGGTCTTCTGGTTTCATGACATTAAGATGAATAATACAACATTTTTTATGCCTTCTAAGATGAAGGAAATCAATATCTACTGTACTTGTAAAATAGTTTTGTTTCAAATTAAAGATCAGGGGTTCAAACATTATTATAAGCTTTCTTTTTTTTTCCAAAATTTAAGGAGGGCATTTGCCCCTTTAAAGCATAATGTGGCTATGCCACTCCTTCATAGGGTTATATTAAAAGTTATCAACAATAAGTCGGTTTTTGTTTAATTTAATGTTTAATAGATCTTTTATTTTGAATATTGGTTAATAATATTAGTATTAAGTTATTTGTTTTTTTAATACTTTATTTCTATCAAGTATTAAATCATTTAAAAAAAATTATATGTTAATATTATTATCACTGATATAACAAGAATGAAATATCATCATTAATTAATGATCTAAATTGTTTGATTTGAAAACCGTAAAGTTTTCATATCCTAATATTATTCTCAACTTTTTAACCAATAATAATCATCTAGTTAGTAAATTTGGTCAACCTAATTTCAAAACTTATATCAATTATACATACTATGTAAATCTAAAACTTCTAAAACATATTCTATCTTTAAAATATTAATTATTAAATGATTATTTCTAAAGTCCACTTATTCTCTATTTTTCTGACTATATTGCACTATAGGTTTTCTTCCTCGATCATTTCACTAATCTTAATATACTATATTTCATTATTATTATTACTATTGTCATCACATTATCAAAGAATTATCAACCTTAAGATAAGCCATTAGGCGCTTACGATAATGAGTTCGAGTTCAATCGAGCCTCGAATGAGTCTAATATTTGTTCTAAATACTGTCTGAGTTTTGATGTAGCTTTGATCGAATGAGTCCGAATAAATATAAGTCGCCTTGTTTCATTAGCACCCCTAATTATTATATATCTGTCTCAGAAGAATCGTGTATAGAATATATATATATATCAATGCTTTATACTAACTTATTAATATAATTTATAGAAGAATATCCTATTCTCTTACATCTTTTTTAAAGAAATTAATTATTTTTAAAATAAATATATTTATAACTAAATAAATAATAAAAATGTATGATTGTTTAAGAATAAAAAAATAGAGATATATTATTTATGTCATTCCCTAAAGTAGAAATATAAAATTAAAAAAAAAACTTTTAAAATTTTATATACAAAAATATTCGAATTTCTCGAGAGCTTTTCGAGTCGAGTTACAAGTTGCTTAACTCGACTAGTTAACATTTCAAGTCGAGCTCAAGTTCGAGCTCGAGTCGAGCTCACACGAGTCGAGTTTTGATCGAATCAAGTCCGAGTAGCTTGCGAGTTGTCTCGTCTCATTAGCACCCCTAATTATTATTATATATCATAGTTTACAATGAAATGTCATTAAGAAAAATCTAAAATATTCAAAATCATCTTATGAATCTAAAAATAATAATCTTTGAATCAAAACTTTATCTAGAAAACCGATTTTTGTATTTTATATCTCCCAAACTTTTTGCTAGGATTCCCAACTTCAATGCGATGCTTTCTTAAGCATCTTTTATGGTAAAAAGAGCTATATTAATAAAGAATATATCATCGAACACGTATATGAGATGGTTGGAATCTCTCATAGTTTAATTAGTGGTCTTGAGTTTGAACCCAAGGAATGCAATTATGTTCTGTAATGTAGAGTTTTATCGTCCTTATGATCCCTTCCGATTAGTATAAGGAATAGTTTGAGTGTGATATGACTTAAAGACGTCTTTCGCATGTGCACCGCCCGCTCAGAACACCTCATTGACAAAAAAAAATCTAATTTATACCTAAAGCCTTTTAATTGGGAAAATACTTTTCTACCTTATGAAATAAATTAAATTAATTTTAACTTCGTATTTTACCGTTAAAGTTAATTTGGGGGTGTCGTTTGCAATACTTATAATACTCTAGTGAATTCCCCTCAATTCTGAAGGTAGGTTAAGTTAACTTTGGAGAGCTTTTAGGAATGGTAAGGGCAAGACCTAAATTGGATTTAAGAAGGGTTTATATAGGTCCATATAGCTAAAAGATCAATTATAGAATTAAATATTAATTCCAGAAAAAGGATTTGCTATAGTATGAAATGAAGTGAAAGGACCACTAAAAAGAGCTTTTATCTAGCTTAAATCCTTTTAATACTATCATCAAATATATCATGAGACTAAGCATCTTTGTTGGGCTTAATCAAGGGTCTCGCGTATTTAATCAGAGGTCTCGAATGGAAATGCAATATTAAGCCGCTAAGTATACTTTTAAAACTTTACCTTCTTTATGATCAATTTCGAATTTCTGAATGACGATACTAAAGGTGATGCAGCGCACGGACCCGCTCAAAATACCTAATGACAAAAAAAAATCCCTTTAATACTTAAATAAGTATTATTTATATATATATATATATATATATATATATATATATATATATATATATATATATATATATTAATTCTAGCTTTTAAATAAGTTATCAATGTAATCCATGACTATTAGGAAAGACAAACTGATTCCAATAGAATGACATGAAATTTTGAATGACTTATTGTCCTAAAGAATAATAAATAAATACTAGAACAAATAAATCTAAAACTCAATAATTAAGTGGTAAAAGGATTTGATGGACATACAGAAAAATTATAATCGAATTCAAAATAAAATACTATAATATAATATGGAAAGTAAATAAATTTTAAAAAATAATCTAAAACTCAATGAAGTGTGATAGATTGATGCCTTGGTAAAACAATCAATAACTATAATGACAAATGAATCTAAGATATGTTTGAAACGTCTGCCAAATTTGTATGTTTAAAACTAAAAGCATGGTAGATTTATATTCAAAGGGTCATAAATCCTTTATAAAAGACAAACATAAATACAACCACATTGAAATATTAGTTACTTGTGAAGAAACTATAATTAGTCTTACAAAAAAGGATGGGCTCAAAGAGACACATATTGAACAAATAGAACCAAAAAAGTCACATTAATATAATTAGCTCCTGAAACGAGCAAGTACCCAATAAGGGTGAGATCTTAATTAGATATTTATTTAGGAGAAAAATGGAATTGAAACACATTTATAGACAATGTATTCTCTTTCCAAGTGGTTATAACGTCATAAGAAAAGAAAATGACCTTGAACCATTGAATTTGAAAGAATGCCAACATAGAAAAGATAGACTAAATTTGAAATAATTTATAAGGTAGAATTAGATTCATTAGAAAAATGTAAAATATTAGAACTTGAAGTCCAATGTTGGAAGATGTAAAGTATTTTATAACGTAAAGCCAAAACCCTGTTGGACAAAATGAGTATTCATAATAAAGTGCTATGAAAAATAAGATCATGAGGCATTAAACATTACTTATAACATGGAGTTTCTAGAAGAAACTATGTATTAACTCTTATACTAACTCAATTATGTATTATCTCATGGAATATTCTTATGATCATTTAATGGGAGTGTTATAAAGTTTGTAACATTATGAGAATTTTGTAGATGATCATTCACAGTGATATTTGTCTCTTTGAGATTCTCAGTAAAAAGATAAGATTTCTAAGGAAAATTGATTCAGTTCTCTTCCTATTTTCTCTTATCTCTTTCTCATTTTTCTTTCATTTTATTATTCTACAATATTTCAATTTATTATTCCGTGACATAAATATTTTAAATTATTTTCCATATACTTTGAGTAACAATTAAAAAAATAAAATATTTTTTGAATTTTATGTCGACCAGAAATGTTATTACTTTCCAAATAAGTTAAAAAAAAAAAAAAGCGATCTCACACTTGAACTTCAAAGATTATTCTTCAATGGTTTTTTAACATATCGATTACCAAACTTTGTTTTCAATTTAATCGAAAAATGGAATCAGATTAAATCACACATATTAGATACTATGTGAAAAGGTTATCTTTATTATGACTCTTCTTATTTTTATTCCATTAGAAGAAATACTATAAAACTAATTGGAATTTTATTTTATAGTAGCCGATATTCATCGTCTCAAACTTCCCACATCTACGGCTAAGAAGTACGATAATTCGCCACTAGTCATGCTCGTCGTGTCAACGCATTTGATCGCATTTAACATTCGTCAACCCAAACCCCGACATTTAATAATAAACTGCCAACATTCAAGTAACCCAAACTCAATCCATTTTATTATTTTCATAAGTAAAAATGCCAACACGAATACGACCCATTTAATTCGATTATTTAAAAGAATAAAAATTATAATTAATCATTTATACATAAGCTTAACACAAATAACCCATTAAATTTAACATGTTTGTTAATTTTATTAGTTAAATTAATAGGAATTATAATTAATAATTCATATTTAATATAAATAATTTATTAAATAGGTTAATTAATTAACATAATAATTAAACTCAGTCAATTCAAGCTAGGCTTGTCAACACGAATACGACACTTTATTAAACTGAGTGAATGGGTCAACACTTTGATGGCGGACCCCAAACACTTATTATATTCTAACCTGAAACCCGCAAAAACCGTGTTGGATTCGTGTTGTATTCACGTGTCGTGTCAAATTTTATCAGCCCTAATAGCTAGAGTCTCTTTGGATATAAATGACCAAACGAGGTCCCTATTAATAATAGCGATAATGTATAAAAAGCTCTAAATATAAATATAATGTATGTGCTCTTAGATAGGTTAAGTCGGTTCAGTTGTTATATTAATCCACCAAAACATCTTACACTGATAAAAAAAAATCAAGCTTATCAACTCAAATCCTATTTTATAACTATTTTACACATTTTAAATTTATTATTATTCCTCTTAATTAAATGTTAAGGCTACACATTTGAAATTTGTTATTATTCCTCTTAGTTAAATCTTAAACCGGTTCTTAAAGCCTGATTCAAGTGGTGAAAGAAGATAAGTGTACGATAGGTCCTATGTTTGAGTCTTATGAGAATATAATAATACAATAAAGTAATACACAAGTGAATAAATATAAAAAAAAAATGTTAAACCCGAAATCACTGGTGGAGCCCGTATATATGCCCCCTAATTTTATTTATTTTTAAGTATTGCAACCAAACCCGAATCTTATCTTAAAATATACAATTGCTAAAGCATTGGATTAAAGCTTTTAATTACTGGGATTTTTATAAAAATATATATCATTTGTTTGAACGAAAAGTAATAAAGAGGCACAACATACAGAAAAGCCGATTTTCCGTTGATTTTGAAGATAAAGAGAAATATAAACTAAAATTCTGAAATTTATTATTTCTGAAAACTTTAGTTCTACACAGAGAACAATAAATGAGTTTATACATAGAATTATTTAAAATTTAAATATATTTTTATTTTCGCTTCAAATATTATTTCCATTTTTTTTCTCTATTTTCCTCTATATATTTTTTTCTTAGCAAGACTCCATTTGGAACCCGAAAAGTTATAGAGAAAGAAAAAAAATACTAAGAAAAATGATTTTCTCATGTTTGGTTTTATCATAAAAAATATAAAAAATCAAATATAATCAAAATTCTTCAAAATGTTACATATTTTTAAATTTATTACCCCTTATATAACATAGAGAAACAAATGAAATGAGTTTGAATAAAGATCTATAATTAATTTATTAAGTTTAAATTTTTTTTTTTTTTTTTTTTTTAATTTCCTTAGTGATTTCTGATAACAAAAACGTAACCTTATGGCCTATTTGGTTTCCTTTCTTGAAAATCGTTATTGAGAAAAGTTTTTGAAAACATAGATAACATCATTTTTGTATTCTCTAAAAATTTCACTTGTTATTTTCAATTTTACTTGCTAGATTTTCGTAACAAAAAAAAAAAAAAAAACAAACAAACATGTTTTCCTCAAGCTGGTGAATAGAAAATGCTTTAAAAACTTATAAACAAACAAAAAGCTAAGTTTACTCCTCCTAACTTTTAATCCTAGCTCGGCCACTGCTTCAAGATGAATAATACAACATTTTCCATGCCTCTTCGGAGTCATGCACAAGGTATTTGGTTTAAGATTGGTTTGATTTCTCTTCTCTGTATCACTGAAAAATAATCCCTAATCATAAAACATGACATGTAGGTAAGGTACAATAGTTTATGTATTTTGGGATGTATTGCTTTGTAATTATGTTATTTATTTATAACTTTGTTTCATATATCTACCTTCTTGACATAGAACATCACTATATTAGAAGAATTAGATCATAGATATAACAAAAACATAATCTTTTATTTAAGATAATTAAGTTTGAAAAAAAATTATGGAAATTTGGATTGTTGGAGGAAGCTGAATTTAAGTTAATTTTTTCTTAATATTTTATAAATGATACTGATATTGGAAAGAATATGATTTGCTTTGCTATGAAAAAATCATGGGATTTTGTTATTCCACCACAAATATTAGGTTTTTTCAATTTGACTTGGTGATCCAAATTATCCATAATGTTGTATTTTGTAATGCAATTTATAAAATGATTCAATTGCGTTTTGGAGAACGTGGATTATATATGAAAATGACTAATAACTTTTGTTTTTATTTATTTCTAAGTAACAGAAATAATAAAAATCAATGTAAACATTTAAAATTTAGAGAATATTTGTGAATATTGTTTTTATTCAAAGTGATTTTAATATAAATATTTTCAGAATAATTATCTATTAATTGTTTTTTAGAAAAAAAATTGTATTTAACTTTTCAATATTATTATTATAAATGATTTTATAAGATTTTTATAAAAATGTTTCATAAATTTTCATAAATAATATTTTTGCGAAAAGAATTTTAACTAAAGGAACTCTTAATATAACTCTTAAATCAATATCATTTTTTTTTGACAACTAAGTATTTTGTTATAATATATGATTTTTAGTTACTTTATCTTATTTACTCGATCTATTATACTCAATCAATAATAATATTATTTTTCTTTTAAAAAAAAGTTTTTTATATTTTTAAACTTTGAATGCTATACTAACTGAGCTAGATATGTGAACAATATCTTATTAATTATAAATAGCAATATATCACTTCAGATTTTTTTTAAAGTATTATAAAAATATGATGCAAATTAATTTTATTTATTTTCAAAGGAAAAATTCAAATAAAGATAAAATGAGTTAAGTATGAAAAGTACCTAAGCATATCAATGTTAATGTATCATTTGAATATAATGAGCTATGTTTTTTCTTTTAAAAATTAATTAAATAAAAATATTAGGTTTATATTTTCAAAAGAAGAATTTACTATAAAATATTCAATTTGTTCTTTTAATGTAAGTATTGATTTTAAACCAACATTGAGGCTCGTTTAAGAAGCATTTTTAGCAAATAATTATAAAAATAGTTTTTGATAATGGCTTGTCAAAATAATTTTAAAAAATTAATATTTGATATTTATAAAGCAAAATATATTTTATTACTTAAATATATTTTAAAAGTAATTTTTAAGTAAAAATCTCAGAATTAAAAATTTTCAAACAACTCATTTATGTTGCATTTAAGAAAAACCTATTCTTTAAATTTTTTGCCTATCAAACATGTTTTTCTATTTTATTATTTTAGAAAATTATTTTAAAAACAGTTGTATGTAGAAAAACTCTATTGTTTTTCATCAAATAGGTATATATATATATATATATATATATATTGCCATTGTTGATGCCAGGAATGCTGCCTATTTTTTAAAATTGTTTTTAAAAACCTTTTTGAGAAATTTTTTTCAAAATATAAAGAATATAATTTTTATATTCTTTGAAATATTATTAGTAGTTTATTCAAAATTTAGTAATTTTTTTATTTTTTATATTTTTCCAAAAAAAAAAAAGAAGAAGAAGAGAACCGGTATTTTCCTTGTTCATGTTCTTGTTGTTTTTTTTTTTTTTAAACAGTTTTAAAAAATTTATTTCAAAAAAAAAACAGTTTTAAAAAATTGTAACGGTTTATAATTGTCTCACTTTTAGAAATGTACTGTGTTTTTAGTTTTTATTTATTTATTTATAAAATTACCAAATTAGTGTCTATTTGTGCAATAAGCCTCAAATTCTAAAAAAATGTATTTGTGCTATAAGCCCCTATTATTTTCTTCATTTGCAGAAGCTGCACAGGTTCTTTAAACGAATCAAACCTGTCGATTGATTTGAAGCTCAGTCTCCTGCCATCCCCTATTTCTTGGCTCCTCTTCAGTCCAATTCTAGCCTCCTATGGCTCTGGTTGCCCATGATCTGGAGATGCTATATTCGCTAACGTTGAGCAAAAGAAATCGATACATCTCCATTCCAATTTTCATTTCACTTCCTTTTGTTGCTGAGGAACAGAATAAAATCATTTGAAAAAAAAACCCTAAATCTAACAAAAGGTTTCTGATCTATTTGTTCTGTGGGTGTTCTCGGAATTTTTGTTAATTTCTGAAATTGACTGGTGGTTAGAATGCGGAACTCTTCACCCTAACCTATGGTGCGATCGTGCGTCAACTGCTCACGGATCTGGAGGAGGTTGAAGAAGTTAACAAACAGCTCGATCAAATGTAATCTCTTTGTTTCGATTCTGTATAAATATCAATCGTTTTTCTCTTTTGTAGTGGTGTTTTTTTCTTACACTTCTGTATTTCTTCTTAATGCTTTAAAATTTTCTTTTGATTTCATGCTTTATTAGAGTAGTCTGATTTACTTTCCTGTTGTTTGGTTGTTTTTGTTTTACAACAATGAATTTAATTTGGGAAAGTCACATTTTTCTCTGTTTATGGAAGTTGTGTGTGTTTTATATTTTTTGATGTCTCGAAATGTTTAGGCTGATTGGAAATGTAAAAACTTGGTGCTGTTGTCCATGCAAATTCAGAATCTTTGCAAGGGAATTGGTTCGTTTTATGTTATCTAGTGAAATGAAGAATATTACATACGCTGTTAGTTTTGAGGCTTAATCAAAATTTCCAATCAGACTGTGCAGTTAATCCGGAGAATGGCATAGATCTATGCATTTTTTCAACACTGAAAAGTTAGTAGCAGATTTATTTTCATTATATAGAATTAAGCCCGTTGTGTATTTTATGAAAACTAGTAAGTTGTTGAGTGCGTTGAATCGTTAGTGGACCTAAACATGACTCGTTTTTTTCTAAGATCAGGATTGAGTTTCTGGTAATCATCTTGAACTACTTGGGATGAACCTATAAAAGAAAAATCTTGAACTACTTGTTATGAGAGCATTGTTGAAATGGTTTTGCTATCAATATTTTATAGGGGTAATAAATTTACAAACCATGCTGTGCGGCCTGTGCCATCATGAATCTCGTCCATTTTTTTCCCAACACTTAGACTTGGAGCATCTAGATTTTTATTTAGTGATAAATGGTACAAGATGTGGCTTCCTTAGAACATTAAACAAAAGAACTCTTAAATATGTGGACACATGATATATAAGTAAATGAATTATAATTATTTTCAATTATATCAGGATCCTTTGATGTCTGATATAGATGCCTGTATTTTTGAAGATACTTCCTATGAGGGGATATTATTTATTTAAGTGTAACCATTTAGAATAATTGCTCCTAAAGATTCACTTCAAGTCATAGTTTTAAAAGGAGCAAGGCGCATCAAGGCGCAATGGCCTCTTGGAGCCTTGAGGCGTACACGTAATGTGTGGACTTTTGTGAAGTGAAATGTGACCTTGGATGCACATCAATTTTATAAAATATGATTCAAAGTATGATTATATTAATAAAAATTAAAGTTTGCTATCATTTGAAAGAAAATTTCTACTTAAAAAGTAGTGAAATTATCTAAATTTCAATATATAATTAGAAATTTCAAGATTAAAAGTGTTTTTAAAAAGGAATTATAGTCTTTAAGGCACGCCTTTTTAGTAAGGCACATGTTTTGGAAGGCGAGGTGCTTTAACCAGGAAGTGGTTGTGCCTTGAGCCTAAGCGTGCCTTTTAAAACTATGCTTCAGGTGGTGCAAGTTGATAATAAATTGGAACTGGATTTAGCATGGGTTGGGGATTAGAATGCATGTGGATAGAACTTAAAACAGGGATTTGAAAACTAAATAATTTCTGGTAGGTCTTTGTCTCTTTTTAGGTTCATTAGGTTTCCTATTGTTGGGAAGTCCGGTTAAATTGATAGGAATTTGATATTTTTATTTCCTTCTCTGATTTTTTCCCCTTCCACAATGGTTGTGATGTCTTTCCATGGATAACCACCCTCTTATTTAGCTCCTATTTGTGGTGCACAATTTCGGAGATTGTAGCTAGTGGATATGTTGCAGTTTTGGTATGCATTGTCAACATTATGCTTTGCAAATTCATAATAAAATAGGAAATATGAGTTTGACATTTTCATCCATGACCACCACGATTTCTCTTGTGTTTGAATTTGAGGTTTGAAGGGGCTCACTGGACTTTTGTCATAGATTTCCTTTCTGGTAAAGTATGGAGAAAGGGAAGGAAAGAAGCATTGGGGTACATTCGTAAGAATATATTTTGGACATGGATCCCTTCCTTTTAACAGATATCAAAATTTTGTGACTATTAGATTCAGCATGGAGATGCTCCCTGATGAAGAAAGGAGATCAATCTTTCTAGTTTTATGTCCATATTATTTTATATGTGAGAGATGGAAGGCTTTAGTGGATTGGACCCTCAAAAAATTAAGAACTGGCATTTTTTCATACTATGTGGCTTATAGAAGAGATCTCAGAAGGAGCCTTGGAGCATCATGTTCATGAGGATGCTTTGAGGATTGTCCTTTTCCTTTTGGATATTCAGTTCTGTCCAGCATTCCACCCAAAGAGGAGAAAAAGATTCAGTCCTATTGCATTCTTTCTAGCCAACTCTCAAGATCAGTGGTTTGGTCATTATGATCTTATTTTGTTGGTATTTGTTTTGCCCTTTCATGTAACTATGACCTTATTTTTCTGTTCGATAATTCTTGGCATAGTGCTAGCTCAATTTGATACAGAATTGCAATTCTGTGTGACACTTAGTGTTCATGTGTTTACAGTATTTGCGGGATACTGGTACAAATATTCTAAACAGGACTGAATGAAATTTAGTTGACTACATAATTGCACAGCATAAACCTGATTCCCATTTGACCAGTTAGTTATTTTTCAGGGGTTATAATATTGGAATACGATTGATTGATGAGTTTCTAGCAAAATCTAATGTCTCCAGATGTGTTGACTTCAAGGAGACAGCTGAAGTAATTGCAAAGGTCTATCATTCTTTCTACAGCTTAATATAATATTCAAATATTTTTTTGATAGGCATATAATAATAAAAAATTGATGACAGAAATTCTCCACCCTGGTAAATCATGGACTAATAGTTTCAATTTTTTTAGCTATAACCCATTTTTCGTTTTAATATAATATTCAAATAATGTATGACCGAAAGTCTCCCCAACAGGTAAACCCTGGATTAATTGTTTCTTCTTGTTTTAACTAAATGCTTGTTCCTTGTATTTACATTTGTATGTGTGTCAGCATGTATATGTATTTCTTTATTTGTTTGTTTTTTGTGTTAGCAAATTTATTTATTTCTCCAGTATCAGAAGACCATTTTTTTATTATCTATTTGGAGTAACATTTGAATTAATACTGATCAGAGTGGAATCTTTGATGAGAAAAATTAGATCTAAGGTGAAATATCTACTGTTGTTGTCTGTGAATGAATATATGCTTATTGGAAAAATTTTATAGAATTGGAAGTACTTCAATAAATAATTATACAAGCAAATGAAACTAATTATAAAGCAGATGGAAATTTTGAAGTAAATTAAGAAATTGCATTAAACAGGAAAGGATGTTTAGCTTGATGTTTACAAATTTTCTGCACTTCACAAGAAGGCTTCAGTTGATATGAATGTACATGAGTGTCTTGCCCCAAAATGAACTAGGTCTAGGTGCATCAACCCCATGATTTTAGACACTAAGACAAAATGTGTGCGTAATTTATGGAGCCCTTTTTTACCTAGGTGTTTCAGTTGGTTAATGCATGTGTGTATGCCTGGACGATAGTCCAGAATCCATTAACTTTGATAGCCAGACCCTTCAACTTCACTTTGCTTACTTGTGTTGGCACAACATGAGTGTGTATGAGATTAAGGTGTACATCTTTTTATCTATACAAAGGCTGAAGTCTCTTTTTGTACATCTTTTTTGGTCAGAGACTAAGATGTCAATAGTGGAGGGACCTATGACCCTTGTTCATTTCATTGATTGGGTGGGTGCTTAGTTTTTGAGGCGTTTTGCTTTTTTTGGTTTCTCTGTAAGGTGAGGTTCTTTGGGTCACCTATTTGCGCCCTTTAATACAATTACTTATCAAAAAAAAAAACATGAGTGTGTATGAGATCCTTACCAGATACTCCTTTACTTTGATGGGCTATTTGATTATAATTGATATGTTTTTTTATTTCTTAACTAAAAAAAAATTGAAAAGAGTTACCTGGAAGTAAACATTTATAAAATATTGAGAGGTAAGAAAATTATGTAGGGACAAAATGGGAAAGAGAGCATTTATCCGAGATATCTACATATTGAGTTTTCTTCTCTCCTCCCTTTTATTATACCTTATCCAAGTGGTCATACCTATTATTTGAGATCCTCTTAGACAAATTCTTATATCCTAAAATTTGGAAGTGTAAAGGATTGGATACCTAAACTCATTCCCATGCCCAATACATGGACCCAAGTCCATGCAACATTGATCCATTAAGTAACATGATAGTCAACTCAACATTTTTCACATGTGTCATTGATCACCCATCATAAGTTTTAATGTAATAAAGGAAATTTTGACTACATGTTCATCTTCTCATTCTTGTGGGAATATGTTGGTTTGGTTTAGTTTCATGTATCTAGATTTGTGATGGACACATGTAGGCATGAATCTTTTGGCAGCATATATTCTGTAATTTCTCACGCCAGATCAAAAATAAGGTAAGTATTTTTGAATTATCTTAACCTGTATGGGAAATGGGACAAGTATTTTGGTAGACATGTGGAAATGCTAATCTGCAAATTAGCTGTGTTACCCCTCGCTAAACCAGGGATTGGTCTGAACATTATTTTCGATAGCTAAAAGCAATTGTACTAAAAGCACCTAAAGAAGGGAACACAAGATTATATATGATGTATACAATGCACCTAGGACCAAAGAAAGAAGAAGGATACACAAAAGACATCACCTGTGCCTCACTTACAACCCTGCGATACATAAGATCAAATAAAGACGACAAACTAAAACCTAAATGCAACCTGACCCAATCCAAGAATATGTATATAAAGAACTGTAAAATAACAGACTGTAAGGATACCCTGACCTGAGCTAGTGCATACTATGTTAATCCATGTCAACCAAACACAATACAGTCAAAACCTAATTCCCTTCCTCTGTTTCTTACAATGTAATTTGTTCTTGTCCTCTTTATTGCTTTGTATTCCCCCTTCATTTTTGGGTCCAGAAATAGCACCTTTTTCCAAAGACTTCTTTAAATCATGTTGATCCCTGTACATTGTGGAGAAAGGACATCATTCCAACCCAAACTGTGCAACCTCAACTTATGCAGTCTACGCTCCGTCTAGGGATTCAAACTGTCTTTGCATAATGTCATTCCCACAATAGTTTTACCGATGTAGTACAAAGGCAAGCAACTATCATGCTCCTCACCGCCTAACTTGATGTAATCCAGATTGGGTTGAACAATTCTAACTTGATATACGATAGGGAGACCGGTTCAACCCCAAATCTGGTCTATGGTTTGCTTTCAGCCTGATCCAACCTTTTTGGTTTCTATCATTGAAATTTGTCTGACAAGCAACAATGTAGTCAGTCAAATGTGTGTTTGTAAGTTGTGATGGATGCATTTCTACCCAGTATTTCCATATTTTTCTTACCTAGTGCTTCTCTGGAAGTGCATCAGAATTTTTGAATCTGAAATTTTCAAGTAGTGTTGCTTGCTGCAATTCTGTAGATCTGCAATATTGGTTGCATTATATTTGTATTATTGTTAACCATGTAACTGTTCTGACTTATAATAATTCTGCACAGGTTGGTTTCAAAATGTTTTTGGGGGTCACTGCATCTGTGACCAATTGGGATGCTGATGGAACAAGTTGCAGTCTTGTTTTCGAGGATAATCCCCTAGTAGATTTTGTCGAGCTTCCTGATACTTGTCAGGGTCTGTACTACTGCAACATCTTGAGTGGAGTTGTTAGAGGAGCTCTAGAAATGGTGAGTTCCTCTCCTTCTGCAGCACAAGTTTGATGCAATCATCCTGCCTTGCGAGGAATCAACTTTACATTTTTACCCAAGGCTTCTTATAAGATTATTTAACAATATGGACATGACCCTAGTCATGTGCTTGACTGGCTTTTATAAGGTGGATTAGGCCTTCAATTTGTGATATTGTACTGGTTTCTTTGAGCTAATGTCATTTATTTAAACTTCTAAATAACATCACAAACCTATCTAAAAAAAAACTTAAATAAATATCTATGGTGATTTATTCTAATAAAAGAGGCATGGGATAAAAGATCCTATGGAGTGGGATGACACTAGTGGGTGAATCTGACAAGGTTAGCAATAATTTAATACCTTTAAGGTGATGAACATAGAACCAAGGCATGTCTTCCATTGTAAGAAGTTTTTCCATTCTAGGCCTTGTGGTTGATATGGTGTACTGTTTAGTTGTTTTGTCTACAGAACCATTAATTTGAATAATGTCATTCTCTGAATATGTTCTTTAATTATCTATTATTTGCCATACATTTGGTAATGGATTGTGTGAATAAATATGTTGATTCATAGTAACTGCTTTTAATTTTCTTCAAGTCTCAGCTACGGTCTTGGCACTATCCTGATGTGAGTCCCAACTTTGGGCTTATGTTTTTCCCTTTTTTCTTTCCACCTTCTTCCCTAATTAGGGAGATTTGGATTTGCCCCCCACCTCTGGTGTATGTGCAAACAAGCACACTTTTTTGCCCCACAAAAATGAGACATTCCGAGGGTGAGCCGTATGATGCAGATAGTGCTCTTGGTTTTCTCACGATCATTCCATGTGCACTTGGCAACATATTTCTTTTTCCTATGTGAAATAAAAAGGCATTTATCCCTTGAGGCGTGTTAGAAATAGTACAGGGTTTAAGTCGTTTGCTTTTAATGGAATGAATGTTTTATCAAAATAATCTTTTAGTTCTTTATCAATCCTCATGCTTCCTTTCCTTTACTATCACCAAATAGTGGGGGTGGAAGAAATGGCATGCATTGTAAGGGAAAATTGACTGTTCATTGTGCAGGAATTTATTTTTATTTTTATTTCCCAAGGTAAAAATATATTTTGAAGTTTTCGATATGTTAGAAGTGAGACCCTTGTGTATAAATATCACGCTCTGTTATATATTTCAGGCTAGTTTTATATTAGGAATTCTGTTTTTGCTTCTTCTTCCTTAGTTTTGTTTTTGTTTCTGTTTGTTAGAGTAACTCCTTCAATGCTTTATGATTTCTTTGGTGCCTAAGTACTAAATTCCTGTCCTTGTTTATAACATATGTGGGTGTGTGTTTTTTTTTTTTTTTTATTAAAATATTTAATGTTCAGGTGTCAATGAAGACCGAAGTCACATGGATCCGCGATATGCTTCGAGGAGATGATGCTTATGAGTTGCAGGTGAAACTTCTGAAGCAAGTTCCAGAAGAATACCCTTACAAAGATGATGAGTAACAAGCTAGCTACTTTTCCTTGATGTTGAGTACATGCAATGAGATGTTTTATTATTGCTTCAACACAGATTCTCGACACAGTTTGAAAGATGTTTGCTTCATATATAATCTGGATCCAATTTTAGAAAGGTTTATTGATTGAATGTGCATAATAGAGGTACACAATGAAAAGGAGGCTATGATCGCATCCATGTGATTCTGATGAAGGAATGTTCTTTGGAATTTAAATTGATCGAATTATATAATACAGTATAATTCAATAGTTTTATATTTGTGATATATTTGAAAGTAATGATTTTTTATAAAATTTGTTATGAAATTTACACTTGCATATTTTTAAAATTTATGTTTGCATACATTAAAGTAGACATATTATTTGTTGATCAAATATATATGAAGTATGAATTTATAATTTGTCAATAAAATATATAAGCGGGGAAACAAGGGTTGAATTTCATAATTTGTCACTATTTTTTTTCTTTAAGACTATGTTTGATTATCGAAAATTATTAAGGAAAATATACGAAAAAGAAAATAGGAAAAAAGTGGAAGAAAAAAAAAACAAAATAGAGTTGAATCTCATTTATTATACTTATTAATTCAAACAAATTTTATTTATTTTAATTCATTAATAAAAAGATTAAATAATTTAATAATTTATAAATATCCGAGTAATTTTACTTATATTTTATTTCTTTAAAATTTTTCATTACATAACCAAACACAAATAATGTTAAAAACCGTGGCATCACCTGAAAAAGGAGAAGGTCTAGACTATAGGGTTTGTTAAAATCCTGTGGATCGGCGATCACCAAAATTTTCAGATAAATCGACCATTTAAATGTTGCTTTTGACTCTTCCAGGCGCGTGATCTCACGCTCGATATGGGCACCGAAATGTCGGTACTTGACCGATATTTCGAAACAACCAATTTTCTCCTGATTTTCCACTCGAAGTCACTAATCGTTTCGGGTCCATCGATGCATCGATATATTTTTTTCGATATCTCACAATTTTTTTAACCTTGTGCATTAGAATGAGATTTGATATGCCTAAATTAATTTAAATTGTCTTGAATAATTAAAACATTAGATTTCAGATGTTAAATTTTATACAACATATATGAGTGTGCTTGATTTTAAACCAATCAAACGTTAAATTAATTAAAATATTACATACTCAAAAAAAAAAAAAAACAAATAAAAATATTACACATGCTTGACTATGAGGGGTCTTTGGTTTTGGTAGTCTAACTTCCAAATTAAAATGACATTGGGTTCTAAATCTGAACTTGCTGTAACTATTTCTAAAAGCAAGCTTTGTTGTACAAAATACCGGGACATGTGATTTGAGTTTCCTCACAAGAAAAGTACACGTAATTTTCTTTTTAGTCTCAAATATCTTTAGAGGGATTTTGAATTTCATCTGGTTCACATGAAACATACTTATGCATGATTATGATGTGAAGCCTTATCTATATTTTTGCTATATATATATAAATTCAAAATTTATTTCTTTATTTGAAAAAGGATGCTGGAGAGTTGTGAATCACGATAACATAAGGGAAATTTTTAATAAGGCTTGATTTATAGATTGGAGGAAACTAAAGTTTATGTATATACTTTGTTAATTGATAGCAAGGAATTTATTTATATAAATTAAATAGTATATAAGTTAAACCGTGTGGATGTGAAGGAGTTATATTGAACGGATAAAAAAGAAGTCATGAAGTTAATGTTAATGAAAACGACTGTCAACTAGGGAATGCCACTTCTTAGAGATCGAGTAAGATTATAATATAAAAGTTTGTTGTTAAAATTGTAGTTTTCAACTACGGGTTCATTTTTGTGCGTTCCATTTCATCTTTGTACTAATGTCATATTTGCCAATTATGTACAAATAAAATATAAGCCCATATCCCCGAGCAATTCCCTTTCTATCGGACTTGGTCCATGATTGTAAGCCTGATTTTATTTTTTTGCTTGAAACTTTTAGTGGTATGACAGCTATCGAAGGAATAAAAAATAAATTGCAGTATTCGGGTTGTTTTGTTGTGAGTAATGTGGGCCACCGAGGTGGGCTTGCGGTTTTATGGAAGAATGAGGGGACTGCTACTATTTTGGGCTCCAATCATAGGTTTATTGATCTGGTGGTTAAACTTGAGGGTGAGGAGCCTTATAGAATGTCTTGTTTTTATGGCTTTGCTGATCGACAAAGAAGAACGTAGCCCTTGGGAGACTCTCGAGACTCAAGCGTTAGTGCATCTATCCCCGCCTTGGGTAATTTTGGGAGACTTCAATGAATTATTGGCACGCAATGAGAAGCGCGGAAGACATGCTCATCCCTTTACGCTTATTTCTAATTTCCGTAAAGCCATCACTGCATCAAAAATAAAGATTGGGCTTTGTTATTCATTTACTTGGGAGAAGGCAAGGCATCGACAGATAAGTGGAGGAAAGGCTAGATGTATAATTTGCTAATGAGGCTTGGTGTAGAAGGTTTGGACAAGCCAGACTCAGTCATATTTCTCGTACTGTCTCTGATCATAATCCCATCTTGTTGGAGATTTTTAAGTTTGTTCCTAAAACCTACAATCAAGTGCTGCTTTGGAAATGCTTGATATCCAAGAAGGGTGTGCGTACTATTATCAAACGTAGCCGGGAAGGTGGCCTGGCTTAGAGATTCACTGACACATGTGGGAAGGAGCTGAGGAGTGGGGCGTAGAAGTTCGAATCGAAATTGCATGGAGGGGGAGAAAAATTCAAGAGCAGAATCAACTATCCGAAAGGTAGGAGGGATATTCTTCTATCACGCTTTTTACAAAAAAGAAGAGGAACGATTGAATTTCTTGTTGGTTCAAGAGGAGATATACTGGAAACAAAGGGCAAAAATCCATTGGCTCAAAGCGGGAGATGCGACTACAAAAGTGTTCCACCGATATGCGAATGGGCGGAAACAAGAATCGAATAATGAGTTTGATTGGGGATGATGGTGTGGATTATAAGACTAAGGAAGGAATTGAGAAGGTAGTTTTGGACAATTTTTCTGATTTATTTACAGGCCTAATCCGGGCTAGTGGAGCCAGCTTCTTTCAAACCGCTTGAAAAAGGTCGTGCTGAGAAACATAATGAATTTTTTGATGAGCCCTGCTTACACCTCGATGAAATTAGTGCAGCTTTCTCTATGCACCCCGATAAACTCTGTGCATTTCCGCTTAACCCTGGTTTTTATCAAAAATATTGGAGCGTGGTTGGAGAAGAGGTGGTTCATTCTTGTATGAAGTGGGTGGAGCTAAAGCATTTGCCTGAAGGTTTGAACGTTACTACTATCGTTTTGATTCCTAAGAAAAAGAAACCAAACAGAATGGTTGATTTGAGTCAATTTCTTGTGTAATGTGGTGTATAAGGTGATGTCGAAAAGTATTAGCTAATTCGTTTGAAGCGTGTTTTGACGAGGTTACTCTTTTAAACCCAAAGTGGATCTAGCAGAAGATACATTACTGATAATATCGTTATGGCCTACGAAATCTCACATTACCTTAAACGACAGCGATCAGCTAAATTTGGTAATGTAGCATTCAAATTAGATATCTCTAAAGCTTATGATAAATTAGAGTGGTGTTTTTTGGAGGGTATGCTGATGAAGTTGGGATTTTGTAGAGAGTGGATTGATTTAATTTTGTTGTGTGTTAAATCTGTTAGATTTAATGCCGGTTAATGATGAATTGATAGGTCCGATTGCTCCACAAAGGAGGTTTAAGACAAGGGGACTCTTGTCACCGTATTTGCTTATTCTTCAGGTCAAGGGTTGTCGCTACCATTTCGTAGTGAGTCCGTTGGGTCTTTACATGGGTGCAAGTGTCCAGGAGGTGTTCTATTGTCTCCCCATTTATTTTTGTTGACGACGCTTTATCTCTTTCGCTACCATGGAGGAGTGTAAGAGTCAAGGAGATTTTACAGCAGCATTTGGGAAGCATCCGGCCAAGCTTTGTGAATCCTAATAAGTCACAAGCCTTTTAAAAATTACAAGGTGCAGAAATTGAGCATTGTTATGTGGGAGTTAGGGTTATGAGGTGGTGATGATAGTAGCTACTCCGGGAATGTTAGCTTCAAAGTGGAAGGAAGAAGAAGACACTTTTCAGATATGTGAAGACGTGGTTTGGGCAAAGATACAAAACTCGAAGAATAGGCCTTTTCGAAAGCCGGTAAAGAGATACTCCTTAAGACAAGGCACAGTAATGCCAATTATGTTATGAGTCCGTTCAAATTCGTCTCGCATACTTGTGGGATGACTGGAAAATCTTAATGGATATTGGTGGGGAAACCAAGAAGGTGGGCGCGGTATTAGATGGTGTAGGGACATTTTGTGTAATCAAAAGGATGGGGGAATGAGTCAAAGTTGAGGATTTAATTTAGCACTTCTTGCTAAACAAGGGTGGCGAATTCTCACAAATCCCACGTGTCTTATGGTAAGAATATTAAAGGCACGTTATTTCAAAAATTCGGAGTTCCTTAGTTCTGACCTAGGGGATAACCCCAGCTATATTTGGCGAAGTATCTGGGCTGCGAAGGGTACTTTAGTTAGTGGTTGTCGTTGGAGAGTGGGGGATGGTAAAGTATCGTGACTAGTGATCCTTTATCACAGGATAGTGTTTCAAATACAGATTTCAATCGCAAGTTTTTGGTGGGGAGAATGTTAGTGGAGGAACTTATATGAATGGTACTTCCTGAATGTGGAAAATTAATGAACTCCTTGATGTGCCTGATGTTATGAAAGTGTTGGATATTCCATTAAGTGTGAGAAAACATGTTGATTGTTGGATGTGGACATCAAGAGCACACTGTTTCGCTTTGGCTATGGGCTGTTACAGACGTGAGTCGTTCCTCAAGAAGAACAGTTCCATGATGTATGGAAACTCATTTGGCAACTCAATGCTCCTCCTAAAGTGGTTAACTTTATGTGGCGTGCTGAAGAGATATATTATCCCTAAACAGGCACGCTGCTATTCCAAAAACGACTTCTTACTTGATGCCTCATGTCCTCATTTCATGGGAAATTGATGTAGAATCTACTTGTATGTCTGGTGGTTCTTGTTCTTTTGCCAGAGGGGCTGGTTTGAGGTCCCTGTGATTGGGCGATTGGCAACATTAGGTCATTCAAAGAATGGTTTTTTACAATTGCCCAACATGTTGAGTTTCAACGATTAATACTGAGATGTCTTCAATTTGTTTGTGGTATTTAGAGACATGAATGAATTTGCCTTGAATCATAAGCATGCCAATGCAGTGTATACATAGTGGAAGCTTAGCCTTTGAGAGATTGGTTATGCGAGTGGACGTGTCTTCACAGTGGGAAGTGCAATACGCACTGGCAGGTTCATGGGATAGCCCATTAGGATGGCTCAAATATAATAGTTGATAAATACTTTTCCTAAAAGGAGCCACAGTGGCGTGTTCTAATGAGCAAAAAGGATTTATGGGTGGTTGTGTTAAAGTGTTGGGTTTGTTTAATGAGCTGATGTTGTTGAAGCCTTGGAGTTAGAGAGGCTTTTGTTGGATCAAAGATAGAGGACAACAAGGTAATTATTGAAACGGATTGTCTAAGAGTAGTGCATGCTATGCGCTCGAGAGATGTTGATTTTTCACCTTTTGGTTTATTATTCAAGATTGTACTTTTATTTTAGCAACTTTGAGGGATGTGAAAGTTGTTTTATTAAGCAGATCTCATAATTCTGCTCATACCTTAGCTTCAGCCATTAAGCCGATGTCGTGTTTCCATGTGGGTTATACACCCAGATTGTATTGGCTTCTCTCCAGCGCCGATTTAATATAATCAAGTACTTTGCCGCTTCAAAAAAAAAAAAAAAAAGCCCATTGTACTTAATCTAATTTATATAATAGAACGTTAAATTTTTCAAAAAGGTAAGACATAAAGAGGGGAGGGTCCCGAACTTCTGGGTTTGAGTCACAAAGGACAATTTACTATATTGTAATTAAATTATTTATTTATTAAAAAAATTAATAAAATGACAAATTATGATAAAATAAAAATAAATACTCGGATAATAAAAATTATTTATATTTTAAAGAATTTAATATTACTTTAATAAAAAAATAAATTTATCAGTAAATCAGAAATCTAAAATAATAAAATTCTATGACATAATTATTTGGCTATATATAAAAAGTTTATCTTATGCTTTGTTTCTTTAGAAGATATTATAGATTAGAGATGAGGATTATTTTTTGTCGTTTGGATTTTAAAACATATGTTTTAAAATAGTATGTCAGAAATATTTATTTTTATTTTATCATAATTTTATTTTATTTATATTATTTTTTAAATTTAAATATAAAAACTAAATGTGAAACTATAATTGACACATAGGCTTTATTACAAAAAGCAAAACCGTAGTTGACAATTATGATTTTAATATAAAAATGAAATTGTAGTTAATAACTACTACTTTGATACAAAAATAAAACCGTAGGTGACAAATATACTTTAATATAAAAATGAAACCTTTAATTGGGAGGTTTTAACAAGGAATTTTTTATGTCATATTCTCACCCTCTCTCCTAAGTGACATTCCTAATTGACATCTGAGGCTAGATTGAACATATGTTTACGAAGAAGGGTAAAATAATTTTGTTTTTAAAAAAAAGCCTACTTTGATCCATAACTCTTGGTTATATTTTTTTTTAAAGGAGTATAATTTTATTGATTTAAACTAGAAATACATTCGATAAAAACAAAGAATCAAATTTGCAAAAAACTACAGAGAATAGCCTTGACATCCCAAGTTAATATCGCAATGAATTGGCTTAAAAGCTGTCGTTAATAATTATGATAGTATAATATATAGCTAGAGTACTAACATGTGGCAGACCATATTTATTGATGTTTTGATCGAGTTTGTTTCTTTGTTCGAGATTACCTCGAAAAGTGTCGCAGCAAGATGATAAGCCAGAAGCTAGCCGTCTTAAGGCGACCTGAAATCACACATGCCACACAAGGTGACAAAAAAAACATGCCGTACAAAACGACGTTAAAAATACAAAAAAACAAAGTAAAAATCCAAATTTTTGTGGAATAACTACTTTATTGAAAAAAAAGGGTAGAAAAGAAATGTAGAGAAGTGATTTTAGGCTAAGAATGACAAAAAAATCACCTAAATTGTTTAAAGAAAAGGGGTTAAAAATAATAAGATGAGAGAAATAAGGAGGTGGCTAACTCTTGGCTATGTTAAATTCAGCCAATTATTTTATTCCAAACCAATTTTATTTATATTACCTCATCAATATAAAATTAAATAATTTAAGAGTACATAAATTTTAAACTAATTTTATTTATATTTGTTTTAGACAATCAAACAATTCTCTTTGGTATTTTTTTTTCTTTACTCAATACTTTCTAGACCAAACACAAACCTTAGCACATCTCCACAATTGAAAGTATGAAAAAAAAAAAGGAAATGAAAGTAAAAATAAAAATCTTCTATTAAAATTTTTTTCTAGAATTTAAGATTCTAAAAAAAGCAAAAATTCCTTAAGTTAAAAAAACTTAAAAAGCAATTATCTTGTTAATTTTGTTCAAACTGAACCATATTTGAGTAAGTTTGTCCTTTTCTTTTTCCCCTAAATAATTTTTTTCCTGATTAAAGCCACAATTTTAGTTAAAATGTTAATTTGAAGATAAACATAGTGAAGATTTATTTATAAAATGTGAGATATTATGGTGAGTTCTAATTCTTCGAAAACCTGTAATTCAATGATCTCCTTTAAAGTGTTGTAGAAATAGGAGGAAAATGAACAATAAGCAAGAAAGTATGAGTGTTAAAAAGGATAAAAATGTCTCAAAGAATGTTATTTTTCCCATTTCAAAGTTTGTAAAGTTCTTTTAACCAAATATCTATTTTTTAAAATTTCAAAAGAAAATAAATCAATCAAAAGGTTTTTGAAATTCCCAAAGAAGCGATTGGTTAATATTCTATTGTTTAATGTTGTGAAAAATTTATGAAAGATTCATACATTATTATGTAAAGGCACAATGGAGAGCAATTAGAGAATGTAAAATGTCAACTAAATAAAATGATTTAGATTATAATAACATCTATGTGATCCTTGGTGATTCATTCATTGATTCAAAAGCTGACAAAATGTAAGCTTAATAATGGAGAGAATATAAAATAAAGCCATTCGAGAAAAACATAAATTTTAGTGTGACTTTAATCATAACCATCCTTACCTACTTTCACACGTATAAGAGATAATAGGGGTGAACATGAACTGTGCCACTAAATAAATCGATAATTGATTTTGGGTTTGATATTCATATAAGCCAATAAGCCTATAAACCAAATCTTCCATTAACCATATATCGATTAACCATATATAGGTTAACAAAAAAAACTGATATATGCATTCTATATTATATAATACTAATATTATATTATATATTCTATACATGTATTTTACTATACTATATATTATGAAAACAAGATAATATATTATATAATATTATATATATTGTATACATTGTGTTTATAATTTTAGTATTTTTATTTATTTTTGGTTCGTTAATGAGTGAAATTACGATTTTGTATTTTGTAAACCAAAATCGAGTGAGACTATATAAAACAATAACTAAAATTGAATCGATTGATTTGATTAACTTGTTTTTTGGTTTGGTCTTTGTTTGATTTCTCAATCGGTTCAATTTTTAAAAGTTAATATTCTAATATATGTGTGACGCCCCAAATCCTGACGGTCATTTTTGTACTCTTTTTTTTTTTTAAAAAATAGTGTCTATGAACAATGTTCGTGAACAGTGTCCATGTGCAGTGACCCAAACAATGCGCAACCTGCTGTTGCGAATGCATCGCATGCATAGTGTGTGCACCTTTGCACTCTGTCGTGCGCCGCGTGTGTATGTCGGCCTTCTACAGGCTGTTGTCTTATTTGTCATGACTACTCGGTCATGACGTCAATGTCGTGGCGAAATTCTTGTCGCAGCCAGACTTGGATTCTTTATTACATGACGGAGAGAATTCTCTCTGTCTCGTGAGAGGAGGGTTAGTCCCCTATCGTGATAAGGCCTCCCTACGCCTTCAAACCCGGTCACCTTGCGGGGTCACAACTCGGTGCCGGACTCTGTGGTCGAGGAATTCTCTGTCGTGACGAGGAGGAGGATTAGTCCTGTCGTGACACCATTTCATGGCATGTGAGCCACAGATATTATCACCCTTGTCCAAACAGGGTGTGACATTTTGCCCGAGTCGCGACTCGATTACTTGAAGGACTGTGCGTAGAGAACCCCCTGTCGCGACCTTGTTTGCCTAGTCCAGCCCGACGACCACGGAGATCCGCATTTGCTACGAGTAGAGTTCTTAGCGCGCGTGATGGCGCATACGTGTTCACAGCCACCCGCGCAGGCCTTTCACGCTCTCGCAGGCCTGGTCGTGTGCTTGCCCTACGCACCCTGTTGTGACAAGAATGGCACATTGCGACCACGGTGCCCCGGGAAGCTACTGTGCGACAAACTTTCTGTCATGTGGGACCTCATAATGGGCGATAGCCCATTAAGCCTCTATGCTCCAACTTCCTTTTATATATATATACCATATATATATACCATATATATATATATATATATATATATATATATATATATATATATATATTTTGTTCAACACATTCTAAATTCAACATAGATTATTACTACAAAAATTGCTAGACACAGAAAAACTTGCGAAATGGATTTATTAGCAAAAAGTTTAATTACAGCCCTTTGTTATTTACACGGTACAAAATGTAGGTTTTCTACCCGAAATTTGCAGCCTACAAAAAAATGAGATATGGCCTTCTCTCCGCCACTTAGGTCCTCGAGTCGTTCCATCGGGTTTGCCTTGATTGCACAGGTGTTATTCGGCGCCCAGGTGAACGATGCTCGATGGTCGAATTTCCTACAAGGGCTACTCCCCTCCTAAAATGCGCATGCAATGACACACCACAATCTATCCGTTTCCATACGTTCAATTTACACATGGAATGCTTTATATCATGAGATACAAACCACTCACGACATACCCAGAGTCCCAGTGACTCCTCACATACCATACCAAGAGTGAAAAATAATGTTTAGTGTTCCGCAGTGACTCACCAGACTGGACCTCCAATACACATTTGAATCATTGTCAAATTCCTTGTGTTTATTCATTTATTTATGGGCCACGTCTTTTTGGGGTCACACCTTAGGATCGACGTACGCTTTCCAACATTTTTGCGGACTTTCACCGTCGAAGATCATGTCTAACTGCATGTGAATTTGGGACTTTCACCTTGGAGTTGGGGGGATCTACTGACCTTGACCCAACTACGTGATTTTATTATTATTTATTTCTTTGTTTCCAATAATGAATCGTGGGTCTCGACCTTGGACGTTGTCCCATTTCTGAGTCATCACACATTACTGAGGAATGGTGAATTCAGCACATCACAATTCTCCACTTTTGAGCTCGATGCGATGCTACAGCCTATGAATGCAATCATGCCAATTCATATATTCAATTCTCATGGCTTGCCATGGTCTCAGCTATATAATTCAAACAATCATGTTAACACATCAATTTAGCATGCATCAACAATCTCATTCTCCACATAGCAAACATGATATTCATATCAAGCAATAACATGCAAGCAATTTCACATGGACAATTTGGAGTCAATCAGTTAAAATTTATTTTTTAAGCAGTCCCTAATCAAATATGGATTTGTCCAAGGATAGTCCCTCATCAAGCATTTGATCATTTAACTCAGGGACTCAAATACCTAACCGTTCTCATTCTCCACGACTCGAGCCCATTTTTCATGGCATTTTAAACAAGAATAACCGAGTAGGAGTACATCTTGGATTTTGTCAAAACTCCCTAATTCCGGTCTTGATGCGAAGCTCTAGCTACGAGGATAAATTTTCCCTCTTGCTCCGCTTGAAACCGCCAGTCCGATCGTCTAGAAATCTAGAGAGAAGGTGGTGTCTCTCTCTCTAAAACTCTCTCTTTTTCTTCCTTTCCTTTTTCTTTTCCTTTCTCCCTCTCCTCTCCATCCCACCGTTTGGTCCAAGTTGGGCCAAGTGGGAGAGTACTTCTTGCCACATGTCAGCCTATCATTGGCTCATTTGGATTACCTTATCCCTTTATCCATCTACTTTGGATTTCCATCCAATCCCATGGTGCCACATGTCTCCCCATGGCCCGCCCGAATATTTGTTTGAGGCATCCTGCACTTGACATGGTTCATTGTGAGCTACTCATCGTGTGCGAGTCCCTCTATGCCTTGAGTGTATCGAACGTGAAGTCGGTTATCTCGGGATTCAGCGAGGGTCGGCGTGGTAGCCTAAATTTTGCGAGATAAGATTAAACCGTGAGGTTTCGTTTTGTCATCAGGATCTAGAAAGTTGGATCATTCATTGAAATTACCGTTTTACCATTTCTCAGAAAAATTGAATTTCCTTGGGTTTTACAATATTATAGAAAATACTAAAAAGGACATAGTAGATACTATGATTGGGTTTCAAAATCTCATTTACCTTCACTTCTTTATAGCTCCAATTTTGAAGCTTGAAAAGAAAGCACTCTTCTAAAGTATTTGGACACAAAAAAACTTTTACGGAACCTTTTTCCCATGCCTTAAAAAAGATATTTATAGATTCAACTTTCTTAAAAAATAAATTTAAGGTATTCCATCCTGTCTCTTTCATATCCCAGCATTCACTTTGCATATTATGGTCTATTATGTGTTATGAATTGTAGGGGTGACCATTCGTGTTCATGCGTCGTGTAAATAACATGTATTATATTATATTCGTCAATTTGGTCAATAACATGTATTCGTCGATCTGAACACAAAGAATAACCGAGTACAAAATAACTAATTCAAATAAGATCCAATTAATAATTGGGTAATATGATATGACACGTATAACAAATTTATTAATTTCGTAATTTAAAATAATATAATTTATAATTAATTCATCAATATTTAACACAAATAGTATATTAAATGGGTTAATATAGGTTAAATTGTGTAATGCCCCAAATACCCCTTGGGACGTCATTATATACTAACAACCATTTACACCATGAGGAGCACTCGTAAAATCCATAATGACCCAAAGTCTTAATTTAACAAAGTCGGGTGGAGTCTCCCTTGTTCGGGAAGCTTTACACAGCATAAGCGCTGTGATTATCAGCATCTTGCAGTGGAACATTTTATCCATCTGATATTATATTCTAAGGGTTTATATTATGTATAGAAATATCACAACTATGTATTCTAAAAGATTAAAATGGGCGTTTGTAACAAGACTAACATGACAGTGGCATTTATTTCAGATTAAACTGTTAACGTGGAATAACAAAATACTAGACTTTACATGATTTCAAAATAATTTATAGTCTAGTACAAAAGAAACTGATAGCTCTACCTTCTCCTCAGATTTAGATTCCCTCGTTGGGAGCCTCCATGCGCGGTTTATCAACTCCCACCACCTCCTCGAAGGTAAAATCCCGAAAGGATGTAAGTAGGGGGGTGTGTGGGGTGAGCACGAAGCTCACAATAGAAAATCCTCCAAACTCCAACAAGGTTTAGAAAAATATGAAAAAGCAGTCCGGGTCTCATTTTTTTTATAACATATCATAGATGTACCATTTACAGAGAACAAGGACATTGCAAATAGATCAGTTTATATGAAAACACTTAAGTAAATGTACACTCCAAACAGCGCATAAATAAAATTATAAACATTTTCACCAAATACCATTTCCAACCGTTATTTTTGTTTCTCAAACATCCTTCTGATAAACTTCTCGACCATCATAGTATTGTTTTCAAGTATCCTTATGAGGAACCTCTTGAGCATAGGTTGAGCATCCTTACTAGGAACCTCTCATTCATCCTAGTAGTTTTCTCAAGCATCCTTACAATAAACTTCTCATTCATCATAGTAGTGTTTCTCAAGCATCCTTATAAGGAACCTCTTGAGCATAGGTTGAGCATTACTTCTGAGGAGCATATAATTCATTATAGTAGTTTTCTCAAGCATCCTTACAATAAACTTCTCATTCATCATAGTAGTGTTTCTCAAGCATCCTTATAAAGACCTCTTGAGCATAGGTTGAGCATCCTTACAAGGAACCTCTCATTCATCCTAGTAGTTTTTCTCAAGCATCCTTTGGAACCTCTTGAGTATAAGTTGAGCATCCAAGGAACCTCCTCATTCATCCTAGTAGTTTTCTCAAGCATCCTTACAAGGCAGGCATAGGTTAGCATCCTTACCGGAACCTCTCATTCATCATAGTGGGGTTTCTCGAAGCATCCTTACAAGGAACCTCTTGAGCATAGGTTGAACATCCTTCTGAGGAACCTCTCATTTCCTTTTATTACCAATCACTATATCAGAATTTTATCACTACCAGCAATCATCCCAGTCCCATGCAGGAATCACCCATATCATATAAATCCCCATAAGATATATAAGAATCCCCATGTTATATAAGAATCCCCCATATTATACATGATGCATCCCACATTATATAAAATCCCCATAATATACAAGAATCTCAGTACTATATTAGAATCCCCCATGCATATAAGAATCTCCCACATACTATATTAGAATCCCATGCTATATAAGAATTTCCCATGTTACATATAAAATCCCCATACTATTTGAATCCCCATACTATAAGAATCTCCCATATTATATAATCATCCCCATACTATACAAGAGTCTCCCATACTATATTCCCCATGCTATATAAGAATTTCCCATGTTATATAAGAATCCCCATATTATATAATTTATTATATAAAAATCCCCATACTATACGGAATCCCCATACTTATATAGATCTATGTTATGTAAGAAAAATCCCCAGTATATCATAATCCCCGTATTATGTAAAAATCCCCCGATAATATGTAATAATCCCCATGTTATCTAAAATCCCCTACTATACGGAATCCCCCATACTATATAAAGATCCCCATTATTATATAATCATCCCCCATTTATCCCAAGATCTCATTATATTAAAATCCCCCATGCTATGGAATTTCCCATGTTATATAAGAATCCCCCATATTATATAATAATCCCCATGTTATATAAAATCCCCATACTACTTTGAGAATCCCCCATACTATATAAGAATCCCCATGTTATGTAAGAAAAATCAGAATATGTCATGTCATGTTATGTAAAATCCCTCGATAATGACAAATACGGTGGAGAATCATTTTCGAGTTGGAGTCGGGTCGGGTGAGTCGAATCGGGCAGGCACCATAGAAGAATCCCTCATACTATATAAGAAGAGTCCCACTGGGTTCTCTCGATCACCCATACCGGAAAATTTAGTTTACCAGCTTGACAATTTCACTACCAATCCTTCATAATTCTCAATTTCTTTGGAAAAACTTCTAAGAATCCACAAACAATCATAAAACAATTCCAAGAAATAGTTAGAAATACAAGAGATCTTACCCATTTTTCTACTCACACAAATCACTAGAATTTAGAAATCAATCCCCGAAGAACACATTCCCAGATAAATTTATCATTCCCACGTACAAAGAGAATGGTTTGAGAATGCCAAAAATATTTTTAGCCCCAAGCGTGCATATATACATACCTAGCCTCAATGTAAGTAGATGGGAGAAAACCCCTCTACGTATCTTTGGTTGCTATAGGTGCCAAGAACTTTGTAGTATACTTTGCCCTTGAAATGCCTGGCTCATTCTTCCTTCCCTTATTCTCCCACTTGATCCCCTTGGGCCCCAAGAGGTGTGGTGCGTGTGGGGTGGAGAAATCTGAGAAATAGAAGAAAATTTTGGGTTTTAATTCAGCTGCCCCGAAAATCACTGTTCATGGGGTATTTTTGGTTTTTCTTCAAAATTACAGTTTTGCCACTACACTCTCAAATTCAGTCTATAGGACTACTCTAAGGTTTTTCGACGTTCCGGATTCATTTTTAATGTTATTTTAACCTAAAAACCTTTGTTTCTATGATTTATGTAACCATTTTTTTATATTATATCATTCTTATACTTTGATTTAAGAGGTAAAACTAATTGAACGATTATTAATATTTAGACATGTGGGGGTTTACAAATTGGTAGAGCGTTTAAAGTTTAAAAAAGAAAGACATCTAAGAAGAGGAGAGGTCTCAGGTTCGAGTCCCAATAGGGACAGTTTACTATATTTATAACAGATTGCTTACTTATTAAAAAAAGGGTTAATCTAGGTTAAATATTAAGTAACATAATAATTAAACTGGACAATACGAGTCAATTTCGTTTTATTTGGATTTATATGAATATAACCCGTTTATTAAACGAGTTATTCAGGTTAACACGAATTTGATCAAAACATGATTATACTCAACTAAAACTCACAAAACATATCCGTAGAGGCCCCGAATGAACATGAGGGTGGAGTCACCAAGAATGGGTTTTCTTTTTTATCTTTAGTAGAAAAGGGGATCCTTTTAGGGTTTTAAGGGAGTTATTTTTGGAGAAAGACTAGGAGGGTTTTTTTTTTAGGGAAGGAGGCAAGCCGTCAAAAAAAAGGGAGGTGGGATTTTTCTTTAGGGTTTTAAGGGGATAAGCTGTCTGTTGAGAAGGAGAGTTTTTTCTTGGAAATCTGAAACCTGTTGGAGGCTTAGAGCAAGAAGGAGGTGAGAAGGACTATAAAGAGAAAGAGATTTGATGTAGAGAAAGAGAAGATTATCAGGTAACAAAATTGTATGAGATTGTTGTTTCATTTCTTTTCTTTTTTATTATTTTGCACCTTCATTTGTTGATTTATAGACATCATTTAATAAATTTGAGATGACCGTTGCTGTATTGTTATTGGAATAGAGTCCTATCAGCCTATTTTTAATTTTTTTGGGGTTTGTACAATCTGGAATCCAGTCTTTCATTGAGGTTCTTGAAGCAGTACATATTTTAAAAAATGAAGGTCCACGCGTCCAGCTTTAAGTTAAGCGGCAGTGGGTTAGTTGTCTGTTATTATAGTTTTTTCCATGCTCGTTTCTTAAAGTTTTTTTTTATCATCTCTGTACATATTTATTTCCATGGGTATAAGATGTTTCATCATTTCTTTATTATTATTAATATTTTATTACTCGATAAATGATAGGTGATTGAGAAAACTATGTTATGGGGACCCAAACATGAAATATTTGAAAATTTAGGCCCAAAATTTATCAAACTTAGCTCAAATCCTATTTGAATAAAACAATTGATAAAGAACCCAAATATTTGATAAAGAGTTCTTAGAATTGGCAAAGAAAGGTTGTCTCCTTGGGAGAATTTCTCCTTCATTTTATCTTACCTACAAGCCCTAACATAATTCAAACATCCTTTATCCTCTCGACATAGAGGCCTTCCCACACCTCCCTTTATTTTTCTTTTTTTCTCCTTATTCAAACATCCCCTTATTCTCTCTCAACCAGTTTCACGACTTCTTCAACCACACACCTCCCTTTCTTCTTTCTTTCTCCTACGACCGTTTTGCCCACTTTCCTCTCAAAGCAGCTCGTTTCTTCAAGATCGACCTTTCATTTTACTCAAATCCCTAACCCGAAAATCCTATAAACACATCCCATTCGAAAGAGAACCGTTGGTCAACCAAAGCACGACCAAGTCCCCCTAGGTTTCTTTCTTCATCAACAGGTTTCTTTTTCTTTTTCTTTGTCTCTCTCTCTTTGTATTGTGTTCTTCTTTTTAAATCTACTGGTCTGAAGTTCCAACATTGTAAAGAACAATGATAAAATGGTTATTTGTTCCATATTACTTTTTTGAAGCAATGTTTAAGAGCAATGATCTCGGTTTTATTTTATGAAAACGTGGTTATGTGTGTATTCTTTTGAATCTCAATTTTTTTTTTTTTAATCTCTATTATTTTGAAGTCTAGATTTCTGGGTTCCAACATTGTTTTAGAACAATGATACATTCATTTTTTGTTTTTTTTTGTTTTTATTTATTTATTATAAGTGAACTACAAGTACCATATGATCAAACATTCGGTACAACCCTTTGGAACTCTGGGTACTACACAAGTTAACCTTAGGTACAACCAAATTGTATATAGAATTTACAACCCCCATGTTTGTGCACCAAGTACAATCTATATATAGTATGGGTACAAACCATTTTATATTTTAGGGTACAAACTAATACCACTTGTTTGTTTTGCAATTAGTAAACTACAAATGCAGTATGATTAAACCTTGGGTACTTGATTTTGAACTCTGGATTACTTCACAGCAGGATTAACACCAGATGCAACCCAGGTATCAGAATCTGACAAGTAGTATCAAGGTACAACCATTTTGTACCTTAGGTACAATCTATATGTAGTATGAACACACAAACCATGTATATCTTAGGTATAACTAATACCACTTGTTGTTTGTGCAATTAGTAAACTACAAATTGCCAAATGATTAGACCTTGGAGTATAACCATTTTGAACTCTGGGTACTACACAAGTTAACCTTGGGTACAACTAAATTGTATCTAGGGTGCAACCCATTTGTAATCCATAAATGAACTATGCGATACAAATGAGTGTACTTAGAATTAGTTTGCATATGATCCATAATTACACTAATTTTGGTGACGTGATTGAAGTAAACAAATGTTGCGTGCCGTAGCGTGTGATATAATAGTTTTATTTTTTAGCTATACAAAAACACGAGGGGGTGAACAATGAATGCTTGTCATGTTTTGCTTTATTTATGAGGGGATTGGTGAAAGTTGTTGATGGAGCCGTTGATATTAGTGGTCGCACCTTTAGCCTTGAGATTGTGTGAACATATGTCATATGGTGATTTTAGATCAAGAGTTTGTGCTCTGGCTGAACATAGTTGAATTAGTGAGGTACAATTCACAGTCAAATTTGATCCATCTTCGTTTATTGTGTTATTTGACGATGCCTCTTACACTAGCATGCTCAGGCGAAATGATGAGTATTGTCAGGTTTATGTATCGCTGATTGAGCGATTATCTCTGACATCATGGGCTTGAACTATGAAGTAATTCTCAAATCACATGTTAACTGTGAAAACATAGTCTCGTCATGTTTGTGTTTACTTACTCAATTATTTGTTTTGGTAAAATTGCGGTGTTATTACCCGATAGTTGAATCAAATTCTTCACATGTCATACCCTCACGGTGGCGCCATGCTGTGATTGATAGGGGTAGCCTTGGAGCAGTCGAGTCGAGTCATTGGTATTCACGCATAGATGTGTGAGTCAGCATCCATATGAGCTATCTGACGATACGTTTTCAAAATGCAATTCTCGATCTTTGGACAAACTTTTTAAATGCTTGAGTTTCGTGATCTTTGTGTGTTGGGATGTCATTAGTTGGGGAGATTTCGATATAGATTCGGAAAAGAATACTCCACAAAGGATGAGCCCTAGTATGCATTATTAATGATTGTCCGTGGAAAATCACATGTAAAATTAAGCGGTGCGTGAATGTTGTTCAAGTTCATACGTTTGAGAATACACATAACCAAAGTTCATACGTTTGAGAATAGACATAACCATAGTTTGGATGATGTTGCCTCTTCACAACCTACAATTAGAGCAAATTGTGCATCTATGGTGATTGATGATGCATTTGTTTGACACCTGAATATCAACCTTGCCAAATATGCAAAAGATTTTGTTATTTGAAACATGGGTTGCGATTGACATATAATCAAACGGCAGACTTTTGAAGGGAAGGAAGCGAAGGAACGGATATATGGGATCCCTAAATATTACTATAAGTTATTGTCATGGATGTGTGAGAGAATTGTCCAAACTAATCATGGTTCTATGGTCGAGCTAACACATTCAAGTGAAGGTAATTTTCAACAACTATTCACTGCACATGCAATATCTATCCAAGGATTTGTAATGGGGTGTCGACCAATCATAGCTATTGACTCTTCCCATATGAGTGGATCATATGGTGGTGCGTATTCTGCCGGCAACCACGTATGACACTAATGATTGCTTGTATGTTCCACCCCCAGCGTGTGGGATTATGAGTTCATAGAACTATGAAGATTGGTCATGGTTTTTAGAAAAGTTAAAGACGATTGTTGGAGAGAAAGAAGTTGTTATTATATTAGATAGACATCTTGCTCTTTTGCGGAGTGTTCTTGAGATCTTTGGAGCTGAAAATCATGCCTATTGCTATCGGCATTTGAAGGAGAACTTCAATATAGTTGTCACAAAGCACAACATAAGAATAAAGGGCCATGCACTTCAATGGCTGATAATATTGCATATGCGCGTAGGGGTGAGATTATGATGCAAACTTGTGGGATACGAATAATGAAGTTTTAGCTAAATGAGTTGAAGAAAATTCTTTAAGCATTGAGGCGATGTCGAATTTCCCAAAACAAGATGGGACAAAATGATGACAAATCTTGCTGAGTCATTTAATGCATGGTTAAAAAATGAACGTCATCACTCTATATGCACCTTTTTGATGGACCTCATGATTAAACTAAGCGGGATGGTAGTGAAGCATAGGGGAGGAGTCACTAAAATGGAAGGGTCCCATTGGTACCAAGAAAATTAAAGAGAAGGGTTTTGCTAAATATCACAAAGGGAGGGTATGCGGTCGATCCATACCCCGAATAAGCGAGGATTTGGTGTTTCAATTGATAGGATTTTTGTTATTACTGACTTGGTGAATAGAAGAACATGTATCTGCATGGCATGACAAATGTCAGGATTACTGTGTGAGCATGCTTGTGTCATCATCCAATCAATTGGACAAAATTCAGTTGATTTTGTCGATGAATGGTTCACTTTGCCAAAGCAAGAGATTATAATAAGCGACTTTTGTGGTATAGAGATGCATGACATGCCAACTATGGTGATGATGGGTGAGTAAAGTCTTAGGGGTGATATTATTTTTTAGACTTAATCCTATATCTACGTACTAGCGACCACTTGGTAGCTAAGAAAGGAAGCGGGAATAGATTCTCAATTCCAAGATAAGAGGAATGTTTACTATTCTCGATGTAATATGGCAGGTCACAATCGAGTAACTTGCAGGAATCCATTACCATAAGCAAAAAAAATCATTATTTGTAATGCTTATTATCCTTGCAATGGCTATTTTGTACTTAGAGTATGTAAACAGGGCTATGTTCTTAACTATGATCTTATTGTTGTCATGTTATGCAAATCAAGTATCATTGGTAATGTTAGATTTTAATTAAATATATGTACAATGAGAAGTATCTTATTTGCTTGACTATTTTGGTTGTTTGACACTTTCATGTGGAAAACGTTAGCTTTGTTCATCATGGATTGCCATACAGAAAATGACATTCAAGATATAAGCAAAGAACATGTATTCTTATTATCTTTGTAACATCTTCTATTTTTTCATGTCATGTCTTTTTTTATGGTCCCTGCATGTGCCTAATCATGTGCACATATTATATTCATGTAGGTAACATGTCTAAGTCACGGTGTTCAACAACTAAATTCATAAAGATTATCAAACAATTTTCTGAGGAAAAACAAGAAGCTATAATTGGATTGGGGTTTGGAGGATTACTGAAATTAGGTTGCACAGAACTACGAAGTGAACTTTGCAACTGGCTGCTAGAAAATTATGAAGTTGGATACCATCGGTTTCATCTGTCATAACAAAGATCAATCACAATCACACCGCAACATGTAAGCATTGTATTAGGAATACCATGTTATAGTATTGACATAATCGTCTATAATCGTCTCTTTACACCCAATAGGACGTATAAATTGAAAGTTGTGGAAACAAACTTAGGAAATCTACTTGTTGGAGAAGAGTTTTGTAAGTCATTTATGATTTTTGCTTGTGCAACAATCCTAGCCCCTAATTCTAAGCAGGAGGGAATCCGAGATCTATGAGATTCTATTATGGCTAGCGATTGTATTATGAAAAGAAACTGGGCAAAATTTGTGCTCCAATATCTAGAGGATGATGTTCATGAGTTCTAAAGAAGAAAATCAACATACTTATGGGCATGCATAATTTTTCTTCAGCTATTCTACCTCTCCTACACCACCATTCCATCAATGTCTGTGGAGTTGACACACCCATTATGTACTGCCTGGACGGATAAGCTAATCAAGAGATGTCTTTCTGAGGAAAGAAAATATTTTGGAAGATATGGATGTGTAGATATAAGAATTGAGCAATGTCATGTTTCTCAAAACAGATCTTCAATACCTTTGTATCCTTCGGCCTCTACGTATATACCTTCACATCCTTCCATCTCTTCCCATAATTTAGATTCACCAAAGGTACTTGTTTTACGAGTAATATTCCAACAGTGTTAATGTTAATTCGTATGTAACTCCTTCGACTAACTCTTATATTGTTTTATAGAATTTATAGAACACATTTTAGTAATCGAGGCCAACTTATAGCATTAATGACATCACTTCTAGCGATGTTAGGAATTCTTATGCACGGTATGAGATCACCTGAGCAACAACCCCACCATTCACCAGATGTGCAAGGTGCATCTTATCCATCCTCACATAGTTTTACTACACATGTGGTTTTCAACACCTACTCACCATTGCATTACGATTGGGATGGTGGATATATACCTTTCTATCCAACAAAGGAAGGTGATGAGCCACAAACGCAATATGATGGAGATGTTCAAGTCATACCTTTCTATCCGCTTAATGAAGTTGATAAGCCACCAATGCAGACAAATGAAGAACCTAGGATGGATGTTGATGAGGGATTGAAATCATGCGGCAACCTAGATACTACTTTGATATATAAATGAAGATCAGGAAGGATGGTTAAGCCATCTGCAGTACTGAAATCGCCTTTTGTCGACAATTTCCAAAAGCAGTTTAAAAGAGTGACCCGCAAAGAACGATTGGTGGTAAATTATGTTTTTGAAAAAGGGAGGGATGAGGAGTATGTGCAATTTATTTAAATTCACTTTTATCTTCCTTATTTGTAATTATACTTAATTTCTTACCACACGATTAACTTGTCATTTCATTTTCAAGTGAGGTCATGTGTGAGATGCATGTGATGTTTATCACTAGGAAGGAGTTGTCTTCGCTTGATGGAGAGTGCTAGATAAACAATGTGGTATGCATAATTTTGTTAATTGTAATTAGTTATGTTTTACATTTCATTTGACATCAATATGTTAAACCCTTCATTTTTTCGGATGCAGATTATAGCAACAGTCGCTCGCATATTCAATGCGAAACAATCTATACCTAGACACACAAACTATTTTGACCCATCTTTTGAGGTATTGTATTTTCATCAGTATACTATTGTGTATATTCTTGCTAGATTTTTGTCTAAGTTCGTACTTTTGGGATATTGACTAGCATTTCGGTGACCACGAGGAACCATCGAGGAATACGTTCGACAATGTAAATCGTTTGTGATGCGACCATCGTTGGTGTGATCACATCAAGTTGTGACATGGTAACGCATCAACTTGCCATAGTACAAACTCCTAATTCTTTTATATATATATATATATATATATATATATATATATATATATATTGGATAACTAAATGTTTTCAGTATTTTTGTTTACACAGTTCTATTTACCCATATGTAAGAATAAACATTAGCACCTACATGTTGTAAATCTTGCCACTCAAAGTAAAAGAGTGTTATCCTCTATTTCATTAACAAGGGTAAGCGACCGTAAACAACTCCAGTGGGTTGTCGTGGCCATTACTAAAAAGCATTTCACGCATTTCTTACGCATCCTGAACTTGGACATTTGGAGCATTTACACATGTCTATCACGTGTTTTTTAGTAAAAAAGGGTAAAAATATTGTTAATTTACATTCTATTGTTTGATAGGTAATTGTAACTACTTATCTAGTTTCACGTTTAACCAATTTCATCGATTTTTGTTTAGTATATTTGTGGAATTTTTCGTAATAAAGTTTATGGAATATTGGAATGGTTCCATTAGTTGAAGCAATTGATGCGGTAATCAATTCCAGGCAAATCAATCATTTTTTCAAATACATCGTTTTTATTAAGTATAGATGGATACCACTAATTTGTGTATGGTTTTCCTAACGAGGATAAAGAATGCCATTGTATATACCATTATAAAGTCAATCTTATGATATTATAAAACATATAGAATTTCGAAATTATTTGATTCAGAACGCGAGTAGTATTTATTCTTTGTGCCAAACAACCATAACCTGCCTTTCATTTGGATCTTTATTTGGTACCTGCTTACTCTTCTGTGCCTCTTGACACTTACCTTCGATTAGATTCTATTTTGCTACCCAACTTCCCCAGAATTGTTCGAGCTTGTTTTCTCATTAAGAAGTACACACTAGTATCTTATTAGTAGATCTCAGTGCTGCAGTGAGTTTGCCATTTTGAGGATCCACACCGCAATCAATTGAATGACCTCTTAGACTAGTTTACTAAAATTTCACCTCAGTTTGGTAGTGAAGGAATTGCGATCTCGGTAGTCGGCGAGTGCAATTCGATCAACAGACAGAGGTCCATTCCAATGGTCTGAAACCATACCTCGGCCGGTGAATGACCTCTCGATGCAGTTGGCCCGAAATTGCACCTCGGAGTCAATGAGTGAGTGCATAAATCTCGTGGTTGATTTAGGTGCAATTTCAATGAACCAGACCGAGAGGTCATTCAATCGGTTGAGGATCTACACCTCAATCGGTTGAGATTACGATCTCGATCAGTTGTATTTGAGTTGCAATGTCGATTGCATATCATAGAGCTCATTCAGCGGTTGAGATGTAAGAGGCCTGTCGGTTGAGATGTGGAACCTCAATCGATTGAGGTCACAACATGCAATAGCTTCCATTAGTACTTTCTTCTTCAAATAGAGTCAGTTTTTAGGTGATTTATGCTACTTAGAACCATGCTCCTAAACTAATTATGATATACTACAAAAGCTATTTGTGGGATGCATTGATTGTTAATGATTCAAGGTACATAAAAGTTTTAGTAGACTCATGATAAATTCATCTAAGTATGACACAATCTGAGAAAGCTGGAACATAACAATATTTTAAGAACTCTTCACCCTCATTGGCCTGAGTTATGTTAAGTGGAAAATGAAACTGTAAAAAAAACAAACATCGCCATAAAGTAAAATGTATTACATCCATTCATACAATTGTAACAAAGTTTAATAACTAGAACAAGTGTGACATATAATTCATTGTTCATAAAAGTATAATAACATATAAATTCTTGCATCATAAGTAAAAAAAGTAAACTGAAAACATAGTTTGTATAACGGTATCAAGACGGTAGAGGTGGTAGAGGGAAAACAGATTCAAGGAATCCCATAACCCTTTGCTCAAATTGATCGACTCTTTGTTGTAGCTACTCATTCTAGGAGGTCAACCGTGTCTCATACGAATCAATACGAGCCTCGATTGAAGATAAACGTAAGTCCTCCACAACAACAAGCTCCCTACATGCGAGGAAGCTAGCAGGCGATCATTGCCACAACCTCGTATAAAGGGTGATTCATCCTGACTAGTGGCACTTCGGAATGAGGAATATCACCAAGCTTTGATTCTGGTGCATCGATTTGTAATGGAGGAATGTCCAAGTTACCAGAAGGCTGACATCCTCCCTTTATGTCATTATTCTCTTCATCCTCATTTGAGTCAACCTCTACTTCATCTCCCACACATCTTCATTCACCATCCTTTGATTTCATAAACTTCATTCTACCCATAGTTGACTCGGTATAAGTGTCAAACATAGAAACCTTCTCACTTTTTGTTTATGTTGATAAGTCTAAACGAAACTCTCTGAAAACTTTCATCATAAAGTGTCCATAGGGGAGTACCCGAGTTGTGCTATCGCAACAGGCAATCATATGATTAAGCATAATATAGCCAAGGTTGACTCTAAGACTCATGATAAAGGAATCGACCCAAATGCTTCAAAGAAATAAGACAACTCTTCCTCATTGCCCTCTCCGTGGTATGACCCTGGAAATGTGATGATGTGATCGAGTACCACGACATTTAATAGAAAAGACTATGAGCATTGGGCTTTTGGCCATGACCAGCGCCGACCGCCAGCACAAGTGCTCAATGGCCTCGAAAGGGTGAGCCACGAATGTTGAATGCGAGTGTGCATGTCATCTACTAACAGGCCTTCACATGAGACACCTAGTATTTCATATATTTTACACGGAGTAAGTCGTATGTCTTTTCCTCTCAGTGTACAATCGATGAAAGCTTGATGTGTGAAATGAGCTTTGGAGTAGAAGCACTGCACTAGTTGTGTATACATTGGTTCAACCAAAGAAACGACTAGAGTCCAGTACATCTATCAAATATAGCACCTCCAAACCCAGAAGTTGCTCATAAATGCGGGATCAATATTCGCACAAATGTGTGTCATACATTGGAAATACTTAATATATCTATCAAACTCTTCAGTTGTGTTGAATAACCTAAGGTCATTCCGAGACTTGGGCAGGGCGCTTATATAAATGCTTCTTCCTTGGTGCCATATTAGTCTTTAAATACCTATAATAGGAATGTTAGACAACAAATCTATTAACACATTCAATCAAAACAAACATCCATCATTTCAATATTCATCATGAACGAATTACAAGTTCATTTACAACAATTTTCTTATAACAACTAATTTAGGAAATTCTACACAACAATAAATAAATGAAATAACTTCAATCAATAATTCACTCTCGAACAACATTGTCATTTTTTTTTTCGTTGACACTTTCCATACTTTTTCACTTTACCCAAACCATATAGAGTGTTGGTTGAATTTGATGTCAGTATATTAAACCATACTCAATTGAATTTGGGTTCTTAGTACAAATTTTGAATTCGTCAATTTTGTGATGACAGTTGACATCCTAAAGACAATAATGGTTCAAAAGCTCCTTAGTGATTTGGAATCCTCTATGGAATGACAGTTTTAAGGTAAGACATTGAAATCTCTAAGTTGATAGTTGGATCCTATCATTAGATCATTGTGTCTTTAAGTTCACTACCCTTTCTATGGACACTTTCCGGGTGTCATATAAAAGAACACCAACATATAGATAAACAAGTTGATGTAAACAACAAAATTACTATAATCACCAATGCAGAAAGAACCATTAGCTCAAGATACATGACTAAAGCCAATAATGCACAAACTAACAAAACAAACTTAAAAGGAACACAAAAGTGTGCAATGCAAAATGGACGTTAGGTTATATCTATGAGTGTTTGGTTAGAGTGGTTAATGCAAAATGATCCCCATCCACTGACTCTAGAGAAGATTTTGAAAAAATTGGCTCCTCCACAGCCATGGCACAAAATTCCTGTTTAGCAACATACATGTCATGTTAGGAGCATACCTCACATATGGGGACCAATATAAAGATAAATTTAATGCAAAATTGAATGTTTTGAATCATTTTCTTTCTTTTGTCATGGAAAAACTATACATGCACTTTTAGTAGGTGATTTTTTTTCTTTTTCATAGTGATGTCTATCACTCAATGATGAAGTTTGTAATTCTTTAACTATATAATCCTATAATTGCAGAATTCGTAGAATGAATCATTGACACCAACTGGACATGTCAAAGAGATAAAGAGACAAACAGAAAGTGAAAGAGCCTGCACAGTGAGGGCAAAGGCACAGGGGGCGGGTGGTAACGAAATTTTCCCACAGGGAAATGGGAGCCTTCCTCTTTCTCGTGACAGATCATGCTTTGGTCATTATGGAGTTATTTTACAGATATTTGGATGCGTTTATGGGGTTTCGGGTTAGGGATTTGAGTAAAATGAGAGCGATTTGAAGAAACAGTAGAGAGCTTTGAAGAAAGGGGATGGGGAAATGAAAACAGGTTAAGGAGGGAATAAAAAAAGAAGAAAGGGAGGTGTGTGGTTGAAGAAGAAGTCATGAAACCGCTTGAGAGAGGATAAGAGGATTTTTGAATGAGGAAAAGAAGAAAAGAAGAAAGGGAGGTGTGGGAAGGGGTCAAATTGGTTGAGAGAGGATAAGGGGATGTTTGAATTATGTTAGAGCTTGTGAGTAAGATAAAAGAAGGGTATTTTAGGGAGACAAATTTTCTTTTGTCACCTCGTGAACTCTTTATGAAATATTTATGTTCTTTATCAATTATTTTGTTCAAATAAGATTTGGGCTAGATTTGATAAGTTTTGGGTCTAAATTTTCAAATGTTTCATGCTGGGCCTCATAACATGTTTTTCCCTAGGTGATTTTTCTTGTAGTATGTAGGATTTCATTTAGTCATGAGGTGTATTTAATGACTCATGGTGTAGTAATGATTGGCATGAAGAGATTGACATAGTTTGTGTTTTGAATATTTAATGCTATGGGTTTCCTGAATGCTCTTGCAATACGTTTTTTTTTTTTTCCTATCTATAAAAGCTCATTAGATTCAATTTTATTTCTTGAAATTGAAGTTTTTTTAGACAAAATTTTAATTCATATGACATCCTATTTTAAGAAAACTCAGATCTCAAGAAATAAAATTGAATTTAATGCGAATGAGCTTTTTATAACTGAACCTTTTTTTTTATTCTCTAGAAAATCATATAAGAGCCATGTAATTTTATTGACAATTACTTAGGTGGTGTTTGTTTTTTTTACTTAATGCTGAATATAACTTTTTTTTGAGTTTAATGCTGAATAGTATTTAATAGCCTTAAGTATTAAGTTGTTTGTTTTTTAACATTTGGTAGCTAATAGGGATGGTAACGGGACGAATTATTTCGGGTTATCGTCCCGCCTCGCTTTTAATGGGACGGGTTTGATTTAATTGTAATAGGGTTTTTGATAGGTTTGAGTTTATTTTCTCAAATCCGATATGGGTTCAGGACGAGTTCATGTATTGTTACTCCCGCCCCGTCCTGATTATATTTTAAAAATAATTTTTTATTATTTTATTTTATATTTTTTAATATAAATAATAATAATAATTAGAATATTTTTAATAAATAATTTATAAAAATTCATAATATTTTTATTTTTTTATGAAATATATTAATTTTAATATAATAATAAAAAATAAAATAAAATGTAAACGGGGCGGATTTGAGAATTTTCCTATCGCATCGAGTCCGTTTTAATTTTTAATGGGAGACCAGTTTGAGAGTGAAGAAAGAATAAAGCCTTGGCCCAGAGTAGGGATGGGGTGCCTTTGTCCCAAATCATCTCATTGTCATTCATAATAATGTGCTATTCATGTATCTCCTTGTTGGAGTAATGAAGGAGTTTCTTATTTAGTGGAAAATGAAACTACGAATAAAAAAGAAGCCCGAATGTTTTTTACTTTATTCGAACTTTTAAAGAATTTAATGATAAGTCGTGGAGATTTTTTTAAAAATAAACGAACTAATCTTAAAGGTGAATAGGCACCGGCGTTAAGTCAAAAAACAAACGTCACCTTAATGTGTTCAAGTTTTCCTGATTCATCACATCTCCCCCATATGTTTTTTTGTACTCAGTTTTCTAATTTATTACACCTTAATCCACTATTTATTATTCCGTAATGACATAATGTTATTATCTTTCTCCATTTATTGTATATACAATTCTCTCATAACCTTCCATATTACCCTATCAATTTTTTTACCCTCCACACCCATACCATGTATTACATATTAACTTTCCATGACTCTCCAGTTTTGGTTTGGATTATATTTTACTAATTCTTATATTGTAACTTATATTTATTTTTATTTTATTAATTCTCTTGATTTTATTTTTTTCTTGTATATTTTACTATATCTAGCCATTAGACCCATTAGATTTTTTGACCAAACCCTTTGACCAACCCATTAGGCTCAATCTATTAGGTCCTTTAACCAACCCATTATGACTTAGTTAAGAAAGTCCTATCATTTCTCTAGGTTCAAACCATTAGGCATTTTTACCAACTCATTAGGACTTAGTTAAAAAATCATATAATTTCTCTAGGTTCAACCTATTTGGTCCTTTTACCAATTCATTAGGATTTGGTCAAGAAAACATTATCATCGCTTTAGGCCCAACCCATTAGATCATTTTGATAAAGTACTTTGATTTGCATTCACTCCCGACCAGTTTTTAACGTCGAGCTTCATCACCTTTAACTTATTGAATTTCAGATTCTCAGTGCCTCATTTAAAATTAAAATTTACCTGATTTAAAACCCAAGTCTTCAAAAATTCTAGTTCTAAATTTTAATTTCTCAATTTTTGAAATGCAAATGTCCAATTTTCAAAATTAAAATTCCCAATTTCTCAAAATTTCATTTTATAAAATTCAAAATTTCAATTTTAAAACTCAAGCCTTCAAAAATTCAAGTTCTAAATTTTTAAAAATTCAAGTATCAAATTTTCAAAATTCAAATTCCAATTTCTCATTTTCTAAAATTCAAATTTTTAATTTTTAAGAAACTCAAGCCTTCAAATCTCAATTTTAAAATTCAAGTGTCCAAATTTCAAAATTCAAAATTCCCTAATTTCTCATTTTCTAAAATTCAAATTTTCAATTTTAAAATTCAATTCCCCAATTTTTAATTTCAAAATTTCAAGTTTTCAATTTCAAAATTGCAAATTCCTAATTTCAAAATTTAAGTCCCTCAATTTATAATTTCAATTTTTCAATTTCAAATTTCAAAACTCAAGTGCGTTAATTTCCAAATTCAACTTCCCTAATTTCTAATTTCAAATTTCAATTTTCCAGTTTTAAAATTACTGAATTCTCTTAATTTCAAATTCAGAACCTAATTTCAAAATTTAATTTCCTCAATTTATTATTTTAATTTTCAAGTTTCAATTTAAAATTCAAGTCTCTCAATTTCTAATTTCAAATTTACAAAATTCTCAATTTCAAATTTCAGAATTACTTATAATTTCAAATTTACAATTTCTCATTCAAAAAAAATCAAAGAAAGTGTTATAATTTAAAATTCAAATCATCTCAATTTTCTAATTTTAAATTTCAAATTTCAAATTTCTAAATTCCAAATCTCAAATTTACAAAATTCTTAAGTTCACCAATTTAAAATCATTTCAAAATCAATTCAAGAGTGCCAGGCAATTCATTTCAAAATTACCAGTTTAGAATTTTAGCTTGATGTTGAAACTTGAATTTCAAATCAGTTTTCAAAATTTAAATATTGATTAATTCTATAGTTCTAAAAAACTGAAATATATTGAAGTTCGTTTTGTATAGCATATAAATAAGAACTTTGGGTGGGCAGACGATCATGTATCGTTTGATAAATAATTTGACATTTGATCTATAACTAATTTCTAATTGATTTTATTATTTTTGTATTTTATTATTAAAAACATGTTTCTAATTGATAGCACTTTATATATCCCGTCTAGGAACAAAATTTTCTCATCTAACTTTTCTTATTTATTTATTTATCTGTCTATTATTTATATATGTTTGATGTGTTGTTATATTATCATTGTTTGTCTTTGGTATTTATTGATCATTTAGCAAAAAATCGTAATTCCTTTAGTTTGTTTAGTAAATACCTAACTTTAAGGACTTAGAAGGGTGTTACGCTTCCATCATACCTTCCCGATAAGTAACTTGACCCCCAGACATAGACTATATTTTCTCATACTTGTCTTTTCTTATCAGAAGTTACATTTAGAGTTTTTATTTTATTTTATTTTGTTTTCCCTTTTAAAATAAAATAAAAATAAGTGACGACTCAAATCGTTTTTAAAAATGGTTTTTCAAAAATAAAAACGAGTTTTGTATTTTTAATAGGAAATACATAATAGAAAAAAAAAACGAGATTCCACAATATCGAGTTCCTATCGTGTGTTTGCAGGGCGTGTAAAATTTTGTCATGCGATCCTCTATTTTCTTATATCACATTCTGATAAAAATTTCTTTTTTTATACTCATCTTTTATACACTCTTTCTTCTGCTTTACTCTCTTTATACAGTTGACATTCAAAATCAGGCTCATCAAAATATCTTCAATTAAAGCTCTTTTCGATATCTTCAAGTAAGATTCTTTCAAATATATTTTATTAAGGCTCTACTGGGCATATTCAATCAAACCCTCTGATAACACTTATTGTATCCATGAAGCTATGATATATATATATAATGAAATAACATAAAATAGAATTATCTCGACACAAAGATACTGAGAGTTTTAATATGGTTCAAGAATCATATATAATTTGTGGATAAGAGATAACATTCTATCATATAATTAAGAATTTTATAGAGCATAAAAATAAAAACAACCATTCAGTTTAACATACCATTAAAAACAAACATAGTCTATCATACCATTAAAAATTTTATAAACTAAACTTCCCAAACAAATACTACGCAAGAGGCTTAGGAAACATTTTACGTTTCCTCATTCTTTGATTTTCATCTTTAAATGATGAACCCTTCATCGATATTTCCTACTCTCTCTGTAACTTTTGCCTCTTCTAACCTGAAATATTTATAGAAACATTACTACAAAATGTCATTATTTTTTTAAAGAATTTTACTATATATAGTTAGTTACATGTGAACAAGTGAAATAAATTATTTTCTTGTTTTTTGTGTTGTCGTTGTTTTATCGGTGTTTAGTTTATTGTCGTCTTATTTCGGCATTTGGTCTATCGTCGGTTTGTTATTACGTGGTATTGTTCATCGTCTTGTTGCGACGTTTTATTTGTGTGAAACTGATTCGGATAAGCGAAACAGTTGTCGGTCGAGATATCAATTATGATTGTCGATATGTTGAAGGCGGGGCGATGTTTACGAATCAGCATATTATCAAAATTATAGGTTTTATGCCGTTTTATTATGTTATTAACCTATGTATTGTTTCATCATGTATAGTTTTTAGCTATTTGTATCATGGATTTATCGATTTATTGCAAGTTTGAATTATTAATATTATTTTCCTTTAGAAAAAAAAATATAATATTCATTCTATGAAAATAAGTATTTTCCAATTAAAAATTTGAGATATGTTCAACAACTTCTTTGGTCTAGAGGTTCATAAAATGTTATGTACTCAAAAATTGAATTAACTGAGATTCTACACATGCCTAGGTATGCCTTGATGGCTAATATTTATACTTGCCATACAACCATACGGAAAAAGGTAATTGTAAAATACACCAAAATTTAATATGTAAACTAACCTGACAAAGATCTTAAACAATATCATGGGAAAATAAAGCCCAAAGGATTCAGAATAATGGGTTGATTTTTATTGAAATTTGGATTATGTTATTTGAAATCAAAATACAAATAGAATATTATGTATGTTTTTAACTATATCCACAATATATTAGATTACAATTTCAACATGCATTTTTTAATATTATTATTCAAATTTATTTTGGGGAGTATATAAGCATGCACCGTTTATAAAATATGAATGAAAAAAGAACTCGAAAAAAAAGAAAAAAAGAAAATCGTTTTGTACACTTAACAAACAGCCTTATATGTGTGTTTTTTTTTTAATCTACAGTAGGCGTTTCATTAATATAAACTGTCAGAGCAGGATTACATGGAGTAAGAAGTTTGGAGGCTGATCTAGCCATTCCTTCGGATCTGTCAAAGAATAAGCAGTGCCAACCAAAAGGTGTGCTGCACATGTAGTTCAGTTTCATATTCTCTCTGGAGACCAGTGCATAAAGGCTGAATTGGAACATATTTAGAATATAAGTTGGCCATTGTTGGCAAGCACCCAGCACATATCCTCCACATAACGTTTCGCACTTTAGGAGGCAATTTGATCGTCCATAATTTCTTCCATAAACCAGCACCCTGTTGAGATATTTCCCCCAGCAAGTATCTGTAGCCATGGTTCGAAAACTCGGCCGAGTCCGGTACGACTTGGCCGATTCGTCTCCGCCTCGAGCCTCATCGCGCCGATTCGGATACTAGATATGATACCCACTAGTGAATCGGTAAAAATCGGATGAATCGGCCGAGTTTCCGAGTTAAACCGGTTGACTCGGTAAAAAATTACAAATTTTGGGTGATTTAATAGATCCAACCTTTCCCATCACAATCAAAATGCAAAAATATTATCGGACAAACCAAAAATTCCTATTGAAAGCAAAAAAAACTCTGAATTTGAAATAGGGATTTCAAGTTTCAACTAACCTTTTGAAGATGAAGAGAGAGTTGTCGGAGAGGGGAGACTGAGAATCGTTCGTCGCTGAAGGATATCGAGGATGGAGCGACTGGCGAGGGGGTGAGGGCGAGGGCGAGGGTGTTGGTTTTATGTGTATTAAAGCCATATAAGTCCCCAAAATTACAATTTATATTTATTCTTGGGTTGATTAGGAACACAAGGGTCACACACAAAGAATAATTCTTGGGTTAAAACAAAAGTATAATTATTTTGATAATTACTAATATTTATGATAATTAATTATGAATTAATTTATCGTAAATATTAAAATCAGATATAATTAATTTCTAATATTTATGGAAATTAATTATGAATTAATTCTCCATATATATATATATATCTTCAGTTATATCAATTAATTTATCATATTTATGATAATTAATTGTAGTCAATTACTCTATTTATGCGATCGAAATGATCTATTTATGAGGATTATTTATAGCTATGCGTCGATCTATAAATAGATTATAAACTTGAAGTTACGGATCGTAGAGATGATTCGAGAGCCCAGCATGTGGAAACGGGTTAAAATTCACAGTGAGGATCCAGGGGTTATTCATGTGGATGCAGGGACGGACGTGTGTGCGACAAGAGTGTTCGGCTGCGATTTAGAGATCGAAAAACCGCGTTGTTTCTCGAAGAGCGGTATGTATGTCTGATTGTTTTAGTACATTCGCGTTAACGTATGGGAATGTTTGATTATTCTGAGTGTTATCGGAAGTAAAGGTTGTGCATGCGTACGTGAATATGATAATGGAAGCAAGCGTAGCCAGTTTAATATTTTATTGAGGGATAAATTGAATAAGCTTAAACAAGTGTATTTGTGTGTAACGAATGAAGTTATATATCTCGTGTCTGCGAAAAAGCGTGGCTCTGCGTCTCGCTATGAAAGAGCCGGTCGGTGTCACATGCGCAGCGAAAATATGACTAAGCTCAAATTGTGCATACATGCTAGCCCGGCTGCGCGGCTGGAGATCGCAAAGCCCGTCTTTGCGATCGTTTCTCAGGCAATCGCGCGGCTTGCTCTCGGGGATCTGCAGAATTTGGCTGAGCAACTGGCGGTTGCTCGGGTATCTCATGATCTGGCCTTCGAGTTTTATGATGTTGTAGATCGATTTACTGGAGATTATAAATCTCATAAATGGGATCATTTAATTTCCATAAATAGAGAGAATTAATTCATAATTAGTATCATATATATGAAATTGTGATATAGCGAAAGACGATTGCTATATGGAGGTGAATTCATAATTATTTCCATAAATATAGAGTAATTCATAACTGATTTTAAAAAATGTGATAATTATAATATTTATGATAATTAATTATGAATTAATTTATCATAAATATTAAGAAATAAATATTAAAATCGGAGTTATGAATTAATTTATAATATTTATGGAATTAATTGTAAAATTAATTCTCCATATATATTGTCTTCAGTTATATCAGTAATTTCTCATATTTATAATAATTAATTATGAATTAATTATCCTATTTATGGAAATTAATGATCCTATTTATGAGGATTATTTATAGCTTGTAAAATCGATCTATAAATGAGTCGTAAAACTTCGAAGTTAGGATCATGAGATGATTCGGGAACTAGGATATTAAGCTTGATTAAAATTCACGTGAGGGATCGAGAGTTATTCGTGTGGATACCTTGGAGGCGGAACGTGTGTCACGGCTAATGTCGACTTTGCGATTCGAGTCCAGTTTGCGATTGTTTTCTCGAAGAGCGGTATGTATGTCTGGTTATTTAAATTCATTCGTTGCGTATAAGAATGTCGATTACGCTACAGAGGAAATGAGGTTGTCAGTTGTCGGTTGTGTGGGTGTGCGGTCCTTGGTCGTAGGGAAAGGAGGGGGAGGCGGGGAAGGGAAACAAGGGAGATGGGTTTGTACGTGGCTCGCGGGGAGGGAAATGGACGGGGAGAAGCAGGGAGGGGACTAGAAGAAGATGAGACTTAAAGTTAAAACAACCAAAAATATCTTTTTTTTTTTTTTTAATTTTATGTATTTATGGAAAATAAATATAAAATATTTGATAAAAATTACGTTTTTACTTTTTAACATGATTTAGGATTTTAAAAATTTTGAATTATCATATTTAATAAATATAAATTTAATGGAACACTTGTTATGCATTTATTTTTAAATTACATATTATTTGATAAATGTAAAAATGTATTTTATATTTTAAAAATAAGATTTATATGGTTATTACTAGAAAATTTAAATATTAAATAAGCAATTATATAAAATAAATAAATTTATTTGCTTTTAATTTAATCTTGCATAGTATTAAATATTTTTTTAAAATCTATCTCAATACACTTTTACAAATACATGAAAAATTATAATTTACATATATATTTTTATGAAATGATAAATAGACTTTGTTTTATTAAATTTTAGCTTTCCTTAATTATATATATATTTCTAATAATTTATGTAAAATTTTGTAATTTTTTAAATATTTGTCGTCTTATTTTGCGTGTCGTCGATCTCTGCGATCGAGCTGCGATCACGTCTCGAGAGCGAAACAAAATGTCGGTAATTACGAATATATCGGTGTGATTTTCTGGGATATATCTGAATTAATCTCAGTGGATATTTTGACCAAAAATCATCATTAAAAATGAAAATTAAATAATAAAAATACTTGGAAGTCCTTGGAAATACTTTATTGAACTATAAAAGACATAAATAAGCAAATACCCTTATTGAAAATAATATTCATTATAATTTATCGAAAAATTACATTACAATAGTAATTTAAAACCAAAATGAAGACCGATGTGGCTTCATTACATTATTTAATGAAGGGATCTCATCTTGATGAAGATAATATTCATAATAAGATTTTCAAAATATTGAGATAAATCACAAAGAAAAAATAATTTGAGAGTTAAATGGAGCTTGGATGTGTATGGATGAGTTTGTAAAGAGATTGTATGATTTTTGGGTATTTATAGAATTTTTAGTCAAAATAGACCATTCTGGATATTATTTTGCAGAGTATTTATCGATATTTTTTAAATTCCAGTACAAACGCGTGTGTTCCACAATCACAAATTTGGTGGAAAATCGACATTTTCTACGATTTTTGGCCGAAAATCAGCGATTATTTCTGGAATTTTCGTTTTCCTACGATGGATTTTCATATAGCTTTTCTTGCAAAATGCTGGAAAGCTTGGCGGTTTTGGAAGCGGATGCAAACAGAAAAAATGTTTTTTGTCACTTTGATCTCAGAGTGGTAAGAGCAGGTGGCATTGTTTTGACACTTTGTGCGACCTTTGTTTGTGTTTTCAGGCTGTGGGTTTGACTCAGTGGCTGGGAGGAGCAGGTACTCTCTGGGGTTTGCCGAGCAGGTTGTAGCTCAGACCCACCCAGCAGGTCGACATCCATTCTCTTGACTTATACTTCTACATCAGGCTGGAAACCTTAGCCCCTGCAAGTCTTGGAATATCTGGTAAACACCATCCCGTTGCTAGAACACGGTAGCCATGGACTATGCCACACAATAACAGAGTCGCCATTCCCAAATCGTATTCTACTTCCAGCCTTAACCACTTCCTGTGCGGCCAAAAAGCTGCGCCAAGCTTAGCTGGGGTTTTTTTTCAAGTTCAGCTTCCAAAATTGAGCATCTAGGAAAATAACGAGCTTTTAACAATGTTGCCAGAAGCGATTGTGATTCAAGTACCAACCGCTTGTAGAGATTGACATGAATTGTATAATGATTGATTTTTTTCATTGAATAACTTGAGATATAAATAGTACAAATTAAATCAAGAAATGAAAGAATGAATTTGGTAACTAAATCTAAACTAGGCATATTTGTACACTAAAATCAATCTAAATCTAAATATTACATATTTATAATCACAGGATTTAAACTAAATCCGATTTAGAATATGATTCTCCAATATGCCCCCGTAAGTTAGAGCTCCGAGAGGAGAGATCAATCTTGAGTAGTAATTGATGAAAACATATGTGGGGTAGAGGTTTCGTGAGAGCATCTGCAAGTTGATCTGCGAAGGCAACATGTGTAACCTGAGAGATCAGCGTGCACGCGTTCCACGAATGAAGTGGTAATCTAGTGCAACATGTTTCATAGCCCCGAGTGGCTCACTTGGGATTAGAGTGAGGTTGGCGCACCGCATTTATCGTGATGAATGGCGGTGTGCGAGGTAGAGAATGTAGGAGCTCACCAAATAAATTAGATATCCAGCGAGAGAGTCGGCGGTGGTCGCGGCGACATGAGTGATGTTGGTTTAGTGGAGGTGTGCAAGTTGTGCATTGTTTCTTGGAACTCCAAGAAATGGGTTGACAATCTCGGGGTATATAATGAATGTGGTTGAAGTAAAATCCATCTTCAGTAATCGGCATCCAGTAGGCATGTAAGTGGAGAGGCGAATGACGATGGATAGTAAGCTTATGATCAATAATGCCTTATAAATAGTGGAGAATACACTTTTCGACAATCCAATGGTCACTGGTCATGTGATGCAAAAATTGAGAGAGTTTATTGACCGCATAAGCAATGTCTGGTCAGGTCATTGATAGATACTGAAGGTCGCCGACAATGGTGCGGAACTCAGAAGGATTGGAAAGGGTAGTGCCCGACTAAAGAGACAAGGTCGGTGTGGTTGACAATGGGGTGGAGATTGGTTGGGCATCTGTCATTGTAGTTCGGGGTAAGGAGGTCCGCTATATACCGTCGTTGGGAAAGGATCAGACTAAGTGGGTGAGGAAGGACTTCAATGCCAAAAAAGTAAGTTAAGGCACCCAAGTCCTTGAGTGAGAACTGACGGGAAAGTAAGGTGATGAAGTGCTGAACATCAGATGAATTGTTGCTAGTGATGATTATGTTGTCAACATACACTAGTAGGTAGATGGAAACAACAGTGCTATGTAGAATGAATAGAGAAGTACTTGCATTGGAGTTTAGAAAACTAGAGGTAAGTAAAAATTGTTTGAGTTCATTATACCAGGCACGAGGGGCCTGCTTGAGACCATAGATGGCTTTGCTCAGCCGATATGCGTGATTAGGGTAATCGGTGTTTGTGAAGCCCTATGGTTGAGCCATGAAAACATCCTCAGTGAGAGTGCCTTGTAAAAATGCATTGTTGACATCTAGTTGATGGAGGCACCACTCGTGACTAGTAGGAGAGAGAGAATTGGACTGAAGGTGCCATGATAATCAAGGCGAGGGCGTGATGAAAACCCTTGGCAACCAATCGAGCTTTGTACCTATCCATAGAACCATAAGGTAAGCGTTTGATTCGAAATATCCACTTACAACCCACAACATTTTGAACCGAATCAAGCGGAACCAATTCCCAAGTGCCATTACGAACAAGGGCATCAAACTCTTACGACATCGTTGTGCGCCATTTGGGGTCTTTGATGGCCTGGGTTATAGAGGTTGGTTTAAGGTCATAGGCTAGTTAGGCAAAGAGTGATTTTCCGGATTGGTTTGTGGATGTTGTGGCGAGAATGGGTGCCTATCGAGGAGGTACGGGTAGTGGGACGGGTAGCTTCGGTAGGGGGTAGGTCGGTTGGGTGCTCAGGTGATTGGGCAAGAGGTAGGTTGATTGTGATTGGGGGGTCCGAGAGGGTGGTCGACAGTGGGACGGGGTTAGTAGGGGCTTGGGTGCTCGGGCATGAGGCAGTTCGACTATGGTAGGGGCTGCGAGATGATTGGTCTCGAGTGGGATGCATGATGTAGCCGAAGGGTGTTAGAGGTAGAGGTGGTCGGCCCAGAGGTGACCGGAAGCCATGTGGAAACGGGTGGACTCATCGAGGCCCAGGGAGAGAAGGATAAGCTTGACAAACAGAAAGGAATGAATGCGGCTCAATAAAGGTGAACCGACAAAGAGTAATGGAGTCTTGGTAGTGGAAGGGTCAAAGCAGATGTATGCACTTTGAGTAGCGGAGTGGCGGAGACACACGGGGTGGATCGGGATCAAGTTTATCTGGCAATAATTTGAGCTGTGAGATAACCACAGGACAACCAAAGACATGAGTTTAAGATGGTGGGTGGAGTCTCGAATAGTTTGTGATATGGAGAGGACATATGTAGTGTGGGTGTGGGAAGATGATTAATGAGATATGTAGGCACATGGGAAGGCATATGACCCGGAAGGTAAAGCGGAAGAGGCCCGTTAGAAGGCCTAAGCGGGTTTCAACAAGCGTGGCCAATTAGCGGCCTTTCGGGAGAAACCATTGTGTCGGGAGCGTGTGGGGGAGATGTATGATGAGAGATTCCATGAGTGGCTAAGAAGGTGGACAAACCAGGGTATTCATCCCTATTCTTCGAGTAGAGTGTAATGATTTTCCGTTTAAAAAAATTCTCAACAAGGGTTTTGAAGTTGGGAAAAACCAAATTGAAATTTGACTTGCGTTTGAGTGGGTAGAGCCATATACAATGGGTGAAGTGGTTAACAAAAATGACGTAGTATTTGGGGTGTCGATCCAACGGAATAGGAGAGTCCGTATATTAGAGAGATAATTTGCAAGGTGGAAACTAACGTAGTGTGGGTTGAAGGTAACTTGTGACTTTTACATTGCGACCAATGAGTCTTTATAATGAAATGAGAGCGTCTAAGGGAAGGCCTTGAGATTGACTTGTAATTTAGAACCAAAGTGCAGAAGAATAGGCTTGGGAAGGATGTCTAACAATGATTAGGTTAGAAGAAATTAGCTTTGACATTGGAAAGCGTATTATTAGGGGTGGAGAGCTTGGTGACCACTCATAAATGCGCGCCTTTAGTGCGATCGTGAAGTAGAATTGCTTTGTGTCGCGCTATCAACACCACGAGAAAGAATAGGAGTAAGAACTTAACCGATGTTTTAATACATTTTGCAAAATTGTGAGATAGAGATAAGGTTTCTTTTTATGTGAGGAACACATAAAACATTGTGTAAGGTAAATGAATTGGAAAAAGTAGATAAAGAAGTTGTGCCTGAATTAGTAATATGTAACTTTGTACCATCACCAATGACAATGTCATCTAGACTATCATAAGGAGCATGAAGCGTGAGATTGTTGAGGTCGACAGTCATGTGATGGGAGGCTCCACTGTCCAATAACCATAGCGAAGATTCCGTAGCCAAAGATATTGCAACATGAGCCATGGGTTACCACTGGCGGTGGTGCGAAGCCAAGGAGGATTGTGCATGTGGGTGGGTAGGAGCATGGGCAAAAGGAGGTCAACACCAGTTGGTAGATCGGGCACTGATTGATTGGTGACCAGCGATTGTGACCTTGGCACAACGAATGCAGTAAGGCAGCGGTGGTGGCGAGGGGTTGGCATCGGAGTGTCGAATGAGGTTGAGATTTGGGAGTGATAGGATGACCATCGATGGAGCTAGAGTTTGACAAGCGGTGTAAGTTGGCGGGACGCCCGGAGGCTATGTTGGTAGTGACGGAACGAGGAGTGACCAGACTACAAGTGTTTGAGCGCCAATTCTCGATTGATCTAAAAGAGAATTGGAGTCTCACGAATTTGGACAATATCAACAATGGTTTTATAATCATCATCTAAACCATCAAAAATTTGTCTATAAGGTCCTCATGATCGAGGGGTTTACCAAGAGCAGCAATTACTACAAGAAAATCACAGCTTTGCAACAGATTTTTCTGTTGCAAACCCATAAAAATCCGTTGCAAATCTATTTTAGAAATGGATTTGCAACAGAATAGTCTTGTTGCAAAAAACCTTGTTACAATTTTGTACTCTTGGGCATTAGATTTACGGAAAATAATATGATTTGCACTTAATGTCCGTTGTAATGTTGCAAAGATTTCTACCGATATTTTGCTAGTCGATTTGCTAAATCCAACAATCAAAAAGACAACAGATAAGCTAAAGTTGTTGCAAATTTGCAACAGATTAGCAACCGTTTTATTACACTACCATTGCAATTTTTGTTGCAATTCCGTTGCAACAGATTTGCAACCACTATGACTCTTTGCAAAATATGTCGTTGCAATTCTATTGTAATTTCGTTGCAAATTCGAAACATTACAACAAATCTTTTCTTCCTAATTGAGATGATGAAAAGATGCAATCAGTAAGCTTTAAGAAGAAAAGACTTGTTGCAATGTTGTTACCCAATTTGCAAGCGGATTAAATGAATACAACACGACATATTTTATAACAGTAGTAGTTAAATCTTTATTGATTGCATCTTTCTTACAACAAAGTTGCATTAACTAATTGAGATGAAGATGCATCATCTCTTACAGCTGCATGCAAGACTCCTTGAAGCATCCTCCACACAAAATTCTTTACTTCCGGTGGAATCTCCATATGCCACAGGACATTCCAAAATCCGGGACCCGATTCTACCAAGTTCTCTTGTAATGCTCTATAGCTACTATGGACAATATGATTACCTTTGGAATCGGGTAACCAGTACCACCTATCTGCTATACTGCGAAGGCTAAATGGAATGCTTGTAATGGTTTTGATGTCCCTGGTATTAAACACATAAGTAATTAAGTCATTGTCCCAAACTAGGAAACCGGGTACCATTAAATCATGTACTAATATGTTTGCATGGGCTGGTCCAATATTGAAAGTAATAAAACCAGAATCTGCAGATGGGAGCAATGGATCTTTGCTTACGCGGATACTAGAACCATCTCCTACCCGAATCTTTGCTTCATGGGAGCAATGGATCTTTGCTTACTGGTTTTTTTTAATTTAACATCTATATTTAATTTTTTGCTTCATTGTGCTCTTAGCCCGTCTCATCCATTTTTTTCCTTTGCTTCCTGCTCGATTACTTCCCCACCAGAAAAAATTAAGCATTTTCTCGATATCCCTACACATCCACCTAGTGGCTGTAACAATACGTTCATAGCATAGTTAGGGATAGCTTGTCCACATATTTTAATAATACTTCCTTTCCTGCTCTAGATAACTTCTTAGTGTGCCAATTCTGAATTTTGCCCCATATTGTATCTTTTAGAAAATAAAAAACCTGCCTTTTCTGTCTACCAATAAAAGATGGAACCCCAAGGTACTTACCATGATTGGACGTGCACCATACCCTGAGTTCAGAACAGACAGCATCACACATCTCTAGGCCAACATTTCTGCTAAATGAAATAAAAGATTTATGAAAATTTACCCGTTGCCCAGAAACTTCCCCATACAATGTTGGAATTTTCTTGATTGTCCTAGCCTCAAACACTGTAGCTTTAAAGAAAAGAAAACAATCATCAACAAAAAATAAGTGATAAATTGTAGGAGCTCCCCAGGCAATGCAACGACCATGGATTCTTCACTCAATTTCGCGAGCCCTAATGATATAACTCAAGGCTTCGGCACATATGATAAATAAATATGGTGAGAGAGGGTCCCTTCGCATTGCGGGAGAATTAGCCCCAACTCTCTTCCATTAGGAGGAATGTTGTATCGGACAGAAGATATACAAGTCATGATTAGTCGCACCCACCGGTTATTAAAACCCATTCGTAACATAACTTTTTTAAAAAAGGGCACTCCACACGGTCGTAGGCCTTAATCATATCAGAACTAATGGTCATATCAAGTGTCTTCCCTGTGTTTTTCCTATTCGATGTAGAACCTCAGGCAAAATTAATATATTATTCATAATGATTTTCCCTGCTTTATGCTACAAGGACTGACAGACCACCTTTGGCAAAATATTTTTCAAACGGTTGGCCAAGGTTTTGGAGACAATTTTGTTTATTACGTTACACAATGATATAGGACGGGGTCGCCATGGTTTAATAATTCTGCTTCTTCCAGAATAACAAGATGATACCTCTGTTAATTCCTTCTGGGAGACTGACTGCATCATGGATCTCTTTTTTAGGAAAAAAAATATATTATTTTCTAAAAGTATCCCAAGAGCATATTAATTTTTAGATAAAAACATTATTATAATCTATTATGGTATTTTTAGTACTAACACTGTTATATATAAATAAAACACTATTATAATATTGTTGAAAACTAGAAGTATCGAATGAGAATAAGCAGCGTTGCCATCAATGAAGATAATAACACATTTAAGTGAATATATTTCAATTTTTTTACCTATTTTCAAATATCTTTAAATTAAATACTCTTAAAAATTATCATTATTATTTTTTAATTAAATAAAATTTATATTAATAATTTTTCATATTATTTCAATTTTTAAAAAAAATTAAATAAAAATAGTTTTTTACAACTAGAGTGAATAGTGCTTTTATTTTTAAAAAAATTTGAAATTATATTCTACAAAAATTTTAAAAATATAAAAATTAGATCAAAATATAAAAAATTATAAATATAAAAATAAGACATATATTAAATATTTAAAAAATCTTAGAACTTTACTTATTTTCTAAATTATTAGTGGCCCATGATGAATTTATTTTTATAATTAATGCTATATTAAGTTGAATGTAACATTTTAATCAAAAAATAATGAATAAAAGTTGTTTTTGAAAAAGAAAATCAAATTTATAAAATATTAATATTTATTTATTTATTGGAAAATTAATTATTATTAATAAATATATTTTTATATTAAGAAATAAGGATTATCCAAAAAAAGAAAAGGGGAATTATGTTTCATGGTCTCATGGACCCTTTTATTTAACAAAAAGTTCATAAAAACATTCAAATTAGACTTAAAACCCATAACAACATCTAAAATTAATAATGACATAAACATTTAAAAAAACCAAAATTACCCTACCCCACACCTCAAGTCCTCTACACGCATGGCACCCATCATCTCCTCTCCCCTCCATGCCCTCACAACTAAGGAACAAAATATCAGTAATTACGGATATATCGATACTTGAATTTTATGGATATATCAAAAATATTGGTAAATATAGGTGGATATTTTGACAAAAATATCGGTAAAGATAAAATTAACAAAAATACTTTGAAATTTATAGAAATACTTTGTTGAACTATAAAAAAAACATAAATAAGCAAATATACACTTATTGAAAACAATATTCATTATAATTTATCGAAAAATTATATTACAATAGTCATTTACAATAAAGCGGGCCGATGTGACTCGATTGTTATTTGATGAGAGAAGTCTATCTGATGAAGAGAATATACTCATCTTTTGATGAAGACAATATTTGTGAGACCCCGGAAAATCCAGATTTCCTAAGGAAGGATAAAATCGTAATTTCGATAAAAATCAGGGGGTACTTCTAGATCTCGGATGGCCAAGCAGGGAAACACCAGTTGAAATCGTCTAGAAATTGCAATGCGATCGAATTTACCGTTGGATTAAGTGGTGTTCGGATTTGCGTTTAGGAGCGTGGAGTGTCGGATGACCGCATCTGTCGTAAGGTAAGGGGATCTGCGTAAGCGCAAAGGAGTGTGACACTTGGCACAAAAAAGAATGGCTCACATTGAGCCACACGTGGGTGCGTGGTCGATGGCTCGTATTAAACCATGTAAGTGATGATGTCTATAAAGAAGAATTATGAAATAAAGAAATATGGAAAAGGAAGCGCACCTTATTTGGCTTGAGGGGAAGAGAGGAGGAAGCTTATCGCTTTTGTCTCATCCCGATTAATGCTTTCCAAGGAGAGAAATCCAAAGAGAAAGGAGAAAAATGGGAAAGTGGGAGAAAATGAAGAGGATGAGAAGAGAAAATGAAAGGAAAAGAGAAAGAAAAAAGAAGAAAAGGAAGAAAGCAAAGGAAGGAAGCAAAAAACGTGTTGGAGAGAAAGGAGCTAAGAGGATCGGTGGCCGGATCTTAGCCGTTTTAGAGAAAGTGTCTTCCTTCTCTCTAGAATTAGCCTGAGCGATCAAGGTAGTGGTTAATCGCGTGAGAGAAGAGTTGTTCTATTCGGAGGACAACGTGCCAGGGCGGTTTGGGGTTTTGACAGGCTCCATAAGGTGGGGTTCCGTCCTGCTTGTTTAACTTTATTTAAGTGTTTTGTTGATGTTTGTGTGTTGGATTGGGGCCGTGAGTGGCGTTTGATGCAATCCCCGAATCTTGGGCCAGGGAAATGTGAGAATTTTAGGACCATGAGGGGCGATCCGTGTTGATAGTGTGTGTGGGTGTGTTTGGGAGCTTTAGATCACTTAATTTATTAAATAAGTATGTTTTGGTAGTAGGAGACCCCGGAAATGGGTATGGGTCGGTTCCACCGAAGGAACCGATGTAGGAAAAAGTGGGCTGCCGTGGACCCGGTCCACTTGCTGCATTTTGGGGCCCCATGCTTGATCCCGATTTGGCGTATGAAATGGACCATAAAGGTCATGTGTTTTAACATTTGAATTGTGGAAATAAATGACGTGTATTGTGGAAATAGATGGTTAAGACATGATCATAATATTGTTAAACCAATGACACAATTATATGGAATTAAATTGTGTTGTAAGTCATCCCAGGAATCTGAGATTATAGTTTGCTTAAGTGAAATTTAAATTGGGTGATGATTGATGTGTTGAATTACATTGTGTGTAATTGTAGTTGATTAAGGCTTATGCATATGACATGTATTGTATGATATGGTTTGAAAATGGCATAGTGTTTTTCATACTTGGAGTAGCGCAAGTGGTGTGAGTCGTAGCGTGAATATTCGAAAGCGGACGTGGTTCTGAAGAAGAATTTCATGGGATGGAGATATTTCGGAGAGTGGAGGTTGGGAGATCGCCCACGTGGTCATTTGGTTGGACCACCGCTATTTGTTTGGAAGCTCGCCAACTATTCGCTCGGAGGGTAGTCTATATTTTTTTTGCGACCTGGTTTTTGAGCATTATCTCTTTGTTTCGAAACGACGGGTTTTGTTTTGAAAATGATTATTTTACTCATACGTGAAGCAGAAATGAGTGTGAGTGAGTCGAATGAGAGAGGGACTGCCGTGGCGTGGGGTGATCATTATGAGCATTCAGTAGGATCGGCGTATTTACTTGGGTGTGTCTCGTTTAAATTAGACATTCTGTGCATTACTTGGTGGAGGAGTAACGTTTAGAGTGAGTTCGATGCGGGGCTTTGGCTGGCCTGTCGAGGGATTTTGCACCGGTCTGAGGGCGCTCAGAACCAGCTGTTTAGGGTGATTTTGAAGAAGCCGGTTGTAACTTTGATGGTTTTGGATATAACATGTATTAGAGTTGTGGAACTGTATATGTTTTGTATAAAAAGTGTGTCAATGATGAATTATTGGGAGATAATTGGAGAATAGTTGTGATATTTGTTTTTATAAGTATGGGTTTATGAGCCCAATAGGCATTTTTACTCATGTATGCGTCTCGTGATACGAGATGTATAGATTTTCCGCAGGTTGACGGGTAGTTAACGGACCCCACCCGGTTTTGGGCGTCACAATGACACCATATAGTTCACAAAATAACTGAATCATCCATAATATAATAATTTTCAAGAGTTCAAAATGGGTTTCAGATGTCAGGGACATAAAATTACTTAGCATAGTTCGGGATCATTATAAATTTTTGGAGTCAAAATATTAATTGGATTGTCAGAAAACTACGATTGTGATTTAATTAGCAGATTAGATTTGATTTAAGTCCGCTCGTAGATATTTACCGATATATCTTTGATATTTACCAATATTTTACGATCTTCAGTCGTAGCGTCATATGGCGTCTATGACCAATCTGAAATTTAATCGAAATATTGAGAATTGCCAGGTCTTTTCGCGGTGTTCCGGCGGGGATTTTACCAGGCTTCCCACTGCGGAGGTACCTCAGCGATTGTCGGTTCTTAATATCTCTTTTCGGTGCGTTGTGTCGTTTGACGATGTTGACCAACGAGCACTCTCCTCTACCCTCCACGCCCTCACAGCCCTCCTTGCGCCCCTCACGGACACTACCCAGCCATACCTTTTTCTCAAGGTTTTTTTTTTTTTATATTTTGTATTTCCATCTTTCAAATAAATTCAAATTTTATAATTTTTTTATTCATAAAAAATATCTTATTTTCACTTGTTTAAAATTATACTTAATTAAATTTTATTTTCTAAATTTATTCATTTATTTATTTTTATTTATTTATTAGAGTTTTTTTATTTTATGCAATAAATATTAAAATAAATTACTTTTAATATATAAATACATTCACCTATAACAATAAATAATTTAATAAATATGCAAATAAATACTAATATTTTAAATAATATTGATTTCATAATAATTTTTTGATGGAGGCATGACCCAAATAACGGAGACCTGGCAGTCTTACTTGGCAGAATGTGGAGGCTGAGCAGAGATTTAAAGGCATGTCTTTTAATTCGAGATCTTGAGTGGAAGAAGCTCATATTTTCAACTTCAAAGAAGAAAATAAGATGGTCGGCGTCGTGAGTAAATCAGAATTTGAGCCAAAGGCCAAGGCATTTCCCGACTTGTTGGTTTGTGCTTATTTTGAAGTGATTTCTTTACTTTGCCCTATTTGGTGATGATTTCTTTGCTTGGAATTTGGCTGAAGTGGTTGTTCCCCGATTTGCTACTATTTTAGGGTGGTTGAGTGTTGATTTGTTTTATATTTAGTGATTTGTTTGCTATTTAGGTGATTTCTTTGTTGATTTATTCTAATTTGTTGCTAATTTATTCTTGGTTGGTGTAACACGTCTTGAGGAGGAACATCACGGTGTGTGTGGCAGGTATGTGCTGACAGGGAGCAACTGGTGTTAATCTTTTATATTAGAGATTTTTGAAAGTTGTTTTTAAAGGGTGGCAAGCGACTTTTCTGCAGATTAAAGAAGGAAGTTTTGGGGTGGAATTTCGATTATGGAATTTTATGAAAATTTAAAGGATAAATAATAATGAATAGCCTGGGAGGCTCTAGGAATGGATTGGGAGCTTAGAAATTCTCTAGATCTTGGATGGCCAAACGATTCATGCCGTTAAATTCGTCTAAGCGGGGATCTAGTGACTCGAGAAAAAATTTAGAGTCGAATTAAAGGAACGGTCGAATATATTACGGACCACATAGAGGGTGGAAGCATTAATGATCGAACTTGAGGGGAGCCAGATTTTACAAAATCTCGGAAGTCGATGCCTTGAGTTAAGTTCAATTAAAATAAGTGGGCGAAAGAAAATAAAATTTTTTGGGATTAGGGAAATGGTTTGATCCCGATAACATACGAACATGGGCTAAAGAAAAGAAAAAAAACGAAAATAAAGGATAAAAATCAAGGGCGTAGGACGTTGGAGAGATCAACGAAGGCGATTTTAATTTTTTTATTCTCTTCTTATACGCCCCCGATTCATGAAAATCGGATCGTAAATTTGCAGAGAGTAGGAGCTAAAGGTAAAGTTGGACTACAGAAAGAGTGCTGCATTATAAATGCAAATCTCTTGCCTTTTGTCAAACTTTAAAGGTAGAAAATTTGCCTACTTGTGTTATTTCAAGGAGTTTGCCATGTGTAGCTTGAAGTACTGTAGAAACAGTAAAAGGTCAAGCTGCAATCTTCCAGTTCAAAATTTTTTTAGGCTGGGTTTAAATTTTTGGGAATATTGGGGTTGTGTTAGGATAGTCGGGCTGAATTTTGGGAGAGGCACATTTTAAATGATTAAGGGTTGAAATTTCGGGGGCTATAGTCGGACAAAGTCGGACGGAAATTTTTTTAGAAAGTTTAGGTGTTTTTTTAGACTATGGAAGTTCCTTAGGTCAAAGTTGATAAAATAGATAGTTTTATATGGCGTTTAATGTGTATGGACATTTTGGTCGATTTCACGTCATATTATCGATATTATATCGAATGGGACTAGCGGCGTAAAGTTTTGTTAGAATCGAGTTCGTTTTGATACTAGTCATTTTGAGAAGCCACATTATTATGTTTTACTGGATTAAAGCAGTTAAGTGGGGGGCATTTTTAAATTTGAATGAATTATGTGGGCGGTTGAACATCCAGACGAGAATCTAGGTCTTGACAAGGATTGGAAAGAAATTAGTAGAGAAAAGATGAGTACTCAAAATCGTTTTAAAGAAGCGAAAATATTTAAATTACAAGTTTTGTAAAGTGCTTTGAAAATATAGACTATAAAGCATTTTTACCTCCCAATTGTTATACTCATTGAAAAGTTTGATTTTAGTATTTAAAAGCAGTTGGCGCAGTTTAGCGAAACCCTGAATGCGCAATTTCGGTTCCGTCGGATGTATTTCGGATTGTGCATGACTTTTAATGTATGAGACAACCCTTAGTAGTATATTGCACGGTCGGCAATTGGGGTTAGATACAGTATATATTTATATAGTGAGTCGCCCTGCGCATTCGAGGGTAGTATAGTTAGCGCGGCCGACTTAGTACATAGCGATGAGGTGTTGGTTCAGGGGTTCCGTCACCGAGCATTTGATTCAGGGTTCCATTATGCTATAGATCCGTGTGTTCACTTGGACCATCTTACCGTAGGTGTAGTGTTCAGGGTTCACTACGGGTACGGATTAGGGTTGGGCATCACTTCTAGGGTATTTTAGAAATGCCGTGAGCGAAATAGTTTTGAACGGAGTTTTTCGGCCAGCGAAATAGTTTTCGAGCAGTTTTTCGGCGCGAGAGCAATTTTGAAAACGGAGTTTGAGAGAAATGGTTTCATAGCAAAGAAACTTCGGTTTCTCATAAACAGTTTTTACAACCATTTACATGCAGGATTTTCCATATTGGGGGGGTACAAACAGCGGCAATGGCATTAAGAACTTAAGTACTCAGCGAAGGCCGTTTGGCTCGCGATTTTGTTTTTAAAATAATTTTTCGGTGCAGTGTTGAAAGCTAGAAAGACCTTGATTATATATATAAGATAATGTGTAAATTAAAACTAGTAAAACTTAAAAGGTGACATTTTGTATATGTAAATATCTTTTGTAAAATATGCATGCATGGTTTTGAGAAAAACAGTTGCTATAAACTTATATCTGGATTGATCCTTATCTTATATTTTGATGAGGGACCGCAGGTCCTTTATTGTCAGAATTGACATTCGGAAAACATCGGAATGTATTTTGTTTTATACAGTGATTTTATTTTGCTTGACTAATCGTGGCAATGTTATGTCGCCGGATTAAATCTAAAGGTGTGATTTTGATGTGGAAAAGTGAAAATTTTATAACCCACGCTTTCCAAATACACTTTCAAATAGCTTAATCTGCTTTAGCTTCATGGTAATCATACCGAACGAGTCACGTGAGGTTACTGTGGAGTTGCCGGCAGATTTCCTGTCACTAGGAAGGGGGTCTGTCATTTGGTGTTGATTTGTTCTTGATTTACAACAAATTGTTCCTGATTTGTTGCTGCTTTGTTCTAGATTTGCGGCTGATTTGATTACCAAGTTTTATCCTAAATTATCTAGTTTCCTTTCCTTGCAGACGTTTTTGGGTGTGCGTAGTTTTGGAAAAGTAAGTTAGTTTCCTTTATAGTTTTTAGCCTAATATTTAGTTTCTTTTGTGGCCGAATCTTTGTTTTGTTCTTCACATTTTGGGCCTATATATAGGCATGTTATACCTACTTTTTTCGGTTTACGAATTAATAAAATTGATATTTAAATTTCTCTTTGGTTCTTGAAAGAACTCTTTGAATTTATTGGTTATTATATAGCGTTCATCAAGACTTATCAATCGGATTTCCATCATGATTGTGCGTCCTTCTATACCAGGGTTCTTTCTTATTTAAGCAATGGGTCGAGGTCATCCATCCAAGCCGAACACTAGAGCTTAATTTGATCACGTGTCTCCTCACAAGTTGGCGGGGTTCGTATCATTTGGTATCAGAGTAACATGTTCTATTTTTTTTGGTTTGCCTATCCTTTATGGTTTTCTTTGTTCAAACCCAACTTAGTTACCACTTTTATCCATTCCTTCTAAATTCCGTTCAACCCCCAATTTTATTCACAACCTATTCCCTACTCCATCCCAAGTCCAATTTTTTTCATTCTTGACCCGATATAATTTTGTTTATCTTCCTTTATATTGAACCCTCCATCCCAAGTTACAAAAAAATAAAAAAATAAAAAATGAAAGTAAAGGAAAAGGATCCGGGGTCCGCAAAAAAAAGTCTAGTGGCCGAGAATTTTTTTTTCCCTATAAGTTTATCATCATTCTAGTTGATAGAAATTAAGTCATCGCATTCCAGAAAAATCGGGCAGAAATTTTGTGTCCTTTGTTAATGACCCTAACCTTTGTTGCTTTAGAAAGGCTTGACTTTGGTTAATGCCACCAACATGTCTTTTGATTGGTTTTGATTAAATTTTTGCTAAAAAAAAAATCAGATTGGTTTGATTAGTTCCAAAAGAACCGAAAGAGAGATTATGAGTGGAAAAAGGCAAGAGTGGTAAGAACATTATAGTGAGAAAAAAGCAAATAAATTGTGAGAAAACACTAGTAAACCGAGTGAATCATTCTTTAAGTGAAAACACGTGAGAGGGCGATTTGTGAAGTCCTATTTTCTTTTCTAACCTTGTTTTTAAAAGAATATGTCAAACAATCCATGCATCCCGAAGTGACGAAAGGAATTGACATACATGGTTATTATGTTTTAACTAATAAAGTAAAGAGGATGTTTAGGGCTAAATTGGAACAATTCCATGAGAGGGTAGAACAATGCTTCGAGCATCCACGAAACTCTCCAAGATGGCGTAGAAAGGAGAGGTTGCCAAGAAGAGAGGTGCGGGTAGAAGAAGAAGAGTATGAAGGGGATGGTTTTGAGGATGAGATTGATCATGATTCTACAGCAAGGGATGGAGGTACGGGTAGACTTAGAGAAGTTAGGAATTGGGAAGATAATAATTTGGGTAGCATTAAGATGAAGATTGCATCCTTCCAAGGAAAGAATGACTCTGAGGTATATCTTGAGTGGGAGTGAAATGTGGAGATCGTTTTTTATTGTCACAATTACTCTGAAAATAAGAATGTGAAGCTTGTTGTCAAAGAGTTCTTGGATTATGCCATAGTGTGGTGGGAACAACTAGTGTTGAATAAGATGAGGAATAGGGAGCCAGCGATGGAAATATGGGAAGAGATGAAGAGGGTGGTGCGGAAGAGATTTGTCCTAACTTACTACTATCGGGAGTTGTACAAGTTGTAAAACCAGAGGCAAGGTAGTTGTAGTGTGGAGGAGTATTATAAGAAGATGGAGGTTGCAATGGCTAGAGCAAATATTGAAGAAGATCAAGAGGCTACAATGGAGAGGTTTCTGGCAGGTTTAAATCGGGAGATTCAAAATGTGGTGGAATTGCAACATTATGTGGAGTTGGAGGATATAGTGCATATGGATATCAAGATTGAGAATCAAGTCAAGAGGAGCAACACACGTTTTGAAACTAGTCCAAGTTCATCCTATGACACCCCAAATCTGGGGGTCCCATTGACAACCCGTCAACCCGCGGAATTCCTATGGATTTTGATGATCTCATACTACACTATCGTGTCCATTTATCGATCCATAAGCTGTAAAAATCTGGGTAGGGCCCCCTTGTTCGGGGAGCTCTACCCAACATACAACCTGTATAACAGTATAATCATAACTCATCCAGGGTCTCAACATAAATAGTATTGACCACATAGGGTCCATCAGTCCATATCCCTAATATACATCCCTTTACCTGGACCCATTCATTCACATTTAATTCTAAAAATGAGAACAAAACACTTAATTTACAATCTGTAAGAGTCCGATCACGGCCTTCTTACCATAATTACATTCCCGACTATTTAGATAATAGTCCCAAAAGAATTTAGTTACAATTCTTTTATACAAAATACTTTTTACAAAGGAAATATCAAAGCCACACATTGGCCTCCTTCATAATCACGGCCTCATCGGAGTGTCGTCTTCCGTACACCCCCTGTACTTGAAAGGGGGTCCCACAACGGGGTGAGTAATGCCTAGTAGAAAAACTCTCCTACAAGGGCTACTCCCCACCTAAATACACATGCAATGACATACATAAAACATCAAATCATATTCCATATAAATAATGCAATCCTATATGGAATGTTCTGTGTCATGCATGAGATGAGACTCCTCATGCCCATAACTTGAGTCCCGACTGACTCCCTCACACTTGCAATGCCAAGTGTGAAAAACCAGTCATTGGTGTTTCACCAATGATTTAAACTATTGGACAACCCTCCAATGTTCACTTGAATTTTTTTATCAAATCCCGTGTGTTTATTCATGGGCCACGTCTTTTTCTGGGTCACACCACAGGATCGACGCACGCCTTTCGACATTTTTACGAGCTTTCACCACCGGTGATCATGTTTAACTGCATATAAATTTGGGTCTTTCACCTTAGGGGGGGATCTGCCCCATCTTGCTTCACCCAAATACATGTGATTTATTATTATTATTGTTTTACACAACCGTGGGTCTCGATTTTGGACGTTGTCCAATTTCCGAGCTCACCACACATTCACTAAGAATGGTGAATTGTGACACCCCAAATCCCGGGGGTTCGTTGACAACTCGTCAACCTACGGAAGATTCATGGATGTCGGGTAACCCGACACCACACCATTTAGTCCCCTTTTCCCAAGACTCGTGATGATCTAAAATCGCGTAGTCCCTTTGTAATGGAGCTCTACCCAAAATACAACTAGTGCATTTTCATGGAAACCTGTCCCAATATTATACAACGACCACACCGGGTCCACATACGAGTAAAAATGGCCACGTAAGGCCCATTTATCCATATAAATACAATCTATATCACCGAAGCCACCAAGAGTTATTACATCACTCTTAATACAAACATTATATTAAACTAACATGTTCTAACATAATATACAAAACATGGATCACGCCACAATCCGCCGCTTCATGATGTCAGCTCCTAAGGAGCAAATCGGGCCCGCACATGTCTTGTAATCTCAAAGGGGGTTTCATCGACGGCGTAGCTAACATCAAAGAGATAAGTCCTATGTGGCTATTCTCACCTAAATGCACATGAATGGTCAAACAACCAAGCACACACCAACCTAGGACATGTAATCCTATCATAGAATCCTACTTGTCATGAATGAGAACGACTCATCATGCCCCATATATCAAGTCCTCACCGACTCCCTCAAACATGCATTTTTCCATGAATGAAAACCATTTCCAAACAAAGGTATTTGTGTTTACCCGTAGACAACCCTCCGATATAAATAATGGACACCGGAGCACCTATTTTGTAGTAACTCCTCTCATGTATATCAATCAGCATACCCGACAATTGACATTATATGGACAACCCTCCCGATGTATAACAATCGGGGCATACCCAATGACGATATATTATATGGACAACCCTCCGACAGGTATATCAATCAGCATACCCGGTTTCCATTGGATACATTATATGGACAACCCTCCGATGTATATCAATTGGGCATACTCCGACGATTGATAATGTGTGGACAACCCTCCGATATTGCAGCAGGACGACCCGATAAATAATATTGTTGGTCAACCCTCCAAAACAATTCTCTCAAGAAACCACACCATGCACTCAATTCTACCGCTCTAAGGTGCCCCACGTATTGCGGAAATGCACGAGCCATTTCCATTTCCTTAACCCGGCAACAACATGCAAACCGATTCATCGACTCTCGTCCAAAGTGCTAGTCCACAACCCATCGTCAAGATGATGAATGACAACGACTACGCACTCACACCCACACCATGCGATGTCCCCGCACCAATGCAATGCACCGTGCCATTGCACTCAAGTCATGCCCAATGTGGCAAAAGACCTCTACATGGACACCCTATACCGTACTCCACCGCAAATTCCGACACTCATGTCTAATGCAATAAAAGTCCATACATTCATTAAACATTAATATACATGCAAATATACTCAATATTTATCACATTCATGTCAACACATCAAACAAGCATGCATCAACATCATTCCGACTACTACTCGGGATGCTAATGTCATAATCAAACCCTAGGCTACATCATGGCGCGATAATGCCCAATAATAACCAGCCTACAACATGCCATACAATAGCCATACGTGTCCACACGAAAAACATTACAAACCCAATATGTTAGAGCACACATATTGACATCCAAGCATGACAACTCTAACCAAGAAATGTCATTTCAATCAATCACAAACACATGTTAATATTTCATCAAGTCAATTACCTAGGAGTAATGATTACGCCACATCCAGCTTAATCCATGGCATATCATGCACCTAAGATAGCCTACAACCGCCATTACAGAATTACCACTTCAAATATCATTAACACACACCCCCACCCCTTTACTAGCTACGGTGTGTCTACTTACCCCACAGAGGAACCACACTGCTACTCTAACGACTAGAAAATCTTGTGAAGCGGTCGTATTGGCTGCTTGAAAAACTCAGATAATTTTTTTCCTTTCTAACTTGTGATTTGCCAAAATCTCGTTAGCATAACACCGCATACTGACATATTCCAACCTTCAGAAACACAATTTACACTTTTCCAAATATGGCAACCAGCAACGTTCTTTCAAAAGAGCCTCAGGCTCAACACATTCTCTCAAAACTACACTATGTACATACATATACTTCCACTATACAAATTCAAAGTATTTCCTTACAAAAGATTATTAATACAACACTGATACAAAATTCAGGAGAATCCTAATATGCCCAAAGATCCTGTGCCCCGTACCGAAAAATAGTTTTTAAACAACAAAATAATGAGCTAAACCAGCTCGCGGAGTGTATGCTTTATCAAATGTTTGCTTTTCTCGTGGATTCTAAAACTCAGAAAACCCCTCTTTACAAGACATTTTCCAGAAATCTTGTGCTTGGCTTTGCTTTGCTTTAAAAGTTTCTAAAACTTTTAATACTTGCTTTCTTGCTTTACCTTGCTTTAAAAGTTTATAAAACTTTTCATAAATTCTTGCTTACTTTAAAAGTTTATAAAAATTTTCAAAAACACAGGAGTCTGGGCTCAACCGCTTGCTTTAAATGTTTATAAACTTTTTTTTATAAACACAGGAGCTTGGGCTCAACCGCTTGCTTTAAAATAAACACTGTTCGGGCTCGACCAGGCACCAAGCAAGTTGATTTTCAAAACTGTATGAAAATTGTTTATAAATCAAGATCAACCACTGGAGGCCTCTTGCTTGTCAGAATTTCTAGTAAACATGGGATTTGGCTTCAACCGTGCCGTGGAAAGGACTCAGGTCCACATCACCTGTGGAAGAGCCTTGGCTTAATTCTTTTCGTAAATGCGGGTGGAATGACCTTGGTCTACATCACCATAATCTAGCTAGCGCGCTAACCCTATATACTCCAATACGTGCCACGGTCTCCTTTAAATGCCATGATGCATGAACTAAGCTTCTCCTCGACTGTGCAAATCTAAATGCATGAAATGATGTCCTAACACCGTGCATCGTACGAATACCTCCGACCGTGACGCTGCTTAACTAGCATTTTCATTAAAGTCTGCTTTTATAAAACATAATGTTTGCTTGCTTGCTTGCTTACTTTTTGAAATATGGTTTTACAAATCAAAACCATCATTGTCATTTTTTAAAAGTATGATTGAATACATCAAAACCATTACTCGCTTTCTTTCAATATATTTAAATCAAACCATTAAATACCAAAATAAAATAGTTTATAATAATTCAATTAGTATTTGAAAATAGGTTTAGAACACTCACTTTCCACTTACAAACTTGAGCACGACTCACAACTTTCCCGCCTTTGCTTTTAGCCTACACACATCTGCCATGTTCAATACGGTGTAAAGCATTAATCGGTCACAGACGCATAAAACTTAACATACTTCACATATGCAAGCCACTTTTAGTAACTAGCATTTACCCACACTCAATGAATAAGCTTCGCCTCGGCGGCGAGGTACGGTGCGTTTTCATTGAGTTTCATTCTTCTTTGAACCTCTCTTAATATTTTACTAAGGTTCCCATACTATCGTATGAATTCGCTTTTAACTATGCGAAACAAAACTGCTGACACCGCGGGTACTAGTACTACCGTTTGGTATCGGTACCAAACACATTTTAGTATGTTGGCAATGCAGACCACTGTCTTGGTACCGCATCAAAGGAGTTCGTTATGGCACCGGCATTCACCCCTTTGGTACCTATCACCCCTCGGTTTTGCCTAAATGCTGCTTCGCCCCTCTATGGTACCATTTTTCTTCATACAACTTCTCAATTCCATAATACCTCAAAAACCAACATAGAATTCATCCAAAACCACGCCATAACACTTGTATTGGTGGTTTGGAACTTCATACAACCAAACCTTAAGTGAAAATCCTAAGAATTTAACCAAAGGTCCACCAATTCCTACAAAACCATAGGATTATGATAGATTCCATGTTTATTCTATACCAACTAGGGTTTTACCCACATAACTTCACAATTCTAGGGTTACATATATATATAGTGAATGTGATACATAAAGTTTATATCCCTGGTATGAGAGATTTTCAAGGATCACCGGGTTGTAACTTCACTCAAAGTGGCACACTCGACCGGGTTTGAGAAATACGCCCCATATCAGGGTAGGATGTCTCCGTTTTGTATTGCGTGATCATACTCCCAAAGGAGGTGATCTTGTGTTAGTTCATGGAGGCAAGATGTATAGCATGCTTCGAGAAATGATCATCTTATGGTCATCACCCAAAGGTGGTGATTTCAATAAAGATTTGATTATGTTCTCATGGTCACCGCTACGTGGGAGAAAACCCATGTCATATTTTCTCGCCCAAAGGTGATTACGCGACACATGTAATCTTCGTATAAGTATTCATACGATGTCGATTGTATTGCTTTTGTTTGTTTTCCACTACTTTTTCAGAACGGCAATTCCATTTCAAGTGAGGTCCTTATTGGATTGAACTTGCTAAATGGAAAGAGGATTTTCTATTTGGAATGGAGCTGATGTTCAATGTGCTCTTACAAAAGATAAGCCACAGATATCGCTCGCCACTAGTATTGAAGCTGAGAAAACGGACTATGCTGCCTGGGAAAAGAGCAATAGGATTTGCTTATTGACAATGAAGAAATCCATCTCAAGAACACTAAAGTGGTTTACCAAATGACCAGATCACAAGGAAATGATACAAACTCCTAGAGGCTAGAAACCGCATTTCATCTAATGCTAAGATTGGTACACTTCTTCAAAAGCTCTTCAATATAAAGTATGATGGTACGATGGGGTTAGAGATTATGTCCTTAGGTAGACCTGAGCACAAGCTTAAGCTCTTACACGTTTCCATTCCCGATGCTTCAGATTGCGGCATCAAGCCCTAAACACTCCTTCCACTTGATTTTGGGATTATAAAGACAAATTACACTCCCAAGATGACTTGGCTCAATTAATGACTCGATATAAAGCAAGGGTGGTAAGGCAGGTACAGAAACTTAAGAAGGAAAAGGGCATATGGCCTTATATGTTTCTAGTTCCCACAAAGGAAAAAATAAGAAGTCCGTAAATAGTACTCATAAAGGTACTCATGACACTACCCCAATAATCCGACAACAGTGGGTCCAAAAGATATCTTTCAAAAGGGATGGTGATCACGCTTTTGTAAGAAGAATGGTCACATAAAGAAGGATTATAAAAGTTTAATAAAATTTCGTCTATTCAAACGTGGAGCCTACAGGTGAATATTTCTTAGCACTTGTTTAATCCAACCTATCTAGCACCATCCAAATTTCTGGTGGCTCGATAGCGGTGCAACTAATCATGTTATGCTTATCATACAAGGATTCATAAACCGGAGGAAGAATTAGGATGAATCAAGACTCACTAGCTGGGAAACAACGAAAGCTTAATGTCAGGTTTTGTGGGAGAGATGTAATCTTGATTTAGACTCGGGTTTTAGATTAATGTTGAAAGACAATTTTTTATAAATTACTTAGGACGGAAGTTATTTCATATCGTGTTTGACAAGTATGACTACTCTTTGAAATCAAGAGCAATGCGTTTCTTTGTTTCGATTCAAATAAGGTCATGTTATACGTCCAACTTGATCGCATAGATTGTGTTTATCTCCCAATGACATATACGCTTATACGGCCAGTGTTGTTGTTTTAAGTGAACTATTACCCATGAAATAGTCTTATGCATTGTGGCATAAACGGCTTGGCCATATCTCTAAGGATAGAGTAGAAAGGTTGATAAAGACTAACATCCCGCCCCTCACTTTAAAATGACTTAGAGACATGCGAGACCTGTCAGAGGTAAACACCAGGGCAGTTAAAACCCAGCCCTAAGTTCTCCTGACTTCTGATTGGAGGTCATTCACACCGAAGAGCAAGTGGATTCCATACTCACAACCTTGTAGACTTTTACTTCATCACATTTATCGACTACCATTCCTTGCTTACTAAGCAGATCCATTGACAGCGAAAAGGCCGAAGTCTCTCGATACAAGTTCAAGATTTTTCGAATCGTTTAAAACAAATGGAAGTTTCATAAAAGCGTTGTTTTGGGGATTCGACCGGTGGAGAGTATTGAGGTAAGCATGGCGATGCCCATGCCTACGGTGGCCATTCACAAACACTTGCAGGATTCTCGATGGCTCGCCATTGTGCCCCGGGAGTCCTGAAAATATGTAAATGAAGGCGCACCGCACTCTTACTAAATGGTAAGGAGGCGATTAGTGGACAAATTTACTGTTTGTGGGTGAAGCTTTGAAAACAGCTTTGTACATTCTAAATCGTGTACCTACAAAAGTCGCCCGCTGAATTGAAGTTATGGACCCATGAAGCCTCCACTTAAACCATCTTAAGGGTTCGTTGGGATGTCCCGTGTGGCAGTCAGAGCAATCCAACATTAAGTAAGTTGGACCTCAAGAACCACTCGGTGTTACTTTGTATCTTACCCTAACATTCGGCGGTCGGTTCTATAATCCCACTGAGGCACAAGAATTGTGGAACACTGCATGCACTTGCTGTGAGTTTGATGGCCGAAGAAAGTAGTCGTCATGCATCATTGAGGATAATAGTACGGGTGGGTGATATGGCATCTTATCTACTCCCCATACGTATAATTGTGAGGACCCACACACACCATATTGAACCTGTTGAGGTTCGGGATCCTATTGTCGAGACAACTCCTAATGAAGTTCATCAAGGCTCTCAAAAAGAGCGCGGCTATTGCTACTCTAGTAAGGAGATCCATTGTGAGAGATCGATCAGCTATACCACTCGAACTATTTAGTCTATAGGAGAGCAAGATACGATATTTGCTCCCGCGGGCTCGATCCAATGACTTATGCGAAGTCGTATCTTGTCCTAAGTCGAACTGTGGTTGGATAAATGAGAGATGAAATTCAATCTATAAGGCATAATGGAGTTTGGAACTTGTTGAATTAATCAAGGTCATAGACCCATTGGTCGTGAAATGGGGTGTATAAGACTGGGTGCACGACTAAAGAAAAGATTGAGAAGTTTGAAGCCGATCAGAAGCCAAAGAAGGTTTCACTCGTAGAGAATGAGTAGACTATGAAGCAAACCTTTCCTGGCCTCTTCTAAAGATTCCTTTCAGTGATCATGGCATTATTGCTCATTCTCGATACGGAATTACACCCAGATGGATGTTACAAACTGCCTTCTCAATGGAGACCTTAATGAAGAAGTCTATATGATAAACCCGGTTTTGAGGCAAATGATCTGGCACGCCTTGTATGACCAGTGTCTATTTATTCTAAATCAAGCTTCTAGACAATGGTACTTAAAATTTCATAGTGTCATATTTCATATGGTTTTGTCGAGAACAAAGTAGATCAATGTATATACCGCAAGGTCATGGGAGGAAATTCATTTTCCTTATACTCTATGTGGATGGATATCCCCGTCATAAGGCCGACTCGTTTATCAGATGAGACAAAGCTGATGTTGTCAAAGAATTTGATATGAAGGACCTTGGTGAGGCGTATTTTGTTCCGCATCGAGGATTCATAGGAATCAAGCTCGCCATGACTATCGGGTTTATCTCGTAGGGCATATGTTGATCGTGATTTTAGAAAGATTCACCATGCAACAATGTGCTTTCAGAATTGCTCCCAATCAGAAGGTGATAAGTCGAGTCCAGCCGGCTAAATGTCCTCATTCAGATTTGAGAGCCCCCAAACTAAGTTAACGACCTTATGCTAGTGCACTTCGGGAGTATTATGTATGCCTGGGCATGTACAAATGGATATCGCCTTCAGAATGATTCCAGGGCAGATATCACCAAATCCAGACACGATCATCAAGGTCGCCAAGAAGGCATGAGGTAATTTAAAGAGTGACAAAAGACTATATGCTGATTTACAAACATGTTCAGGACCTACAGCTAGTTGGGTATTCGGATTCAGACTTTGCTGGCTGTCATGATGAAAAGAAGTCAACAAATGTGTTACATCTTTAAGTTAGCAGGAGGTGCAAAAGATCATGAAAAGTGAGAAACAGAATCAATAGCATCCTCTACCATGCAAGCGAGTTTTCAGAGCATGCTTTTCAACCGCTTACTCAAGCAATTTGGCAACCTCATTAAGGAGTTGGCGTGTTGATTTTGTGGATAGGCCCATACAGTTGTATTGTGACAATAACTCTGCAATGTTGTTTATTAACAACCAACGAGAGGTCTCAAGGGTCTAAGCATATGGAGTGATGCACGACTATAAAGGAAAAAGTTAGGCCGGTGACATTGCCGGTGGGCACATTTCAACCGAGATGATATGATTGCGGATCAGCTAACTAAAGGCCTTCGCCCTTGTATGATATTTGATCGACATGTCATTAACATGGGCTTAGGGTATCATGGGATCACGTCTCAAATTGGTAAAATTTCATTTGGTTTATGTTTATGTATGAAGTTTTGTATCGATTTCATTACATTTTGTAATATTTGAATATGTATCGACTCTTTTGCATTATTGAGGTATTTGTGAATGTAAGATTTATCAAAGTTAGTACATATAATTGTTAGAAAATCTCGAGCATTATGTAAACCTTGATCAGAGCTATGAGACATTCTTGGCATTAGCCTTAACAATATGTCTTGTTACCTTAAAAGGAAATCACCAGTTAGCCCATCAAGGTAAGACATATCGAGTTCGTTGGAACCATGATGGATATTCTCACGGTGACTTCAAATTTTCAGCGACACTTAAGGGAGAGAAAATTTGGACTAACAAAATGGATAACACATAGTATCACTTGACCGCGGTATTGTCCATTTAGCACACTCTGTATTGAATCGATGCTCGGTAAAGTTGAAGGCTCCATTGACCATGGAAGGCTCTGAGTGAGTACATGCAGTTACCGCCATGATTCGGTGTTCGAGACTTTATGGGATGGGATTGACTATTAAGAATAATCTCTAGACCAATATGAGGGTGCGCACACAGTTCTGTTTCAATTAATATCGCCCAAGTGGGAGAATGTAAGAATTTCTTAATGTGGGCTATATGAATTGAAATTATGATTTAGTTTGGTCTAATAAAGGTGAGATATATGGATTCTTAATCGATTACATTATGGGGTTGGCTTTAGTGTGGGGTCGAGCAAATGGGCCGAAGTAATGTAAGGAAGGAAGGAAACTCTTAATGTGGGCTATATGAATTGAAGAATTAAGCGAATTGGTTAGTCTATTAAGGTGAGATATATGGATTCTTGTCGATCCCAATATGGAAATTTGTGGTGTGGGTTGAAATACGGCTAGACGTAATGAGAGGGCGGGTGGTGAAGCCTCTATAAATAGTCTTTCAAGTCCACCACTAACCTGATACACATTTGACTCACGTCAGGATCACAGAAAACTCTCTCGTAGTGGCAATCTCATTAGGCTAGTGTTTTAGCAGAGGGGATAGGAGAAGATCGTCTTGAGTTCGTGTTAGCGGATCGTCGCTAATTAGCGTAAAGCATGATGGATTCCGAATCAGTGCGCGAATCTCTGGATTCTCTCCATTATTGTGTTTGTTTCCTAGCCTTAGGCTGATCTGGGCATGCCATGTTAAATTGGCCTACAGATATGATTGAGAGATAAACAAATATAATATATATAGAAAAAGAGACAAAAAACAAACGATATCTTAGGTCATGTTTGGTTCCTATTTTTTAAAACTGTTATTAAAAATATTTTTTGAAAACATAGAAAACACCATTTTGGTGTTCTTTGAGAATAATTCGTGTTCTCTAAATTTAGTATTTTATGTGTTCTTCATGTTTTTATTTCATAACATTTATTACATATATAAAAAAGATTTATTACACTAATAAATCTTTTCAACATGATATTTGTATGAATATGAAAATTGTAATTTATTAAAATAATATATGTTTTATTTTATCCATAACTATAAAATAATAAAATAATCTATCTATGATAAAATAAAATATATATTTGTATTAGGATTTGAATTAATAATAAAAAAGTAATTACCATAATAAATTCGCCTAAAATATTTTATGTCCTTTATATTCATCAAATTCAAATTTTAAATAAAAATTATGAAGATAAAAGATTTTTAACGTATTTTATAATCTATTTATCTATCATTTAGCAAAAATTAACTTTTATAAAATCATATATGGATAAATAGGAGAAGGATAAAAGGTGGATACTTGTATAAGAGCATTTCGAGAAAAGTTATGATTTGTGGCTTTCCCGTCAATATGATTAGCCTTAATAATCCTATCATAAGCTAATAATTTCATTGATTCCAACTAACAATACATAGATAAAAACATAAAATCAAAACCGTTAAAAATCATAAAGGATGAAGCAGCGTCGAGTTAATAAGCATGTGGCATTTCAAGCATATACATTTGATAATTGAGTCTACACAATTGATATTACTATTGTGACTAGAATACCTTTGACTCTAATTCTTCAGCATACTGATGACCATTGATTTGATTTCTTGCCTCTGATCGTATATACTTTGCTCGTTTGAATCACCTAGAGATAAATAAACAGCGGCGAAACCAAATCGTTGTGCGAGAAGACCTGATGATCAGGTTACACACTAAGGCAGTAACTTGCGTACATCAACGAGGCGGCGACAATTCTGCACGATGCGCTCAGACAACAACTAAATCCTGAAAAAAAACATATACAAGCACAGAATTGTGTAAACCATTTATTGAAAAAATATAGAAAAAGAGAGGTATAAATGAGTGATTTAGGGATAAGAATGTTAAACAATCACCCATTTCTTACTTAGCAAAGAAAAGAGGCTAACAAATAAAAAGTTAAGAGAAAGGGAGACTAGGGTTTAGAGAGACGTTATAACCCATTAAAAAAAATTAATATATTAAATTTGTTACTTTTTTTATTCGAATTTTAAAACTATGTTTTTAAAATAAATCCTTGTATTTGTATGTAATTGCTATTATATAATCATATTTTTATTTTAAATAATATATATATATATATATATATATATATATATATATCCTCTCTACTATATATATATATATATATATATATATATATATATATATATATATCTATATATTAAAACAAAGTTTCAAAAATCTTATTTCACTTAAAAAACTTTTGAATGTAAAAAAAATAATATAAAAATTAGAGCACCATATTTTCCAAGTTCTAAAGTTATCACGCCTTATAGTTGTATTAAAAAAATGTGAATAATCATGGAATATTTTTTCTTAAAAAGCTATTATTATTATATTTTGAAGATTAATAAGAAAATCTTCATTTCAAAGTTATTAATTAATCTTAAACTATTTGTCAATAAGATCTAGGTGGTAAAAGCTTAGGTTGGAATTTCCAATTATCAAATTACCATTTCCCAATTTCAAAATTAAATCTGCAATTCCCGAATTAAAGTCATAATTTCAATTTTAATTTTCGATTTAATTAAAATTGAGTGTGATGTCCAACTTAAATTTCCCGGAAATCTCAAATTCAAAATTAAAAATTCCAATTTGAAAATTCAGTCTTTGATTTAATTGAAAGTACCCTAATTTCCAATTTCAAAATTTCAAAATTTCAATTTCAAAATTCAAGTGACATAATTTCAAAATTCAAGCTATTGATTTCCAATTTCAAAATTTTAAATTCCCAAATCCTAAATTCCAAATCTCAAATTTACAAAATTCAAGTTCTTAATTTAAAATTTCAATTTCCAAAATCTCAATTCAAAATTATAAACTTCAAATTCATTTCAAAATTCTTAATTTCCAAAATTTGAAGCTTAAATTTGGCTTGAATTTGAATCGAGTTTTCAAAAATTAAACCGCAGTGATTAATTCACAATTCTTATAAAATGAAATTTTGGGGAGTTAATTTGTGTAACAAATAAATGAGCTTGGGTGAGGCCCAACATTCCATGTATCCTTTTAATAAATAATTTGACATATGATTTATAATCAATTTTTAATTGAATGTGAATAGTTTGTATTTTGTTATTGCACTAACACTGTTTCCTAATTAATAGCACTTCTAACATGTCATTCAACTACACATTTTTCTCATTTGACTTTGCTTGATTATTTATTTATATATATGCTGTATTGTTATTCTTGTATTCGGTGTTCGTTAGTTGATTAGTCGAAGTCATATTTTGATTGTTTAGTAGGGCAGGAGCTTTAGGAGGCAGAGAATGTTGCGCTTCCATCATATCTTTTCGATAAATGTGACCCAGAACTTAGACTCGGTTTCCATGCCTTTTCTTATCATGAGTCATTAAGTTTTTCTTTCTTCTTTTGTTTTCCTTAAAAAAAAAAATACTTGACTCAAGCGGATTTTAAAATGTAGTTTTCAAAATCTGAAACAAGTCTACGCCTTTTTAGTGGGAAAGCGCATAATGGAGTCACAAATGTGGGTTCCACCATTCATAGCGACTCCGTGGGAGACGGAGTGAAGGTAGTTTGAATACAAATTGGGAAAGTAGCTGGTATTTGATTGGTTGATTGGTGGATACCTTCTTCTACCGTGTTGTTTGTGCATTTGATTATTGGTAGCATATTGAGAGTTTGATTTGCGGTGCTCCGCTACATGTTTGATTGTTGTATTATTAATATTGGTTGGTTGACTTTGTTGGTTGATGTTTTTACTTATCATCTTGTTATGTCACTTGCTTCTTACGGTATGCTCATTCTATTCACCTTGACACCTATTATTTTATCATTGTTGTATATTCCGTTTATTTTGATGTGTTGATTGTTTTGCTTGAATATTATCATAGCATGTTGACTTACTCTCACTATTTGATATTTTATCTCTTCTTTACATATATACTCTTATTTTTTTGCATACTTCATTTGCCATGATCTAGTTGATTATATTGGTTGGATATTATATCAAAGCATGTTGATTCCTCCTTGTTGTATGATTACCCTACTCATCCTGAAATGTGTGCATTTTGATTGATTGCTTATTTCATTTCCCTTGACATGTCGATTGTATTCATCTTGATCACCTATTTTACCATGTTTTTTTTGTTATATATTCACCTTATATTCCTATGCTTTCCATTCCTCTTTTGTATATTATTTCCATTGATTGATTGCTCATCTAATATTCTTGCTTAGATCATGTGTAGATTTGGATGATATACTTGTGCTTTGCATGACTAATTGTTGTGTGACTACCTTTCTATCGCTTGACTGCATGTTGCATGTTTATGGACATACTTGTATCCCCTTATCTCTACATCCTTAGTCTCGGTCGATCTATCTTTCTTGATTGTGTGTTTGATTGAGACTTATTGCTCCTTGCTTTGCTCTTCACCAAGCTACCGGGCTGTGAGGGTATAATCTCAGTGATGGGCTATATCCATGGTTGAGAGCATTTTAGAGATGGTCGACATATAGATGCTGAGGAGTCCAATCTTTGAAGACTTGTATAGTCTAGAGCTAGATTTTTGGATACTTGCATCATCGGTGTGCCTTTTTTGTCTTAGATGTCATTTAGGTTTTTTGGATGCACCCACACATTCACTATACACTTAGTTTATTCTTGATTGTTGAGAATAGTGAGAGCCTTTACCATAGGCTGCCCCCTTGGGATGTCAAGGAAGTGCATGCGATCTTGGGAAGGGAATCACCTTACATAGAAGCTCTCTTCAAGACAGATACAGTACCATTGAGGGTATCACTTTTGTTAGGACCCCCTTTAATAGATCCACCACCTTGTCTTTTGGTTTCACCACATCTTCTAGGCTGTGTTTATAACTTATTAATTAGTACTCCCATCCTATACATAGGTGCATCTGTGTGCCTTTAGGACCGATTTAGTCATGACATGGATCTAGATTTCTCCATTTTGGTTTCCTTTATGGGTATATGAGATTGATCGTGGTTTCGTCGTGGAACAACTTTCTACATAGTGTCATTTATCTATTTTAATTTCGCTCAACATTCACTTATTGATTGTGCTCAACTCGAGTAGTATCTTGCCGCTTCCGCTACATTTTCAAATGGCTTATTATGTTATATACAGAGGATCACCTTCGGGATTAGATTCTCGGCAAAAGAAGTTCCCAGCCAACATATCATATGGGTTATAGATTCGTAGTCGGGTTATAGTTGATTAGGCTCGCTTCGCCGATTTCCTCAATCTGGAAGAGTTATACCGAGCGAATGTGGGAGGATAAAATGGGCAGCCCCGCATGACCAAATTCGTGATGAGACCTGAAATATGGTTCTCGTGGTACCTCACCACCCATTCGGGCCGACAATTTTTTATGAGCCATTGGTTCTTCATGATCGACAGAGGGCCTACCCACCGCCCATAAGGCTCTGCTTCAAATCCACTCCATGATACACGTGCATGTATGGATATGCCAGAGTAACGCCATAGATGAGGATCTTTGATGGAGTTACCAATTGGGATGATATTGATGTATGTGCACCTCATTCGCCCATAGCATAGATTCATGATATTGATGTTTGATGACCATGATTTGGATGAGAGATACCAGTCTGACTATGATCATAGTATCACTTATGAGAGAGTTTTGCATGCTTATGATGATCTTGAGACAATTGACCTTGGTACAATGATTGGTCTAGAGGATTGAGTTTTGGTTTAGCATTATCTATTAAGGTAGACTTTAATTACTTCACTGGGCTTCATATTATACCTAGATGTTTTTGCATGATCTCTGTGGAGATATGCTGTGGACTTCTTCATCGCTTCATTATATGTTGCTGTGCCACATGCTAGACTACATAAAGGAGACAATTTGGTTTTGAGAGTCCTAGAGGATTGAGTATGACCCTAGGGAAGTTTAGACTCACCTGTGGTAAACTCACATTATCGAGAGTTGACCCTAGAAGGAGTCAGTGTTGATGGACTTAGATGGAAACCAATTTTGTATCAACAAATGGGATCAATTGAAAAAAATTTAAGTTTGAAGACTTCATGGTCTTAGGACAAGTGAATAATATTTCGGTTAGCCATATACTCCATCAATTGGTTAATTAATTTTTTTTTATCACATAGCCCATTGCCTGTAGTTTATCGTGGCCTTTCTTATAGCACTACTTTACCTTTCATACCTAGAAGGGCCCTCTTGTGTGTAGATGCCTTAGTTTAGGATCTTCCTCGAGTTATGGACACATTGACTTCATTCTTTACATTACCTTACCACATCTACTTCATTATATCCCCTCACTTACAGTGTCTTTATGTTCTTCACTCTAATTTTCTTCTATTTGAATCTGTTTGGTCCCCATTCTTTTTCTCACTTATCGGGTGGATTCATTCATTTTATCGCATAGGCCTGTCGGTCATCCCTTCACTCATTCCATCTATATTGTTTGTTTCTCATTATTTTATTCAGTCTATGTGCAAAAAAATAAAATAAAAATAAAAAAAGGAAAATAAGAAAAAATTAAAAAAAATTAAAAAATATATAAATAAATGTGCACTTATGGGTTTATGAGGATGTATATGGATTTATGAGGATCATTTTTTTGAGTGTATGTATTACTTATGGGAGTTCGTATGTGAGCTTCCCGAGACCCCAGTATCTTGTGCTTGAGTATGTATATGGATTTATGAGGATCATTATTTTGAGTGTATCTGTTACTTGTGGAGTTCGTATGTGAGCTTCCCGATATCTTAGTATCATGTGCTTACTTTGAGATTTTATTAGTGGTATGTGAGATGACTGATCCTCTCCTTGGGGCTCCTAGTTAGTGTCATATTCATCATCCCATTTGTCGACGACTTGTCTTCCACATGCAGTGATTTGGGTAGCTTCATCATATCATCATCAGTTTTTTTTCCCTCACTGTTATTTAGCTTCTTGACTTCATACCTCTCATTTTCATACATTATCACTCTATTTTTATCGATTTTGAGTTCGATGTTTCACTCTACATCCTTGTCCTTTTACCTATCTCGCCACATGTTACACTTTTTGCATTACATCATTATCACCAGCACTTCCATTGGATCTTTGTGTCCATGGCTCATGAGACTTATTATGCATGTGGCATTCCACACACGAGGTTGATAATTGGGTATTTGAGCCTAGTTTCCCTTCATTTCTTTTACCTTATCACCTCGAGCCTACATTACGGTCCGTGTCGTAAGACCACCCTGAGACGATGAGATTTGACATTTTCTTTGATAACATCTTCTTGGATAGGTATTTAAGACTTGGTTTATATATGGACATTATCATGTTGTTTCTTTCTAGGAGATGCCTTACTAGGTGCTTGATTCATTTCTAGTCATGCCTGGATGACTCCGAGGTTACCTTCTACTAATAGATGCATGGATTTAGATTGATTTCGACACCATGGAGCATTAGATCTGTTACCGTGATATCCGCTATACGCGAAGATCATCCGATTTGTTGGTTTGTATAGACAGTATTCTTGTCGAGGATGGTCTGAGCCATATTTTGATATTTGAGGGTTTCATCATGTCTCCGTTAATGACATACATGTCCTACTAGGGCATATCCCTTATTCAAAGGGATCATCGTGCTCAGGTATACGCCCCATCGAGAGGATGAGTCTTGTTATGAAATTTTAGATTTCATCATGTTTTTGTTAGATGCCACACTAAGGCAAATCCTATCTTTTTAGGATCATTCGGGAGGTTTGTTTGTCTCAGATAGCTTCATCGAGGTGATTAAGAGCCATTGTTATGACATTTCTTTGACTTCATCATGTTTCTACTGGATGTCATACTAGGGCATACCCCTTTAGTTAGCAAGATCATCTGGAGTTAGTTGGTCTGTGCAGACAGTCCTTATCTAGAGGATGAGCCTTGTTATGACATTCTTTTTTATTCCATCATGTTTCCGTTAGATGCCATATTGGGGCATACCTTATAGTTATCAAAACCATCGAGGTGTGTTGGTTTGTAGATAATTTTCATCCGCAGGATGAGCCTCATTATGATGTTTCGTATGTCATCCCGGAGTATATTTCCCTATTTTTTTAGATTACATGGTCTTTGGAGTTGTGTAGATGCTTCAGGAAGGACGAGCCATTGTGACATTTTTCTAGTATTGGATTATTTGGGCCGATCGCTAGTCGGGCCATGAGTCGGGCAAGATATTTCTGTAAGTACCTATTTTTCATCCATTGTCATGCGTATTCCTGACTCCTCTCACTTAGTGTCTCTTTAGACTTTTAGAGTCAAATTCCATATATGTTTCTAGCATGGCTCTTTGAGCCAATGAGAGGAGTTATTCATTTTGGGCATTGAGGTCTTATTGGTCCTTCATGTTAGATGCACATTCTCGTACTATTTCTGATGATATGGTTGGTTCGACTTTTGAGCACAATGTTGACTACCTAAAGTCACTTCGATATCCACTGATGTGATGTTCCACTTTCATGGCTGGGGCATATCTCTTATTTTATCGATGAGATGATTTTGCTTCACCATGCTATATTTGGCAGTCCTTGTTTGATTGGTGGATCCCCTTTACATTGATAGCAGTGTTCTTGAAATATAGAGATCCATGCATATATTATTCGACTTTTTACATATGTTTATACCAGATGAGGTTTTCACAACAGATTGTTAAAGAGTTCGAGGACTCAACACACTAGGCCATGTTTTCCCTCATGGATTTCAAGTGTTCGTACTTCGCTCTTTCTTTCTCAGAGATTCGATTTCAGGAGTCTCGACTCTGCCTCTACTCTCTTCACTTATATTGCTGACCGTGACTTCGCTCATTTTTGTTTTATACAAGATCAGGCGTTCGCACTTCGCCCTCTATACGATAAAGATTGCTCGCACTTCATTCAGATTACATTTGCCAGCACCGTAGTTCGTATCGCCCGTACTCGCCTCCTCACAGATCGTTGCCCGGGCCTCTTCGTCAAGCAGATCAAGCGTCTCGCACTTTTGCCTTCATATGGATAGGATGTTCACCATCCAGATCACATTTCCATAGCACTGCGCTTAGACGTCGTACTTCTTCTTTTGTAGATTAGGGGTTCAAACTTTACCTTCATATGGATCAAAATGTTCATCTCTTATCTCAGACTACTATTGCTAACACTACGGCCGAGGGCATTCAAACTTTTCTTCTTACAGACTGCTGCTCATACTTCACCTTCATATGGATCAAAGAATCAAACCTCATTTGCATCACTATTGCTAGCACCATAGTCAGACGTTTAGACTTTGTCTTCTACAGATTAGGTGTTCAAGCTTCACCTTCTTATGGATCAGATGTTCAAACTTCATCCGCATCACTATTGCTAGCAACGCATTTGAGACATTCAGACTTCGTCTTCTACACATTAGGCGTTCAGATTTCACCTTCATATGGATTGGATGTTCATACTTCATCTGCATCACATTTGCTAGCAGCGTAATTAGACGTTCAGACTTCGTCTTCTACAGATTAGGCATTTAGACTTTGCCTTCATATAGATTAGATGTTTAGACTATGCCTCTCATAGCGATCACATTCGGGATTGCCCTAATTCTACATCTTAAATAGCATGTCGCCGCCTTTGTGTTTCCTTGTCCAATATGCATGCCTTCACCATAGTTCGGACCCTCGTGGTTCTATCTCATTAGAAATATCACTACCTGATTCACTTATCGCTAGCATTGCTCACTTTCCATCACATGGCTTTTCGTTGTCTTACTTTCCACTTTATACTCATGAATTCTTTCGAGTCTACATCCACCATGGGTCTTCATCAGCATACCCATTTTCCTTTAGAGCATATTCCCTTATTGGTTTCACCATTTTGTTGAACATTCTCGTTTTTATGTTAGCATGACGGGTGTTGATCGATATATAGTGCACATGACCATTCTAGCACCCATGGGCGGGCCAACTTCCACTTGTTTCAGATTTCGATACAAGTTTCACCTTTGAGATGACCTTCTTGGGAGCTTGGATGTATATCATGGGTGGGACTATAGGTTATCTTGTTTTTGCTTGTCACCCTGTGTGTCTGTGGCCCTCTTGTTCATTCGGTGTCCTCTTGGATACTAGGGTTCATTTTTTTCTCCCACAAAGTTCATCTCACTCCACCTTCACTTTGTAATAATATCTGCTTTTACTCATTATTCGTTTTGTTAAGACTGAATCCTATCGAAAATGAAAATATATTGCACTCTCAAAATTTGGAGGACTTTGCAAGATATGTTTTCTTTTCTTCGTGAGGCAATCCCACATTGAAATTGATGTGCTTGCAGACCTCACTTTCCCTATAAAAGAGGGTCTTTTCCCCTTGGTTTAAAAAAAGAAAGGGAAACCATTTTGTGGGGGAGGCCCTAATGATCCTTAATAAAATTTTTTTTTTGGGAGAAAAGTTTTGGGACAACGAGCCTCTAATTGGAGGTCCAAACTTGTCTATGATTTTTTGTTTTAAGGGAGGACCTTAAAAGGATAAATACTCAAAACTTTCATAGTTTAAAAGTTTGGGCTAGGAGATCCCACTTTAAAGCCGATTCCAGCCTTTAGAGACAATAATTGGGAAGCATCATTGTGTGTTACTCGTCTGTACTGCAAGCTTTTTTTACTTTCTTTTGGCTTATAAATTCTTCTTTTATACAATTATTTTTAATTATCTGTCTTCTATATAATATAATTATTGTTATATTTTATAATTAGTCGCTGAGACTAGTAGTTTTATTAAATTTTGTTTTCCTTTAAAATTATATTGCTGCTTATTTAATTAATGATTATTATATTTAATAAATCAATTTAATTTTCCTTAATATATGAATCATCACCCCACTCTTAATTTATTAAATCCACAAATTTAAAAAATTCTCCAAATTTCAAATTTCAAATTTCTTATTTTCTAAAAATCAAATTTTCAATTTTAAAATTCAAGTCCTTCAAATCTCAAATTTCAAATTTTCAAGATTCTAATTTCAAAATTTAAGTCCCTCAATTTCTAATTTCAATATTTCAAGATTATAATTCCAAAAATCAAGTGCATTGATTTCAAAATTCAAGTCCTTTAATTTGTAATTTCAATTTTTCAAGTTTCGAATTCTCAAATTACCAATTCCCAATTTCAAAATTCAAGTGCTCTAATTTCCAAATTAAAGTCCCTCAATTTCAAATTTCAATTTTTCAAGTTTCCAATATAAAATTCAAGTCATCCACTTCAACTTTAAATTTCCCAAATCTCAAATTTCAAAATTAAAATTCAATTTCAAATTTCAAGTGTTTTTAATTTCAAAATTCAGCATCTTAATTTCCACTTAAAATTTCAAGTTTCCACTCTAAAATTCAAGTGACATAATTTCAAATTCAAGTCATCCACCTAATTTATAAATTCTAAATTTAAATCTCAAATTTACAAAATTTAAAATTTTAATTTCCAAATCTCTATTCAAAATTCTCAAACTTCAAATTCATTTCAAAATTCTCAATTTCCAAAATTTCAAACTTCCAATTTTCAAACTCACCAAATATGTTAAAAATTCCCAACACATGATTAATTTCTACAATTCTATAAAATGTAACTTTGGAGTTAATTTTGCGTAATATATAAATAAGCTTGGGTAAGTACCTACATTTTGCGTATCATTTTAATAAATAATTTGATATATGATTTATATTCAATTTTAATCGAATACTTAATACTAGATTTCATATCGCACTAACATCAAGCTTTAATCCAGAATACTTCTAACACGTCTAAAAGACACATTTTCCTCATTCGACTCTTCAGTTTCGAATATTTTATATGTCTTTGTATCATATCGCTATTTTCGCATTCATTACCATTACTTCAAAAAATCATATTTTCCCAATATTTAATGTATAACTGACTCAAAGTGTTGTGGCGTCGCTACGCCCATCGTACTTTCCCGATGCAAGAACCCGACCCCTGATTTGCACTTCCCGGCTTTCCTATACCCGCATTTTTTATCATGAGTCATATTTAAAGTTTTTTTTTTTCTTATTTTATCTTTCCTTTTAAAATAAAACACAAATGTAGTACTCGAAACTTCAAGTTCGCTTTTAAACGGTTTTTCTGCATACAAATGAGTCCCTACTTTTCAAAACATGAAACGTATAACAAAGAAAATTACGTGATATAAGAATGCAAATGAATAATTATCAAAAAAAATAATTTCTTAAACTACTTTAATAATTAAATTGTGAAAAAAATAGCTACAAGATTTATAATTTCATGATGGGCTTAAAATTGAGGAAGATGATATTTATAATCATAATAATAATGAGTTGATGGTAAGTTCTGACATTTTCAAACATGTAGGTGAAAGGTGAGAAATAATGAGACAAAGCCCTAACCCCTACGGGGTTGACTGGAGAGTCTGACAGACTGCAAATAAGACAGAGAGAGAGGGTTAGATAATCTTTGAAGGTGACGTTATAACAAACATGTCCACAATTAAATATAACAGTTGCTGATATTCATTTTTGTTTTTTTAATTGTGGGTTTCCATTATTTCACTCTGCATCTCCCCATTTGCAAGTGTGTTTAATTTCTTCTCTCTGAAAAACCGCCTTCCATACTTGTGGGTATGCTCTTGATTCTCAAATCTTTAGGGTTTTATCTTCATACTTGCCTTTGATCTCTGCTTTTCTTGCAATTTAATTTGTTTTGGATCCTACTCTTTGTTTATCTCTGGTTATGATTTTTTCAGTCACTGATGAATAAGGTTCTCTACAGTGATTTGGGGGCAATTTTTGAGAGTTCTGATTCTCAGACCTGAGAAAACAGAAACTTCATAACGCCTCCTTTAAAAAAAAAAAATGGAAATTCCGGGTTCTGATTCTTGTTTATGGATTCTAACTTGGGACCTTGTGTTCTTGTTGTCAAGTTATTCATTTCTGTTTTCTACTCTGATTCAATGGGGCATTTTGTTTATTAAAATTGAGGGGTTTTTTTCATGGGTTTTGGTTTATTAGGTTGGTTCCGTGAGGAAGAATTTCAGTTTCATTTGAAGTTTGTTTTTCACATTTCATTTCATTAAAATTTAGTGGCGCCGTTATTATTGATTCTTGTTGGTTTGGAATCAGTATCAACTTCAGCTAGCTCACCACCATTAATCTCTTCTGATTTAGGTTGGTGGCGTTTCTCCTACTTCTCACCAGCCACCACTAAATGGGTATAGTTTTAATTGTATCTTTCTATTCTTTTTATCTTAAATCTTAAATCTTAAATCCCTTCCACCAACATGTTTTTGTATTCATATTTGCCAAAAGCTTGTGATTATGGAGTTGCTGTTACACATTACTAATCCATATCATTGTTTTTTAATTCAGAAAAAAAACCTTTAATCCTTATAGGTTGGCTTCCTGTTTCCTATACTGAGATTTATCCGATTCAAGAATCATTTGTTGATGATCTAATCCAGTAGGTTTAGTGAGAATCTGGTAGTTGAAAAAGTGTATTTGAATCTTCTTCTTCATCTTTGCATTTTCTTTCTCTGTTAAACAGATCCCCTGTTTCAATTGGGCATTTGGAGATCATAGAACTCTTAGGCCTCTGAAAGGGAACAAAGATGATGGTTTAATTTAATGCAGAACTCTTTGCCTGTTCTTCTTTAATATTAGTATGCATAGATTATGTTTCAACTCAAAATCATAATTACCATCTATATGATTTCTGGTGCTGCTACATGACAGGCTCTTGAGCTGCTTTGATTTTCTCACTGCTAGAAGATAACATCTTGGAAGGCTGAAGGGGAACATGGCTCATACACTTAAAATTATCAAGGAGGATGGGAAATCAATCAGGATAGGGACCACTGGGACAATCGGTTCCCTGATGATAAGGGAATTGGAATCTGTTCAATCCATGTCTCAGATTCGCTGACATCGCCTAGAACAAACAAAGCTCCAATGGTTTCCTGGTTTCAGTTCCTTGCAGTACTTACTCCCAAAAATTAAAGCCAAGAACATTATCTGATGAAGCCAGCAGCAGCAGAAGTGTTGATGAAAGAAGTCCTGAAACTGGCCGGAAAACAAAAAACTACCCTAGAAAAAGCCATAGAATACCAATGCTTGGTCCAGACAATATTGCTTTGGATAGAACTCCTACCAGAGGGAAGATTGAGAAGAAAGGATCTGTAGAAATTGTTGACATAAAATGTGGTTACACAGATAGATCATGGTCTAATCCTATTACTAATCGTCTCAAGAAGCTTGGGTTCTCTAAGCTCTCCGAGAGCATGATCTAAAGCGACCGCATCTTTACATCAGCCTTCAGATTCCTGTAAGTGAACCTGGAAATCCCATGTGGTCGATTGCTGTCTGCAACTTCCACAACAGAACACATGCTTGGTAGAAGCCTGCTGCCCCTCTTCTTCTTTTTCTGGCCCTTGATCACAATCCCAAGCTTTGGCATGGATTGATCACCAGAGGAAATGGAATCTGCAATTTTAAGCTGAGAGGCTTCTTGAGGAGCAATCCTTGCAGCATCATCTCTGCCGACTGAAGAATTCGATCTCTTGCATTATGAGGGATCCAACAGTGCCTCTGGTGCCTATCTCCACAGGGTTTTGTGTAGCCATAGCTTCAGGATTTTCTTTGGCAATGCAGTTGAATTTATAAAAAAATGGTTTTCGTTCGAGTTGAGGAAGGCAGTTTGGCAATGAAGAAGAGAGGTGTTTTGGAGCCTTATCTTGGTGGGGGATATCGCCTTAATTCGGGGGCATTTGTGGAATGGAATGATCTATTGCCTTGAATTTTCTTCACATGAATTCTATTGCTTATGTCCTTTATCTACAGAAAGCAGTAGTTTATTTCTTGCCAAGTGGGTGGGATGGATTGCAATGTAATATGTTTCACTCTTATTCATGTGTTTGTAGTTAAAAGATGAGCTTAACCTTAATTCTCCTTTCTTTTCAACTACTCAAAGGAGTCTCATCTCTTTATCACAATTGGAATCTGATGATGATTTTTTATCTTGTCTTGGCTCCCAGCATTTAGAGGTTGATGTGAGAGTCAAGAGGTTGATGTGAGTGTCTTTTCACTTCCATATTCTTCAGTAAGTTGTTTTCCTTCCATGTCTTGAATGTCAAGGGAAAATAAGAGGGGGGGTTGGTGTTGGCTTTGGATTTGGCTTTGGCCTTGGTTTGGTGGAGCCACTTGATTGCCTTTCAAGAAGGGAAGGAGTTTGCTGATGATTCCACCTTTCTTTTGGTATTCATTTATGAAGATGGCTTTGGAAATGTGGATGAATGGTGAAGCTTATTCTAGAGATCACAGCAAGGTGGGCTGTTGGGAGTTATGAGAACCATGTGCACCTAGTGAAAGTATTACTCAGCCCAGCGCGCCCCGTCCCTAATCAATGGAAGGTGTTTTCATAAACAGTTCTGAAATTACCTATAAAGCATGAATTGAGAGTCCATGTTCAGCTTGTTTGCCTTCACGGCGCCTCGAGCTTAATCTGCTAGATAAATCCTAAGCCGACTTATTAATGATCACGAACAACAAATCCAAAATCTAATTAATCAAATGATCTTTATATTTCCAAGAATTTATAGTTATAAAATCATTTTTTTTACTTATTCTCTTATCTATATCAAGATACAGGTTTATGTATAAGGATAAAGTTCTTTAAATTTTTATTCAAGTTTTCAATTATTAACTTAAATTTATTTTAAAAATGATTTGAGCCATTAGAATTTGTACAATTTTTAAAATTTAAAACTTTATCTTATTTTTAAAATTATATAATTGTTTCCAATATACCAAAAAAAAAAAAAAAATTTTGATTTGCAGAACCAAACAAGACTTGCCACCATGGAATTTAAAGAGTTTTATTAAAGCCTCGCTAGAAAATCTACCCTTTACAATGGTGTTTTATTCCTAATTTTCACTAAGAAGAAATATTTATTAAAAACCTCAAATAATCCAAATTTCATAAATCTAACAAATCTCATGTTTTTTTAAGAATAATTAATTTTGGATAAAATGTCTTTGCCATTTTATATATTTACATGTGTTTTATAAAAGAAAAGATTATTTTGACAAAAAAAAAGAAGAATGAGGATATTTTTGTTAAAATAGATAAAAAAAAATGGATGAAATGTTAGATTTGCGAAATTCAAATTTCAAATGGTTTTTTAATCCAATCATTTGGAGAAGCTATATCTATGCTCTATGGTGGGCAAGCAAAATTAACTTCCTAGATACCGTCCGATCAGAGAGTCCCTAGTTGATCAGAATGACCAAACCCCAAATGGAGGGTGGAGATCAAATCATAGCGGACAACGCCGAAACAGAAGCCATACCCAATCACTTCACTAGAGTGGATACTGGATAGCATTGAAAGGATAAAGCAGTTTGGAGAGTTTGCCACTTTGAAACTCTCAGTCATGGCGTCTATCTCATTCACTACCCATTCACTCTTCACATCGAAACCCCAAATTTCTCTTTTAAATCCACCAAATTTTACTTCTCAGTTTCTGGGTATCCCAAGGAAAACTACCGCGGTCCATACCACTAGAATTGGACCCAGCAATGGCTCAAGAGCCACATGCTGGTTCAGGTTTGCACAGTGGCGTTGATGCTGAAGGAGCTGGGATCTATGGTAAATGCGTAGGGGATGATTTTGACAGAGATGATGTTGAACAGGTTCTTTCTGTCTTTCCTTTTGTTTTTTGTTTTAATTGTTTAGAAGCTGAATGATAATGTGAATGTTGGATGAATTATGAACGGCTAAAATTTTAATTAAAAACTCAGAAAATGAAAATTTTAACTTGGTTAATGTAATGTGCTTTGGCTGAATTTGGTGCAATGGGGATGTTTAGGTTTTTTTTTTTAATTATTGAGTTTGAGATTGTTGGGTAAATGGGTTGACCTGAAACTTTATTTATGAGGCTACTATGATCTTCAGATTCTGTTTGAGTCTAAAATAAAGTGAAGAAGAGGGAAAAGATTAGAGGGATTGGCAACTTTTGTTGTGTTATTGTGATGGAAACTTGCCTGGAAGGGAAAACCAGGGGAGTTAATACATTTTGAAACTCGTTATTTTTTGGTTTAGTAAGAGTGAAGAAAGCTGAGAATTGTTTCTTCAATCCAATGTTATGTTTGTACCCTTTCCATTTCCTTCAATCTCATTTTTTCTCTTCCTTCAGAAGCTCTTTTATCTTGGTTAAATCTTTCCATTTGAATTGCCATGATTATATAGGAGAAATGCATAATTTGACATGGAAGGTATTGATTACTAGTTGAATACTCTGGAAATTAGCCAAGTGATGCCAGTTATTATTATTTTTATTTATCAAATTTGATTTTTAATTATCACTCAAACCTAGGTTTTGATGCTAGGATGTAGTTTCTTTTTTTCAATATGATTGTCCAGAGTCTTAAAACTCTTCCTACTATTGTAGACCTTCCTCATTACCCATCCCTTGTTTGTTAATGACATCACTTCTTATTTCACCCAAAAGCAAAATTTGAAATTTGGATCCAGGTTGTGTCTGCAACTATGGGCAATATACTCAACATATCCAGAGAAGCTTCAAAGCCTAAAGGGGTCTTACTTATATCCTTGGTAATTGCTAATCAGTTTGTCTCATAGGAAGAACAGCCAAGAATTTTGAGCAATAGAAGTACAATAACTATGGTAAAAAAACGTTCAAACAAGACCATTGTCTTCCTTGCTAAAATGTTCATGATGCAAGTTATTTTTAGAACGATGACTGGTGCTTGTTTGGGCATATCAGATGCAGTATTAGGGATAGCTAGTTTGCATACCTCAATTTGTAGATGCGGGTCGGTTAGCATACATGATACCATTTAGCTGGTTATCTAAGAACTAGCAAGGTATAATTCGCAGTCACCTTCTTGCCTATCAGGAAGATTGGTGGGGGGTTATGCAAATTATCACAGGATTCAACATGAGAAATATGCCTTTCTCATATTATATTTCAATTCATAACCATTTGTGAATTGTGATCATACATTTATTCACACTCCCTGTATGAAGAACTTAATTGCAGTCATGTTTAAAAAATTCCGATCACATTGTATTTGTGTTCATGAAAACAAACAGCATTGTTTCATTTTGGCAGTACTTCAACTACATGGGGATGCTTGCTGTTGAGGGTTCGTACGATAAGATGGAGGCTCTTCTGAGCCAGAACATCCACCCAGTAGACATCTTATTGCTGATGGCCGCCTCAGAAGGCGACAAGCCGAAAATTGAAGAGCTGCTGAGGGCTGGAGCTAGTTACACTGTCAAGGATGCAGATGGGCGGACTGCACTTGAAAGGGTTGCCAGTGATGAACCGTTATTTTATCTCAACTTTTCTGCTCAAAAGGCTTGATTTTAGATATCTGTTTGTAGAACTAAACTTTCCTGATTCCTCTTATTATCTAATCATTATTATCTAGTTTTGGATTATTTTATTGTTATTATGATGCTATTTACTTTCTAGAATTAAGAAGAATTTATTTCCTTTTTAATTCTTTTTATGACAAAAATATTGATCCATAAATACAATTTAATCAAAGAGTAAGGATAAATCATATACGTTGAACTTATTTTTATTTCATATTCCTTTGGGCTGTGACAAGTGAAAAATCATAAATCCATGGACAAATTAATATGATATAAATTAATTTATTAGTTATATTAATAAGTGTATTTGATTAAATTTATAATAATTATTGTACCATAAGTAATCTCCAAAATATCATGTTAAAACATGTTATTTGTTATTTTAATTTTAAAATAACTTTCTGCTGCCAAAAATTCTCACATTTTTATAATGCTTTCCTTTATCATAAACAAGTTTCTTTTATTTACTGATATAATAAGATGGGTTACATTGTGAAAAAAAAAAAGTGATTTATTTATCTTCTAAGTTGATAATACAGTACTTATTATCTATAGTACATTTTTAACAAATCTAATCTTTATTTCTATAAAATTACATGGCAAGAAAAATTGTATTACTCCATCAAGTATAACATAAAATCTAACTAATTATTCTCAAGAAATAAAAAGTAAATTATTCTTAATATATTTTAGTAACCTCCAAAATCTCAATAATATGAAATGCTTTATTGAAAGCATATCTACATGTTGAAAGTACATTTCATTGTGTAAATGCACTTCCAAATTTAAATCACTCTCTCATGTTAAATAAATTTTCATCACAAATTCCGTATTTCTTTTTCATCTTGCAAATGAAATTGGTATAGGACTTATGGGAGATATTCCCATTTCTCCATCCAGTCAACAGTTGCCTGCGAAATCGTTCTTTTCCTCTAAATATAGTAACAAATTCAGCCCATCCGAAATGCAGTAACGTTAAAATCTTGGCATTAAATTTGAGTCTTAGGAATTATATCAACTAGCCATCCTAGTCATAGAACAAATTTAAAGACCATTCAATTGTCTACTAATGGTAACAAATTCAACTATTCTCTGATCAGCGATCCAAAGCCAGAACCAGAACCAAATCCTAGAAGCAAATTCAGACCCTACTAATAAAATCAACATTATTGGATTTTTCTATTTTAATGTCATTATCATGAAAGAGAAATGCATAATTGTAACATGGATGCTATAAGGTTAAGTTTTTTTTTTTTTTTTTTTAAAGAGATAAATTTATTTATTCAAAACTTAATAATACAAATTCGATAAAACAAAGAATCAAAAGTATTAAAATAGATGATGACGTAATATCCAGGTTAATAGAAAAAAATGATCGATTTAAGGCCTACTCATTTAATAATAAAAAAAATGTCAAGAATACCTAAAACTCCAAATGTGCATGACAAACGTGATTTAATCTGATGACTTCTCTTTCATAAATTGAATACACCTTAGAGGGACTTTAACTTTTTGAGTGATGGGACACCTATCTAACTGGGAGATCAAAACAATCCTAGAAAAAAATATTAAACAGCTCTTGAAAAGATTGGGCGAGGAAAATAGTGTCGAATCAAATGTTGCCAACCAAATTCCCACGAAAAAGCTAATTGTCGAGGACACAACTTTCTACTGCATGACAAAATAAGTCATATCAGCTCGACAAAACACTACAATAAAACATAAAACACAAAAAACAAAGGCAAACTCAGACGGCAAAGGAAGAAACCACTTTAGATGGGGTATAAAAACCAAATACGCAAGAAAATGACGAATGAAGATTTCGCGCCAAGAACGATAAAAAAAAATCACCTCTTATCTCTAACGAACAAGGGCTTGAAAGAGAGAACATATGAAGGGTGACTAGGGTTTTTAAGTCTAAGGTTAAGTTTAGATCTAAAAAATTTTAAAGAAAAAATAAAGAGGAAAAGTAAATTAGAAAAAAAAGAGTTAAACAAAATAAATTATTTTTATTTTCTACTATAAATACATTTTATTTATTTTAACTCGATAACACAAGAATTAAATAATTTAAAAATGTATAGATTTTCAATTGATTTTAATTATATTTTATTTTTAAAAATTTTAATATGAGAACGGAATATGAGAAAATCATTTTTGTTCTTGTTTTTGTTTCTCTCCTTAATACTTTAGGTGTGGAAAAATGCAAGGAAAATAGAAGAAAAATTAAAAATTAGAAATAAATCCAATATATTGTTTTTTTTTTTTTTGTTATATAAAATATTTTTATTTATATTTTAACTCACGAAGAAATTCCATCATGTCTAAAATTTTTATATGGTGTAGCTTTCAACATTCGAATAGAGTATAGGTTTCGGGTTCGAAATTCCAATAAGTGACAATTTATTACATCATATTGAAGTGTTTAGTTGTCAAAAGACCAACTCATCGCATAAAAATTAAAGAATTTATTTTATATTTCACTTTTAATATTTTAAATCGTAACCAAACACAACTCTTAAGGTTTTTACTAATTCTTTTTTTAGATTAGGTTTTACTTATTATTGTTTCATATTCATTAACTTATTTTCATTTCATGTTCCTTCTTAATTTGGTTTGTGACTGGACAATTACATTAAATCGATGACATCAGAACAAATTATTTATATTTAAAATAAATAAAGTTAATTTTAAAATTTTAAAATAAATATTTTTTTGTTATAAATAAATTATTTCTTTTATAATTATAGGGTGAATGACTACATTCATGGAACATGTAATTACCTTTGTTACTCATCTTTGCATTCACTTTGTAAATTTCATTACTCACCTTTTGTATTCAATTCAAGCAAGTTGTCATGAATAACTACACTCATGTATCTTGTAAACACCTTTTTTGCTCCTAAAACAGAGCAATCCAAGGTTACATGACAAAGCTTATAAAAAGATTTTCATCTCTTATATGAAAAACACGTCGAAGAAAGATCTTATTTCTTTATCTCTCTCCATATCTTCCTCTCTTTATTAATTTCTTATTTATAAAGAGAAATAAATCTCTTTTACAAAACTTTAATTCTCTTCACATTGCATTACACATTCTACAACAAATTTCATATTTATAATATTATTTACTCATTTTTTTATATAATTGTATTAATATTTTAACTTTTATGAAAATATATAATATGAAGGTTATTTTAAATATAAAAAATTATTGAAATGGAAATATAACATTATATATATATATATATATATATATATATATATATATAGGTATTTCATCTCGGCAGATAACACTTTGATCTCAGTTTGATTTGCTTGGGGTAAGTTTTTTCTATGTTCAAACCTCTATTACTTGTCTAGCTTATTTTGTTAAAAAAATATAAGATTGTAATAGTTGAACCACGTCAAGAATCGTTGTATTTGTCGATTCAAGCAATTCTTAACTGGTTCGGTTTGTATGAATCATCAGTCCAATCGCTGATTCAAATAGTTTTTTATTGATCTAATTGACAATCCAATCGAAAAAGCAAGTTGGACCAAAAAAGCCACCGATGTTTAAACTGGTTTGAATGACATATTTGATCAAAAATTTAAAACATCCTTTTTTAGTAACCTCCAAATCTCAGTAATTCAAAATGTTTTATTAAAGGCGTATCTACATGTTGAAAACACATTTTCACTGTCTAAATGCAATTCCTTGAAATTTGAAGTAATCTCTCATGTTAAATAGATTGTAATCACATATTTCGTATCCCAACCACACCGCATTCTTCCCACTATGATGTACTTGCAAATGAGTTTGTTATTGGAATTAAGGGAGATATTTTCTTTTCCATACATTCAACAGTTGCCCTCCATTCAACGGTTCCCTGTGAAATCATTATTTTCCTCTAAATATATTAACAAATTCAGCCCATCCGAATTGCAGTAACAATAGAATCTTGGCATCAATCTTGAGTCTTGGGAATTATATCAACTAGCCATCCTAATCATAAAACAAATTCAAAGACCATTTAATTTTCGCTATAAAATCCACAAGCATTGATAGGTACCTAAGCCCTAATATAAGAGCCAACCTAAAGACCGTACGATAGGCTAAGAACTCCTCAAGCTAAGATTAATCCATACTTTCATTTAACCGATGTAGGATCGTGATCTCGATGATGCTATTTTTTCAACCTGACCAGGTAATGAGCGTGTCGGGGTCAGCCGGGCCTGAATCCGCGCCGCCGTGGATTGGTCCGCGCTCAATCATCGTGCCTAGATGTGACTACCGCCGGGCTGATCTTGGCGTGCACCGGCGTTGCTCTCCGCAAAAACAAGAAAGAAAAAGGGCCTAAGTAGGTTTTCGCCTCGTGTCCGCCTCCAATGCTCGCAGCTCGCTTCTTTCTAAGAAGAGAGATCAAGAAAGAGCGAATGTGTTATGCGACCTTTCACCGACGTGGCATTTCAGATTTATAGTATATGCGTTTTCCTGCTTGATGGTGATTAGGACTCTCTTCCCATTGGTCGGATATTTCTTTGCTTTTATCGGTATCGGATTATCGATGTGATTACTTTATTTAGAATTATCCTTCTTCCTCATTGGTGGATCCACATCCGGGCAGGCGAAATGCTATATCGCGAATTATCTTATTTTCCTCATGGTGATCTAGTTGATTTGCAGGATAATATGTTATCGGGGATTATTCTATTTCTTTATCGATGGGATTTAGTTTGATTTGGGTGCATCGGGCTTCTCTCTCGCTATTCCATAACCGCCTTCAGCCGCGCGGATCGGGCCTTCATTCCCCGGGTCGCGCCCAAAGGCCCGAAAGGCTTCCAACGGGGGCTACTTTCCTCCTCGGTTTGGCGAGTGGGCCTCGCGAGCCCATTTTTCAAACCCTATCGCTTGCCCCGTACTCTCAGGTGGTACGATGTGCGTGGGCAAGGGTCGAACGCTTCTCAGACGATGCAATTCCACGTGTTTTCGAGGCTAGGTTAGTTAAGGCTTGATCGCGTCATACATCTCAAGGATAATGTTGACTTTTTGGTTTTCTACGCCATCTCTCCCACTTCTTTCAGTTTCCTTCTGCTTCTTTCAAGCAGAATTGCCTTGTGTGCCCCGACCTGAACCTCTTTCTTTGCTCTCGCCGAAGTTCAGACACTCTCCCTTAGTTTCTTCCCGCTCTTTACCCTTTGTGTAGAGTCTTTTTCTTGTGTTTTTCTTGAGATAGCTTTTTCCGTTTTATTCCTAGGACCGCTTTATCTATTTGGTCTCTTTTCGACCAATACGACGAGGCGCTAGGGTTAGGTTGGCCAAGTTTTGTTTTCATTACTTGCTTTCATCATGGGTCCGGCCGCTTCTTCTTCTCTCAAGGTGATTGAGGTGACTCTACCGCTGCGCTATGGCAATTGCGGCGCTCCGACCGCTCGCCGGGGTTGAACTCGAAAGATGCCCTAGGCGCCTCATTTTCCTCGACAAGGGTAAGGGAGAGTAGACCCGATTAAACTCGTGTCGACACCGAATCCAGCCGCTCAAAGATGCTTTAATCAGGGGCTCCAGCAAGGTCGATCCTCATATGGGGCCACCTTTCTAGACGCTACTCGACCTCCTTTGCGGCACCGAAAGATCCTCGACGCTTCACCTCCTGCATGCGTGGTTTCGTGCCTAAGATGGTGTGCTTCTTCAAGTGGCCCTTCGACATCTGCCTCGCTCTCGCATCCCTCCATAAAAGGGGTTTTGGCAAAGACTTCAATGTCCTGGCCCTCACTCACTTCACTTTACTGGGGTATCTTGGTTGGCTTATTGGTTTTCTTATGACAAGTGACTCGCGTTCCTGATAAATTGCTCCTTTTACCTTTAGCGCCGGGCGAAACCACAGGGCTTCCTCTATTTTCCAGCGCTCGCGCTCCGTGATTTCCGATCTTCCTCTTCCCACGTTTAGAAGGACGCTACTTTGTTAGCGGTCGCACTGAATACGACCCTCTTGACAAGGATCGAAGCACTCGGGCGTTCCAAATACTGACCACCCCAGAATCTACGCGGAGTATTCGCTGGTTTTGGTATAATCTTATGGTGTCATCTTGTTTTTTGGTATAATCTTTATGGGGTCATTGGGTATTTCTAATTATGCGATGTCTACATGCCTCTCAGGCGCTCGAATCGATCTCAGCGCCGAAGATAACGTCATAGCGTTGGCGTTGGCTAAGTGTCCTCCTCGCCCCTACGCGGAGCTGATCAAGTCGGATATTCACAGCGCCGAGCTCGAGGTGGGCGCCTGCTTTGGTAGCCAGCATATTACCATGAAGAGTCTCCCACTGAGGCCTCCGTATGACCCCACGAGGAAGGCCGACTCTGTTGATTAACGTCTGGCCGGGTGTGGCTGACCTGGACAGGTTGAGAAAGTCATTTGGCTTTAGTCAAAGTTCAAGCCGGAGCGATCTTCTCCTTCAACCGTCACCATCATGTCAGAAAGTCAGACGGTGCTCATCAATAGTGACTCTTCAGTCTTGAGTTCGTTGGTTCGATTACGTCTTGAAAGCAAAAGTCTCGGGTGAGTAGGTTAGTGACGATTGGCGGTCGTGCCATCTTTGTCGAATCCACGAAGTGTTGACCATATTCTCCGAAGTGGAAGAATTGAAGAGATAATGGATGTGACTCGTAACGTGCCCCGTCAGGTCCGTTATGACTAAAGTCAATATGAAAACGATGAGATCAATGGGTGACCCGAACATCTCTCAGAAAAATGGATGGAGTCTTGTTTGTGGAACCGCGATAACCACGTCTGAATCAACGTTTTCGCAGAGTGCCTGTGTGCAAGCGTATCAGATTTGCCAGGTATTACTGTCATGTGTGTTCGGCTATGTCGTGGTTTGAGGTTGTCAAATGACCGCGCTTAACATATCGTTAAGTTGCAAAGTTAATGCGCGTGTGCCATCACAAGGCCAGCCGCCGATCCGACTTATTTCTGGCGAGCCTCGATGAGCGTGCCGCCGTGGCTCCACGTACGAAATGACCGCCAGACGCGGGGTTGACTGTGCCGATCGATGGATCCGCATTAAGTGGTTTCACTCCTCCGCCTCGTTGTTTTGTGGTAACCGGCTAATACCGTTAAACAAATGCGCGGTCCGCAACCGAATGTCTGCGGAAGCAAACTATGCCCGGGTCTGCGATATATATCGCACCTCATTGCGTGGCTGACGTTATTGCAACAGATGTTGGTGACCGTTTGTGGTTACCTCCCACAGATATGGTGTTGGACTATCTCGATCATCAGGTATGTTTGTTGACTATGACTCAGATGTATATCGTTGGGTAGTCAAGTGATTGATGTTTTGTATGGTTCCCTCTGATGATTATTGTTTTATTCAATATAAAACTATTACATTCAGAGATCACCTGTTTATAATCTCTATTATTAAATTAAGGGATATATCAGATCCCAATTGATTCATTATGATTATAATAGTATAATCATAAATCATGCATATATTGCATGATTTAAATCCTTTGGCGTGTATGATTTCATTCAGTACGCAAAAATTAAATCTTGTTTCAGTAAATAAATAGAACTCAAGTTTGGTTTGGGTGCCATTGACGTTTTCACAAAAATCTTTGCTGTGAACATATATTCTCTGTTTGACCTCAGAGTTCTTTAATTAAAAATCTTTTATAGTTTATGCAGCAGACCCAATTTCTTGATAGTCGGTATCTTACAATAATGCACGTTGTTCACATAAGGTATGTGCAAATGCGATCAGGTTCTAACGATATGTGCTGGCCAAAAGTGTCACGAAGTTCCCGTAATTCCGATTACTCGTTTTGGACGTTAATAACCCGAATCGAGGCTATCAAAAACAATAAAGCAATCATATATTGTAAATCAAGGAGTGAACTGATGGATGAAACATATAAGGGTTGTGAAACTCATCAAGCGGACCGCCATTGGTATCGTTATGATGACACCACATTATTGTCGTGAATTCAGGACGTTGGATTCTTGAACAAATCTGAAGTCTCATCATATAAACACCATTAAAACAACATCTGTTTTTCTCCCCGATCTTTGTGTTGATCATTTGAAGGAAAATGGATCTTTGTTTTCGTTACGTCGTTTTCTTGTTTATTCAGATTAAATGATGGCTGTTCATAACGATTTTGACGTTTGGCTCTCACGTGGGTTCGTTTAAATCAATCCTGTCTCTGCCATATGGAGCTTGACGTATGAGAACCTGTTATATATGCGGCTTTCATCGTGCCAAATTAGTTGACACTGAAAGCTGGGTAAGAAATCAGAAAAAAATGTTTGCAGTTCCGATACGTCACCAGTTGTGAAGTCGATCTTGTGTCTACCGTTTTGGGCGATTCAACAGGTGATCAGTTTAATAAATAAGTCGGAGAATAATTGGTTTTAAAAATTGATTTGCCATTTTGAAATTTGGTTTTGGGATCTTCTGATCCCTCCTTGAAAGAGATTTGAATTCATTAAATGTTGTAATCATCACTCCACCATATTGTATCTGTGTATGACCATTATTATTATTCAGCGACTAATCACGTGCCCTTCATCTCTAATAGAGGTTAGGTGGCGTCATCAGTGTCATAGAAAAACCCACGTTGTTTATCATCATGGTTCATGGCGCCTCATAATATAGAAGTTCTTTGTTATGAACACAGATCTGTATCATCAAGTATATCTTAGTTCATATAGAAGGATTCCATTGATTGTCGTATGATACCATTACAATCCGCCCGCGTTTTGGATCAGGAATTGTGCTGACATGTGGAGGCGTCGAAACACTGATGGGACACCTGACATGCGGTAGCATGCGGTCGCCGGTCTGCTCATCTCAGTCTCCGGCCCGATAAACGCCTGGCGGTGCTTCATAACGTTCAGCCATCATCTTGGGCGTATCGCGTGGCGTTGCGGTCACGGTATCGACAAGGTTCGACATTGGCACGTCGCGTAAATAGCTATAAGGCTCCGGGCGACGAAGCGTTGTTCGTCAGGCTCGCTATAAGTTCAATAAAGTCGGACGTGATGGGCTCTCTTTACGTCTGGATTCCGTATGCTGATAAATTCCACACCGCCGGCTGCATTTGTATCATAGGTGTCATTTTTATGCACCGTGATAACTGTTGTTGGCGGCGAGTTCATAAGACAAATAATATTCTGCGCGCCCGTACTAGGACGTGTATATAGCGGCGTTATTCATAACGTGTATGATCATGATTAAAGCGACACCACGATACGCGTTGACGCTAACCTTATAAGATTCGGTCATTGACAATCCAATGGGCCAGTCAACCTAGTCATGCATGAATGACATCCATATCTGAAACACGCGACTCAACAACGCAATGCAATTGCCGAGGGTATCGAATCTCGAACCCTCCCGACTCACATCCTTTCGACTCTAAGTCACGTGATAACGACCGCTGTTTTTCATCTCGATCAACATAACTCTTCGGCTGACACTTCGAGCCTCTTACATTCACTCAAAAATTCGGGACATCTCCCCGGGTCTCTTACACTCTAACTCAGGATTCTCACCTTAGGGGATTAACGGCCCCCTTTCCGCTTAACCCAACACACTCTAATTCTCTTCATTCTTGAGATGGAACTATGAATCTTCATTGGACGTAGTCTAGAACAAACCCGACACACACACTCACCAAGAGTGGTGAATGACATCTGGGTGCATCCCAGCTCGACGCGATGTTACCATGCACGAACACAATAATGCCAAACTGTGACACCTAATCCCGGGGTCCACCATGGCTTGAACTCTGGAGATCTCGCGCCATAATCCGACCTGCTCCGAATTCGACTCCTACATCCTAGGGAAGGCATCTATTCTAGCTTCTCTAAGGCTTTAACCTCTGGCCCAGTAGGTTGTGTCGGGTATGACAACCTGGCTAAGGTCCCAATTGCCGACAAGCCCAATGGTTTGTCAGCTCATCCATGTCAAGCGACATCGACAAGCAAATATGTCATATACCACAGGGTCCACCAGAAACTTCATTTGCGCAACTCGATTTATGTCGACTTCGACCCACACTCTGGCCCCTCTAGACTATTATTGTGTTGTTCTTTGGGAGTGCTGTATAACACCCAGAGAAAGCGGCCCAGTTCCTCGACCGTACTAGGGTGTGGGAGGAGTGAACCGTATACTTCTCTTGTTCTAAACTGCTTGGGATTTATCTTGTCCAGATCCTGGGATCCGCAATCCACTGGGGCAAATCGTCTATGCATGCTGATCGAAATGGTTCTGAAATTAGTGTGAAGCGAAGTCTTACGCACTCTTCCGGAACTAAGAGAGAATTTGATCCACCTCTTTTCTGCTTGACCGCATCCAGTGCTCCGGTATCCTGGAGATTTCCCTCTGTGGTGGGGTGGTCCCATTATGGAGTTCAGTTCAGTAGCGAGAATCTACGATCACGCCGAATGGACAACTTGACCCATTCTCGAATCTCACATGTGCCCGACCAATCCCGAAACTACGTGTCTCGAAGATTGACATTAGGTCTCTCTAACTCATCAACGCCTCAACCTTCTCAGGTCGTGACCTCGATGATGACACCACGTGTCCGAAATCTCACCTCGATGGCCGAAACTCGCACTTGCGAACTTGGCGTACATACGGTGGTCTCTCAACAGCGTAAAACAATCCTTAAGTGATACTCATGCTCCCACTCATTGGGGTAGATCGAATGTCATCCACGAAGGCTACGACAAGCGATCTAGATAAGGTTGGAACACCCTATGCATGAGGTCTACATGGAATGTCGTTGGCACGATGCAGTCGATTCAAAAGGGCATCACGAAGTAAACTTCAAGTGCCCATAGCAGCGTCTACTTGATGTCTTAGGATATCTTGTCTCCCTAACCCTCGGTGATGGTAACGGTGCGAAGGTCTATCTGGGTGAGCTGCTCCTCTCAGCGATCAAATAAATCATCGATCCTCGATAATGGGTTACCGATTCTTGATCGTAACCTGATTCAGCGCCACATAGTCGATGCATGGTCGAAGGGTCACCGCCGCTTCTTCTTTGCAAATAGAAACAAAGCGCCCCATGGTGAAGTGCCGATCCAGTGGAACCCCTTGTCCAATAACTCACATGCTTGGACTACGAGGTCTTCTGACTCAGCGGGTGCCATTCTATGCGGAGTCATAGAGATCGTTGAATCTTTAGGGTGTAACCAGATGCATTTACGACCCTCTATGGAGGTAGTCCAGGTAGCTCATCGGAAAACATCCACATAGTACACTACTCGAGGTAAGATCTAAGTCTAGTCTCTCCTGGGTCCTCTAAGGTAGACTCGCTAGCCAGCCATGGCATTCACGACACACGGACGTATCTTGTCGGGCAATGTCATGTTGTCCCCCACGAAATATCACACGAGTACCGTCTGTGTGTGGCGGTAACCCTCCTACTCTCACAGTGAGTCTTGACCACATGGTGTCGGGCGATCACATCCTACGGATGACATCAAACTCGACATCAATCTGATCCTCGGGTCCCGCGTGAGTAGAGTCCCGAGATCTCCAACTACTTAACCGCGAAGACATATCATCCTTATTCTCGCCTAATCCCTGGAGAACTCACGCCTGAGCTCTCCCTGCAGGTCTCAAGAGGTCCTTGCGCCGCGCTCACCATATCTGGGCTGTACTCTATTGGGGAACACAACTAGTCTTATCTTAGTAGTGTGGAGGTAAATCTGCATAGTCTCTTGCCTACATTTGTATGAACCAATGGTGCAGTCACCATCGGTTCTCTGTGAATGTGGGAGGATGATGCGCCCCTAAACCTCACAGGAGTTCAAGACCTCCACGACTACACCTTTCACGTGCACTATCACGGTGCATGACATACGTAATCTGGCTCGGCAGGCACATTCATCGAATGCGAGTGGTGCAGCCGGTGCCTGTGGGCCCTCTACGTCTGATCTTGATTAGCCATCTACATTATTTCAAGCGCAACGAGAGTCCTTTAATTTTCATTTGGTCTAACTAGCAATACATATACTTTGTTGTTACTAATAGACTTGACAACCATGAATTATTTCGTTCATTCCTAAGTGGCGCTAAATTCCAGCCACTCAATTCATTTATTTCAATAAAATTCTAAATAACACGTTCATTTAGATGTCAAATCTAGGTCATAGTTCCTAACCTTAGCATTCACCCTTTTCTTATACGCATTACACCATGCATATAATTTCCCTCTACTTGACAATCATGTAATCCACAATTCGTATACATCATCATAGTGTATATGTCCTTCCTTAATTTGAAACATAAAATCACGCAATCAAAACATGCAACATTAATTACGTATCTCAAAGGGTGTAAATGCAGCCTCGAGACACTACTCATACACAAAAACAGTGTATATTTCAAGTCCCTGCATTCATAAGCAATGCAAGACCATTTATCCAATATTTTAAATCATATTTATCAACAAAAAAATTTATTTTCGAAAATTTCACTTTCATTTTTTTTTTTTCAAAATTTTATTACATTTGTTTTGGATTTTATTTTATTTAAAAAAATTCGAAAATTTTGTGATGAATAGTGTCAAAAAATTGACTCGAGGAACGATCTTGGAGTCAGCGGAATCCAAGCGAGTTAAGGTGCACGATTACCCAAATTGTCTGCCGGCACGCCAGTGCGCCTGGCGCGCCTGGCGCGGCTGCGCGCCTGGCACGTGGCGCCGATGTCGCGGTACGCTGCGGTAGGTATGAGTGAAGCTGTGTCCGCGGGGCCCGGCCGTAGTGTGGTGGGCGCGGCTCGCAGCGCCCGGCCGTAGATATCGTGGGGCGCCGGGGAGAAGCTGGCCGTGTCGCGGCGCGATGGGCTGTGTGCCGGCCACATCCTTACCTGAGCTCCCACAACTCCCATGTCACAATACACGGCGTGTTGACACGCCAACCGGCCCAAGCCTGGCGATCACAATACAGTCTATTGTATTGCGATACAATGCCTTCTTCATGCTCCATTTTTTTTGGTCATAATACAACTAGTGTATTGCGATACAAAACCCAGCCACTCAAGCGACGCGATCGCGATACAAGAGTTTGTACGCCGGTGACACGGCTACCTTAGCACCCCCAATTACATTACGCGGTGTATTGCGTACACTTTACCGGTCCAGCCTTCACTTGCGGTCTGGCCATGGTGTGATGGCGTACAATCCTTGCCTCCCATGAGCCCTTCTGGCGCTTTGTCCGCGTCTGATCAAATTAATATCGTGACCGCCTCATCGACCTAGCACGCCCGATCAGCCACGTGCAATACAATTTCTTGTATTGTGACCGCAGCTTCCAGGCGACTCTGCTCTGTCACAATACACTTGGTGTATTGTGACATACAACTTCTCTGACCACTCAAGCCTCGATCACGATACGTTTTTTGGTGTATTGCAATACAATTGCTCAGCCTTTAAACCTTCATATTGCAATACAAACCAAGCCAACTACACCCCCTAAACCGGCTGTGTCACAATACAATTCCTCACTGTATTGTGACACCCAGTTGACTCAACCAACAAAATTTACGCATAAATTTTTTTTTTCGTTTTTTTTCTTCCCTTTTTTTTTCATTTCTTCCAGCTACTGGAAAATACCCAAAAATACATATCCATATATTTTTTTTTCATCATTCTCCAGTACACCAAATAAATTTTATAAAAATTTATTTTCTTCATTTTCTTTAGTTTTACACACTATAAAAACCTTAGAAAATGATTTTCTTCATTTTTTTTTCTCATTTCCACGATGGCAACTACTTGCTACTTTTACATGCAGTAGCTTGAATATTGTGCATCCATATAACTCCAAAATTTTATGAGTTCAACTTTTAAAAATTTATTGGAGCTTTATTTCATTATCCTATAAAAACCAAATAAATTATTAAAATTTATTTCTTTTATTTCCTTTTTCCGATTTCACACTATAAAACTCCCGAACATTTTTTCAAAATTCTCCAACACTTCATTTAGCTTCTATGTACCGATCACTAGCTACAACCATTTCACAACACATAACATGGTATGTATACCATTAATCAAACATTCACTAACATTTCATCAAATCACACAAAACACCAAACACATGAATGCGGTGTGCTAGTTTTGTCCCGTGATTTCTCCTAGGTAATCTCATACCTAAGCAGAGACATCAAACCACCCAGTGGCGATGATGTTCTTACCGTACGGCCTAAGCCCCAGTCCTCAATCTCTAGGTTTATATACCTACTCTACATCAAACCACCCAGTGGTGATGGATACCCAACTCGAGCTCCACTAAGTATTCGTATACTAAGTTCTGATACTAAGTTTGTGGCGCCCCAAATCAGAGTGCATTGACTACGAGTCAACGCGAAACCCTCGTGAATGTCGGGTGACCCGGCATCTCTCACGAAAATCGGGTAGGAGTCTCGGCTGTGCGAGGGAGGCTCTGCGTGATTCTGTCCCAATCAACATTCACAAGATACATATATGTGTAAAAACGGCCTCTTGGGCCCATAAACCAATACTCATCACAATATATATGTATCTAACTATATCCAATAGTTTCAAGAGTTAATAAATTACTCTTATACAACATATATTAAAATTTTAGAATTCTAATACATGTATACATCACAAAACCAAAGCCACAATCAGACTTTCTTCTAAAGTGGCCCCCTCACCAAATGCTTGAATCTCCTCGTGCGCTCACATTGCGAAAAATATGTTCCCTCGACAGGGTGAGCTAATGCTCAGTAATGGAATCACCTTAAATGGGCTACTCTCCACCTAAGTGCACATATCACGTGCTCCCAAGAAAATAAACACACATTCAAGCAAATGCATGATCCTACTTGAATGTCTACGACAGTTCGTCTGCAGTCATATGCATTTCCTACGCCTTTACTATGCACGTATGAGAAACATTGTTTTTAACAAGATATTTGTTATTATTTGTGGACTACCCTCGGAGTATAAGTAGTGGTGTCTCCGATCATTTTATATTTAGTTGACTACCCTCCGATGTATATCAGGTGGGCCAACTCAAGACGATTAATATTTTAAATATGGACTACCCTCGAATGAGTATTATTATTTAGTCAACCCTCAGAAACTATTACATTAGAAATCACCTCATGCACTCACTCCTATTGTTCTAGGGTGCCCCAGTGTATATGGAATGCATGATGCCAATTCCATTACAATTCTATAACACATGCAAATATATAATCATGCATATATTAACATAATTTAAATCACACAAACATGTCATGTAATTTCACATTCCATTACCAAAAATTAACTCACTTGGGCTAAGCATCAACGACGGTCGATTTGAATGCTGGCCAAGCCGCATTTAAGCGAATATTTTGTGAACACTATTCTTATGAACAGTGAAACCCTCGGGTTACTGTTCTCGGCAAATCACCACTCATCGGTTCACTTTGTGAACCCAAATTTCACGGCCAATTCCGGCCTCATACAAACCAATACATGATTTATTCCATAAATTATCATACAAATACCCAAATCAGTCCCAACTGACCATGGAGCGGCCAATGTCCCGAATTTCCAATAATTCGGTCCCTAGTTTTGGGACTGATCAAACGGCCATTCAAGGTGAGAACCAACCGAAACATCATATAACACTTAAATCAAGAGTAAAACTCAAGTAGGATGAAACCCCTACCTCACAGAGTTTGTCGAAACTCCTTAAAACCGGAATCCACTCGTAGGCCTCATTGCGTAGAGCAGCTTTGCTTCTTGTCTGGCCAATTAGACGGTCGGACCCAGTAATCTAGAGAAGTCTCTTTCTCCTCTACAAAAACACCATTCGCCTCCGTTTTCTCCCAGCTACTGGCCGTGTTGACACCATTTTGAAGGAAGAAAACTGATCCTTTGTTTGCTATTACGTGTTTTCATATTTAATCAAATTCAAAATGACCGTTTTGTCCTTAAGCTTGGATTTTCGACATTTGGCACTATCCCGGCCATTCATTTCCATCATCTATCTACCCATGAAACTTGTGTAACATGATAACATGTTATATGTGACTTTTTTCACATCTCAAGTAGTTTTTCGGCACCCAAAACTCGATGCCTCGAAAAAAGTGTAAATTACGACTGTCTCGGAATTCGACGAAATTTGACGTGGTAGTCAGATTTCGCGAGATGATTCCAACGGTGAAATCCGTTTCGTCATTCGAAATCCAGAGAATAAATTTCGGATTTTTTTGACCGAAATTACGATTTTGCCCTTTTTGAGAAATTTGGATTTTCTCGGGTCTTACATTGCTTCTCAATGCCGAACTCACGACAGGCGCGGTCTCATCCATTCTTAAGGATTCTGATCTCAAGAGGTCGAACGTGCTACCCGTTGATGAGGCTTTGGCTCTCCACTGCAGGGATCGCCTGCAGTTCCATATCTTGTGGGTAATGCGGTTCCATTCTGAGTTGAGTGTTGATCTTGCGTTGGATATTGATTCTATGTTGGATGTGGCAGGTGGCTACTCATTTGAAGGGTTTGGCCAAAAAGGCCAAACTAAACGAAGGTCATGCCAAAGCTGCCCAGGGTTACAAGGCGAGGGTGGCTTCCCTCACATCTAGCGGATTGGCTGAGGTCGGTGCAGCATTATGGCCAGAGGAGGCAGTGAAGCTTAAATCTGATTTGAAGCATACCATGTCGGCATGTGCTCGGGCCGAGGGTAGAGAAGATGAGGCCCTAAACAGCTTGAGAGCGGCTGGAGGCGAGCTTCGGGCGGTTCGGGATGAGCTGCGGGCTACACAAAATGACTTGCTAGAATTTAGGGGCGGTGTAGTGCGCGATATGAGCTTGGATGGTTAGGGGATGAGCTTCTCACATCGGGCGGCGCGGGGAGTCTAAGGAAGAGCTACGATCTTTGTCGAGATGAAGCTGTGCGATAGACGAGCTCTTGGATGGGGCTCGTCGTGAGGCCTCACGGTACCTGGCTTCGTGAACGCTTGTTGAGTGTCGGGGGCTGCGTGGGGACCTTCATCAACAAATAACTACGGTTGCTTTCGGCGGGATGAAGTTATTGGAAGATTGAGGGATGAGGCTTGTACCGATGGGCTTGCAGTGGCTGCCTTTGGAGGGAAGCTAATGCCTACCGGGCACGGACTTCTTTGACATCCTAGCGGCGAGGAGAATTTGGGGAATCCTGCGACTGGTACGGAGAGCAGGACACCGTGAGGCCCGCTCCCCTTCTTCGCCCTCTGCTCCTCCTTGATGCGATCGTCGAGTTGCATATCGTCTTCGGTTTTGTCTTATTATTTTTCTTTGGGGCCCAGGCCCGGGACGGTATGTAACCTTTTCCTTAATAAATGTTCTTTTTATCATACGTCTCCACTTATGCATTGTAGCGTTACGCATGGCTGAATTAATTTCTTGGCTACATTGCACGAGTTGGCGTCTGTCTTTGGCGACTCTTGGGTATGGCTAGGATTGAAGCGATTGAGCTCTCAAAGAATTGGCTGCCGCTCCTGGCGGGCCTTATAAATTTGAATAACTGGCGATCGACTCTAGAAATTTGCATAACTTTGTCTGCGATAGTCGAACTACGTGCTTGGTTTGATGGTCTCGAGGCGTGAGGCCTTGTGGTGATAAACTGGCGGGTCGACTCTTGAGGTGCATGGCACGTGGAGTGGTCGGGTCGTCAAGGCGGGCTATTGGGCTCAGGGCGGCCCGAGGCCCTTGGCCAAGATAAAAAGCGATCTGATTTGACTCTTGGGATTTGCATGGCACAGTCTTGATGGTCGAGCTCGTCGGCCCGAGCTACTAGGCTCAGGAGGCGCGAGGCCTTGTGGGCCTAAAAAGCCCTAGGCGATCGACTCTTAAATTTGCATGGATTGTCTGAGTGGTCGAACTCGTCAATGGTGATGGTCTCGGTATTAAAGACCTGTGGTGGCTGAGTTGATGCGACTCTTAGGCACGCATGGCACGTGCGAGTGGTCGAGCTCGTCAAGGCGGGCTACTAGGCTTGGTATTTGAGGCCTTGTGAGGTGAAAAACTGGTGATCGACTCTTAAATTTGCATAGCTTTGTGCAGTGGTCGGCTACGTCAAAGCCCGAGCCTCACTAGACTCAGGTATTTGAGGCCTTGAAATTTGGCACGGCCCGATCGATTCTTAAGGTGCATGGCTGTGCGAGGAATAGTCGAGACTCGTCAAGCGAGCTACTAGGCTCCGGGGCGAGGCCTTGTGGGTGAAAAACTGGTGATCGACTCTTGGGGCTGCGTGGCACGTGCCCGTGGTCGAGCTCTTGGCCATTCTGCGGAGCTCGGTGTGAGCCTTGTGGTGAAGCAGTGATCGACTCTTAGGGTATGGCTGTGGAGGGAAGTGGTCGAGCTCGTCAAAGGCGAGCTCTTGGAGCTCAGGATGTTGAGGCTTGTGGTGCAGCTTCGGGCGATATGACTCTTAAGTACGCATGGCTGTCACGAGGAAGTAGTTGAGCTCGTCAGCGGGCTCTTGCCAGGCTCAGGCGGCGGGGCCTTGTGGTTGAAAGCTGGGCGATCGACTCTTAGAATTTGCATGGCTGTGTGGAAATGGTCGGCTCGTCAAGGCGAGCTCTTGGAGCTCGAGACGGGAACCTTGTGGAAATTTGAAAAACTGGTGATCGACTCTTAGGAACACGCGTGGCACGTGTAGAGTAGTCGAGCTCGTCAGCTGACCTCTTGGGCTCAGGGCATTGAGGCCTTGTGGTCTGAAGCGAGGCGTCGGCTCTTGGGCGCATGACACGTGCGGAGTGGTCGAACTCGTCAATGAGCCTCTTGGGCTCGGGCGTTGAGGCCTTGTGAGGTGCAGAAAAGCTGGCGATCGACTCTCTTAGGGCTGCGTGGCTTTGTGCGAGGAGTAGTCGGGCTCATCAAAGGCGAGCTGCGGGCTCAGGGCGTTGAAGCCTTGTGGTGAAAAGCTTTGGTGATCGATATGCCAAGCTGCGTAGCTGTGCGGAGTAGTCAGGCTCAAGTAAAGCCCCGGGTTGCGTCGCGACCATTCGAGCTTGATTTTTTGGAAGAGCGCGAGTGTCTTTAATCTTGGTTCATGGGAGTGGAAACGATTCGCGTAATTCCAGGAATGCTTTGGTCTTCTTATAATGGCGGCTTCTGCTATGGGGTTTATGCCCGAGTGATACATACTTTCGATCACGTGCTTGAGATGAAAATGAAGCGTTGGCTTGATAGATCTTGTGGGGATTACGCTGAAGATTACGGTTCGGTTTTTACAGACCTGCAGCGTGGGGTTGTGTTTTCCTAGTCTCATTTATGGGGGTTATGTTATTCACCCAGCACGTGCTGGGAATGCGTCGGCGGTACATTTCTTGTCTTAGCTTTCTCTATACACGGTGTGATTATTGGCTAAAGGTTCGGCCCTCGGCCACTTGAAGGTGGTAATCTCTTGCAACAATGATGGTTATTGGCCCTTCCCAGTGAGAGGTCAGTATGTCCAAACCCCACTATTGGAAAGGCCTGGGGCTTGTAATTGATGTCAAGGGCTCAAATGGGAGGCGTGAGATCTTGGCATGCTCCTGGAAAATCTTGCATCTCTTGACTAGGTCGGTCGCATCTCTGAGTATCGTGGGCCAGTAGTATCCCTACCTTAAGACCTTCCCTGCTAATGCCCGAGCTCCGATATGATTTCCGCATACACCTTCATGTACTTTCCTTAGCACATATTTAGTGTTTTTTCCCGTGATGCACTTAAGGATGGGTGTGAAGAAACCTTGCTTGTAAAGGCTTCCCTTATGATTAGTGAATCTGGCTGACTTAGATCACGATTTTAAGCGCTTCTTTCGGGTGCGTCGGGTAGGCGTGATACATTATGTAATCCCAAATGGGGTCCACGTCGGCTTCGACTGGACCGTTTAGGCAGCTTCACGTGTCCTGAATCACATAGAAGGCTACGCAAGGTATTCGACGAGGTGTTGACCTCTTTGAGGTCTTCCTATGAAATTTGTTGCTAGTTTTGCCAGGCATGACTCGGGAGTTCTACGCTCTGGGGATATGTCTTGCACGGACCAACCACGAGACTTTTCGGTAAATCCAGGTACCTTTTTGAGGTATAGGATCATTCTTCCGCTTTTTGGCTTCGTAGGTGTCCTATTTGTCTTACTACATTTGGGAGTCATTTGCCCCAGACCTCAAAATTTGGTCAATTGCAGTGGATGGCGTGAGGTTGGGGCCCTACTATGACGGCCTCATATTCGGCCTCGTTGTTAGAGGCAGGTCCCAATCTACGGCGCATGCTCGTGTCTGTGTCCTTACGGGAGGTCAGGATTAAATCGACTCCTCTTCCTTGTGCGTTTGTGGCCTTGTCTACAGAAAGTTTCCAGATGGGTAGGTCAGTCGGTGCTTGAGTGTTCTCGGCATTTCACGGCGGGGTGAATTCATGTGAAATGTCTGCTAAAACACTGCCCTTTTATTGCATTTTAAAACTATATCTAATGTGAACTCGCTCAGCTCTATGGCCCACTTCATCAGCCTTCCAGAGGTCTCTGGTTTATGTAACACTTGCTTCATCGGATATTCTGTTGGAACTTCTATGGTATGAGCACGGAAATGGGGCGAACTTAGGCTGCAGTTACTAATGCGAATTAATTTCTCCTCCTTGGTACCTCTCCTCGCTCCTCTCGAGCACGACGCAATAGTAAGCGGGTGTTGCCTTTCTGTCTTTGTCTCGGCCGAGGGATACTTGGTCGAAGTCGTCTTGCTAAGTATAGAGTGAGGAGCTCCCTCGATGGGGCTTGCGAGGAATGGGGGAGCTGAATATGTTTTCCCGATGCTGAAGTCTTCTTAAGCGCCGTATCCATTGAAAGGCCTTTAACTGAAGCTTGGAAGAAGGGTGACATTTATCACCCCCTTACTGGATCTGAATCGGCTTAAAGCATCAATTTGTCATGTCAGACGTTGGACTTATTTATACGATGGCAGTGACATGTCGAGCACAGCTTTTATTTTGTCTGGATTTGCCTCAATTCCTCGGTGGTTGACTATGAAACCTAGGAATTTTCCGGCTGATACTCCGAAGGCGCACTTGGCTAGATTCAGTTTCATGTTGTACTTCCTCAGGATCTGGAACACCTTGGACAGATGAGCTATGTGGAGCTCGGCAGTGGTGGATTTTACTAGGATGTCATCTATGTACACCTCCATGGTTGTTCCTATATGCTTCTGGAACATCTTATTCACCAGCCTATAGTAGATAGCTCCTGCGTTCTTGACTGAGCTATCACACGATAACAATAAGGTTCCACGTGACGGCGAGGTCTTTTCTTGGTCATGCGGGTGCATCTTCGTCGATTTTAGCGGAGAAGGCATCCATAAGCGAGTTCATGGCCGGTACATTGGCGTCTATGATGAGTCGATCGCGGCAAAGAAGCTGTCTTTTGAGCACGCTACGGTGATAATCGATGAAGTTGATGCGAGTGGAGTCACTTGCCGTTTGCTTTTGACAGTGCGGCGTTGTGACCATTCATGATATTCCACCTCTCTGATTGCTCCCGCTTGGAGGAGTTTGCCTACCTCCTCGTTGATCGCTTTTTGCATGTCTGGCGCGAAGCTCCTCCTCTTTTGTTTTACTGGCTTGAAAGATGGGCTAACGTTCAGCCTATGAGGTAGTGCAGGTGGGGTCGATTCCTCCCGTAATAAAACTTTCTTCCACTTGAAAACGTCTTTGTTAATCTCAAAAATGGGTGAGGGCTTTTGAGGTCTTTAAGCTAGGCGGGAGCCGATGTTAGACGAGATGTTCGAGTCGTCATCCAGCGGTATAGGGTTCAGCTCTTCGAGAATCGGTCGAATGCTTTATCGTCAGCGCGTAGCCGAGCTCATCGAAGATATGTTATCGGCGTTTTCGCGGATCTTGAGTAGCATTCACACGGCCACTTTCGTTGGTCTCCTCGAACCATTCTACTCCGGCTACGGTGAGAGCTTGATCATCATGTGGTAGCGGAGGAATGGCTTTTGTGCATTGAGGGATACGCCTAACAATATATTATAGCGAGATGGGAGTACAACGAGAATCTTCTTGTCGTCGTTGCCTGGCATGGGGGATCTCCCAAGGTGAGTACTAATTGTATTGAGCCCAAGGGTAATACTTTCTCTCCGGAGAATCCTCGTAGATGGGTCTTGTGGTTCCATTCTCTCCACTTCCAATGCCATCTTATCGAAGGCGAGGGCGAATGATGTCGGTGAACTTAGTTGTCAACTAGGACCGTGGGCTGGATTTTGTTGGCCACAGCTACTCGAACAAGGGGCCGTCATGGGGTCATGGCATCCCTCAGTGCAGTCGAGGAGAGCGTTATGGATGTGTCGAGCCAAGGCAGTTTGGACACCGCTTGTGCCCGTTATCTCTCTTACGACGATGCTACGCGAGATGGGCACTCTGGTTGTTTGGATTCCCCTCCCCCCACCAGGAAATCCTCCACGAGAATCAACGTGGATTTCCCTAAAGGCTATTGGTCTTTGAGTTGTTGTGTCGAGGTGGTGGTGGTGGTTCTTGAGCCAAAGCAGTTACGAGCACGATTTTGAGGTTGATTTTCGAGTATGAAGCGTCGGAGATACCGCGCCGTGTGGAGTACTATTTCCTTCTTGAGTTGTATCGCGATCATCCATGCGGTGCCGAAGTAATCCACAATGAAACTTCGCAATATCACGGTGTTGTCTCTTGTGTGGTCGACTTCATTTGAGTTGGCACCTCGAGGCTGTTCGTTTCGTACTTGGCGGCGGGACCTCACGATGCGAGGTCGTTAAGGGGTGAGCCGCCCGAAGCTGAATAACGTTGTCGTCTTCGGTTGCGGTGGAGCTGAACGATCTACGAGGTTTCCACGCTTTTCGGGGGACCGTTCTCCATCTTTCTTTGAAGACCTCTCTCAGTCACTTTGTCTTTTGGGGCTCCGTCCTCGTCGCTTGTCCGTCCCGCTTTTTTCTTTATGGGTGGAGGAGCCTTTCTTGGATATGAGGGCTTCTTCGGATTAATGTACTTCTGCGCTGCGAGCACCTCGTATGCTTGCTTGGGGATTTTTAGAGATGGAAACATCAAGTCTTTTGACTGTACTCTTAATCCAGCAATGAATGCAGTGATCGCGAACTTTTCGTCATGTATATCTACCTTCAGAGACTCTGCGTTGAACCTTTGAACATAGGACCTTAGACTCTCCTGCGAGCTCTGCTTGACGGTCAATAGATGGTAGCTTGGATTTCTATACGTCCTGGCCCCAATGAAGTGAGAGACGAACGCAATGGATAGCTATCTGAATGAGGAGATTGATGAGGGCAGAAGCCTGTTAAACCAGGCCAAGGCTAGGCCTTTTAATGTGATAGCGAAAGCTTTGCATCGCACAGGGTCTTGATACCGTACAACTCCGGCTGGTTTTGTAAGTGTTGAGATGATCGGCCCGGATCTCGACACCATCGGAATGCTTCCGCGTGGCATTCTAAGCAGCATTTGGAAGGAAGTGGAGCACCTCGGCCGTGAACGGTGACTCAGTCTGTTGCACCAAGGTGTCCATGGTGTCAGGGGCGCGTCCTCTTAGCACCTCAGCTTCCTGGTGAGCTCTTCTTGTAGGCTCTTGAGCCTCTAACCATGATTGCTCTCTGCTCCCTTCTTTGGTGGCGTAGTTCTTCGTTCTCGACATGCCCTCCGAGTGTTGCTTCGTTGCCCTCATCTCCAGGGGCCAATTGTGGTCTGTGCCCCCTAGCTTGGTACGGACTGCGCTTACATTTCGGCACCTCGGGTAACCGGGTGTGTTGCCCTTCATGATGAGGAAAGTTGTGACCTTCTTGAACTTGTCGCGCCTCTCGTGGGCGTTGCATTTGCCTGGTGAGTTGCTTTAACTCTCCTATCAGGCGTTGGTTGGTGAGGCGGAGCGCCTCCACCTCGTTCGTGTTGGCTTGCATTGCTTCTAACGCGCCAGGAGGTCTGCTGTCTGCGTCGCCTGGCGGATCCTGCATCCTTGGTGGATTGGTGTTACTCTTGCTTGTGTTATGGGTTGATACCATCAGTAACTGAGAAATCAGTCTTTATTTATCAAGGCTGTGCGTTCCTGACGGCGTAGCCCGATGATCTTTGTTTTTCAACCGGGCCCCGAATTTGGAGGCGTGTTGAAGAGTCGTTGGTAGGAACCGGGGCTATTGTGGATTGGTGAGGCTTTGGATCATCGGGCGAGGAGATGGGTTTGCTCTTTGGGCTGATCTGCCCCGGAGCAACGCGTTACTCTCCTTTGCCGAAAACAAGAAGAAAAAAGGGCCGACGGGGGGCTTAAGCCGTGGACTACTCTCAGATGCTAAGTCGGTTCTTTCTAAAAGAAAAGAGAGACTGCTTAGAGGGCGAATGTGTTGCGTACCTTTCACCGATGGGGTGGCCTGGTATTTATAGTATATGTTTTCCTAGTTGGATGGTGATTAGGCTTCTTTCCCATTGGTCGGGATATTTCTTGCTTTTATCGAATGCCAGATTTGATTAATGAGCACTTTATTTAAATTATGCTTCTTCCTCATTGGTGGGATCAGAAGCGATCAGCGGGGGTGAGGCTGTTCTCATGAATTATCTTATTTTCCTTGTTGGTGAGATCTAGTTGGATTTGCAGGATAATATGTTATTGTGGATTATTCTATGTCCCTTATCGATGGGATTTAGTTTGATTTGCAGAATGTGGGCTTTCTCGGTTACCCTGCCAGGCCTTTGAAGGCGTGCGGATTGTGCCTTCATTACAGAGTACAGGCGCCAAAGGCACGAGTGCTGATGGGCGCGCCTCTCTTTTGGGTTTGGCGAGTGGGCCTGCGAGCCCATTTTTCAAACCCTATCAGTATCATTGTCCACCCATAGAGAAGGCAAACGTCCGCGAACGATTCACTCTTTGAATAGCTTTCATTTTAAACCATTTCTCGGGTATTGGGTAGCCCTCTTCTAGGTAGCTATTTCCCATTTCATACTAACTTTTAATGAAAGCACAAATGATAGGAGAGCTAAACTCAAATGACTGACATGATTTGTGGGAAAACCTCTCAAGCTTAACTCTTTAATTTCATGTGGAACCGATGTGAGATCGTATCATTGCCTACCCTTAGAGAAACCAAAAGTTTTAGATAGTTTTCGCTCTGGACCCACTCTTGAGACATCGGGTAACCCTTTTCTAGGTAATGCATCGACTCTTAATAAAAGCATGAATGATAGGTATCCAAACCCAATAAAAGAGCCTAACCCATAAGACTGATAGGTGGGAGAACATTCCAAGTTTAAGTATCACTCCACACTCTCATGTAGAATCGATGTGGGATCCTATCAAACATCTTATGGTAACATATTTAACCATTCTCTAATTAGCCATCCAAAGCTAGAACAAGAATCAAAAGGCACCACTTGATAAATTCAGACCCTACTAATAAATTCAACATTATTGGATCTTTCCATTTTAATGTCATTATCATGAAGGGGAAATGCGTAATGTTACATGGATGCTATAACTAGTACTATTTGAACACTTCTAGAGAAGCCTTGAAGTCTTAAAATTAAGTTTGGGTCTAAAAAATTTAAAAGAAAAAACAAAGAGGATTAGTAAATTAAAAAAAAAAAACACAATAAATTATTTTTATGTGCTACTATAAATTCATTTAATTTATTTTAACTCATTAATACAAGAATTAAATAATTTAAAAAATGTATAGATTTTCAATTGAATTTAATTATATTTTATTTTTAAAAATTTTAATATAAAAACTGAATATGAGAAAATAATTTTTCTCCATATTTTTGTTTCTTTCCTTGATACTTTAGGCTATATTGGGAAAATGAAGGAAAGTAGAAAGAAAATAAAAATTAAATTAAGTCAATATACTGTTTATTTGTTGAATAAAATCCATTTTATTTATTTTAACTCATTGATATAAAATTAAAGAATTTATTTATAGTTCATTTTCTTTAATATTTTAAATCAGGCAACCAAATATAAAAACATTATTTTCCTTAACATTTTTTTTCTTTCCTTAATACTTTCTAAACACCAAATACAACCTAAAGGTTGCTTATCTCATATGAAGGAAATTTATGAAACCTCGAGCAATGGAAATCAAAGATTTTTTTTTTTTTTTTTTTGTAGTTTTATCTAAGTATCTAAACTATTTTGGTTTCAAATATCTAGGTCTTTTTTTCTTGGCCTATCCTGCGTAAATTGGTCGAAAGCTAGAGCCGCTTTTTCGATGAGCCTTAGACAGGGAGAAACCAATCAGCATTGAGTATGAAGATGGAGGTGTGGAAGGCTGGGTCCCTCGACAGGGTGTCGAGAGAGGCTGTTGCACGAGCCATGCCTTTTTGAAAAGTTAGGCCTATGACAGGTGGTATCGAGAGCAAGGCAAGCGGGGAATAGATGGTGTTACTTACGGCCGATCTTATAGCCGATATCTCTATGGCGGTACAAGTAATCCAAGTGAAGCCAAGAATGAAGTTTTGCTTAAGGGACCCCTATGAGGTATATGGGTGTGCCTCGGTCCCGAGGTGCCATAGTTGTGACTAGTAGACGGGGGTCAGCTAGCTTACTAGGGGTGGGGGTGATGCGGAAGGCGTGCTACTCTCGGGTCTTTGTGTGTAGCATGGTTGTGTGAAGTCGGTGTCTTTTTTTCTTTTGAGATGTCCCTATGCCAATGAGCATTAGTGTGAGACAAGGAAGGCTCAGAAAACTACCAGTCTTCAAGGGCGACACTTGGTGAAATGTGCCTTACACGAACGTGTGCAAGATTTTAAGCGGGAGAGAGTTTGTTATGGACTTTTACTTTGGGTTCGGGACAACAATGGACAAGCACACGAGAAGTGTTATGTTGGTTGGTGCACAGCGTATGAGGTGAGGAAAATACTGTGTCTACAAGCATGCGTGTCAGGAGTTGGAGGTGGGCGCAGGAGTGTTAGGGAGATGCTTGGGAGTTGAGGCATGCTTACCCGGGTGAGCACGAGAGGAGTGCGGGGAGCTTGTCGCTAGTTTGGGACTAGGCCCCCATGAAAATGTTCTTGGCCCTGCAACACCTGGCGGGTTGAGAGTTGAAGCCACTTTCCTAATTAGCGAGCGGGATGAAATGTCGGCTATGGAGTATGAAGATGGAGGAATGGAAGACTGGGTCCCTCGACAAAGTGTCGAGAGAGGCCACCACACAGGCCATGCTTCTGTGAAAAATAAGGCCTATGACATTTTTTTTGTTACCATTTTTAAAAATAATTTTATGTTCTCAAAAGAAAGGAGAACAAAGAAAACAAGGAGAATGTGTTTGATTATCAGTTTTTCTTTGTTATGAAAAACTTAGAAAACATGAAACTGAGAGAACAAAAATAATTTTCAGAATACACAAAAATGATGTTTTTTATGTTTTCAGAAACCGTTGTCAAGAACATTTTCAAAAACAGAAACTAAACATGCTTCTAGTCATCTAACTTAATTCCTTAACTTCAAGCTCCAAAAAATTGGATTAAACGTTTATAACTTACAATATTTTGAAACTTTCAGTTAAGAAAGCATTCATAATATTCGTGTCGTAAATATAAAAAAATTAAATTGATTTTGTTTAAATATTATAAATGTGAAGACAATAAATGAATAATAAGTTTTAAGTCCAAGCCCAATGCCACCACTTCATTCTATCAGTGTTGAATATGTCAAAAATGTAAGTTGATTTGATCATATTAGTGGCCGATTAAGGAATAAACCAGCCTATAAGGAGATATCATGCTTTTCTGTACCTTATTCTAAAAACTGGGTTTAGAAAAATTTACAAAAAAAGTGAGGTTTTTTCAAACCAACACAAGATATTTTCTTGATTTTTAGGACTTCCCTAGAAGTAATTTTTTTTATAATAAGTACAATGATGGTTCAGTAATCCATTCTAAATAACCACTTTGGCATAATATAACTAAATCTTTTTAATATTGATATTTTTGTCTTTACAAACTCTCTTTGTATTTTTACAAATTCAACTTATCATTTTGACGATTTAAAGAATAGTCGAAATTACAAATGTCATTTTAGGAACTTCCACATGTTCATGAATATTTTTTTTTTCATGTCTTGTTCTGATTTTGTATAATTTTCAAGTGAAAAGTGAGGTTTCTCCATAATCTTCTTGGTTTTGTATAATCGAAGATCTATACTTTGTTGCAGATTTTTTTTTTTCATTTCAGTTCTTTAATTTACAAAGTTTTTCATTATTATATGATATTGAAAAGATTCCTCTTTGTTCAATATCCGTCAATCTCTTCATCCTACCAACTTTGTTTAATTTGTAAGAAATCTAAGTTATTTTGATTAGTGGATGGTAAAGAAAATTGAGATATGTGACAGGTTATACAAGCGTACGATATACCATACTTTTCTCTGTAATCTGTACCTTCTCTTATTTGAAAGAAATGAGTTTTTTTTTCAAACCATGACAAGAGATCTAAATTACTAAAGTTTCATTAAATAAACACCTTTTTAATTTGTTAAGATAATTCAATTTTTACTTTCAAAATTTTTTTTTCATTTTTTTTGTAATGATTATGCTGATAAGCTGTTCAATAACACATTTTAAATGACCATTTTACCATGGTAATGCTATTCAAATATTTTCTAAATTTGATATTTTTGCCCTTACAATATATGTTTATATCTTTTTCTAATTCCAATATATCAAGCATTTTTATATTAAAAAAAAAATATCATGCATTTTGATTGTGAAGGAAAGAATAAGTGAAAAAGTTAATATCATTTTTAGTAATAAGTGGTGCTTTCTTGTGGTTTGAATTGCTTTTTCTTTATACATTTTTACATATTTAAATTTGATCCTAAATAATCTTCTTTCAATATCTTTTTCATGGTTTGAGTAAATTGATTTAAGATTCCTTTAAAATTAAAAATAGCAAGTTAGGTTCAATATTTATTATAAAGGTCAGCAAATTCTCTGATTATTATATCTCCTCCTCTTAGCCTCACCTGCACCCCATGCTGCCCCATGTGTTGGATCTAAAACATGAATTTTCCCCCTTAACAGTTTTTAGCAACCTCCAAAATCTCAGGAATCTAAAATACTTCATAGAAAGTATATCCACAGATTAAAAACACATTTTACAACTCCTTGAAATTTAAATAAATTTAAAGCAATCTATCATGTCAAGTAAATGATAACAAAGCTATCATCCACTTCATATTTTTGGGTTCTTCTGGCATCCTAATTGCATCTCATTGTTCATGATGTGTGATGCATGCATTTGCAAATGCGTTTGGTATTCGAATCAATGGATATATTCTTATTTCCGTTAATTCAACAGTCCATCTAAATGAATTGACACCATTCTTTTCCTATAAACATAGTAAAGAATTCAGCCATTCCAGGTGCATTAACAAATTCATCTATTCTCTAATCAGCAATCCAAACCACAGACCAAGAATAAAAGCCATCCACCAAATCTAGTAACAAATTAATTCAGATCCTATTAATAAATTCAACATCTTTTTCTGCCATCTTTTGTTGTTTCGGACAAGACAACCATAAAAGGAGACTTTGGTTGGATGGTCTCCCATTAACTATTTTTATAGCAAAGTCAAAAATAAATAAACAAAATATCAGATAATTAACTAAACAGAGCATACAGGATAAACTACTCTTCACAAAAGAACTAATAGGTTACAAAAAAGAATTAACATCCAATACAACAGGAACACTACAACTTGATTGAGTTCAATGTCTACTTGAAATAAAGCTGAACAAGCTTCTTTAAAGTGTCAAACACACTTGTGAATAAATTTGTGACAACTGTCGGGTAATTTGAGCCAAAGCAGGGCACGGCCAAAATTAACTTTGGTTTTCGGGCCAAAGTTTAGTAGCCCGGCCATCTTTAAGCAGGACTGGTCGACCAAATAACCTTTTAAAGCGAAAAAAAGAATTGGACAGTCGGACCGGGTGAGAGACCATCTGGGACCGGGCCATATTAGGCGGGCAAATTGGCCCGATTTTTTCGGGCTAATAATTTATGTACGGCCCGGCCACTGTCGGGTGGATCGGGCCTAGCCCACGGATCGGGCCAATTTTGCCACCTCTACTTGTGAATGGGTAAAGCTGGATGGGTGCCTTCCTACTGATCACTCTTTTCGCAAATTAAGGGGTACCTGAAAAGATATCAACAAATGAAAATAAGCTTACAACCTAATAAAAAAATCAATACAGTTTTATGTATCAAATGTTTTGAATTGTAATAACAAATAAAAGATTTTTATTTTTTCACTGTGTTTTATTTTAAAAATTATAGAACATTCCAAATTTTCTGTTAAAATATTTTAAATTTATTTCAAATTGGTTTCATATCTAATATAGTCAAACAATTCCATTTTAAATAGGATTCAAACAGTTGTTTTGAATCCCAAAATAAAATTACTTACCAATATTATTTGTTAAGCATCAAACAATGTAATGATCAAAAATTCGCATAAACTTACTAAAATAAGTATTTAATATTTTCATTTATTTAGTCAACAACCTTAAAGTAAATTGAACTTGAATTTTGGAATTAAGGTACTTGATCTTGAAATTGTGAATTTTGTAATTTTTGAAATTGGAAAATTGAAAATTTGAATTTTGAAATTGAGGGAGTTGAATTTTGAAATTAGGACGTTTGATTTTTAAAATTGAAAACTTGAAAATTTGGAATTAAGAATTTAGTGACTTGGATTCTAGGACTAGGGCATGTTTAAGAATTTTAGAATTGGAAATTGAATAAATTAAGGGGTAGTAGTTTGATGGGCGAAAGAGCTAGTCAAGAGTGTCTGCAGTCAAATGAGCATAATAGACTTAATAGGTTGGTCAAAGGGCTCAGTAGAATGACCAAATGGGTTAAATAAGTTGGATCAAATGTTTTAATGAGTTGGGCTTAAAGAGATGGTTGGACTTTCTTGATTAAGTCTTAAGGGGTTGGGCCTAAAGGTATGGTAGAGTTTTCTTGATTAAGTCTTAATGTATTGATCAAATGATCTAATGAGTTGGATCTAAAAAGATGATATAGTTTAAAAGATTAGTCAAAAAACTTAATTTAAGACAAATTAAAGATGGTATAATCAAGTTTTTAATAGTAATAATGATAATAATAATAATGATGATAATAATAATAATAAGAATAATAATAATAAAGTCTAGCAAGAAATAATTTAAGAAGAAATTAGTAAAATAGTACACATTCAGGATGAGAATTTTATTTATTTTTATCAACAAACTAGTAAATTAACCGGATATAAAAGAAAAAGAAAAAAAAAAAAAAGGCAACAAATATTGAAAACTAAAAATCGGAATTTAGAAAAGGATTGTTGTGAGTGGTAACACTTATGAGTTATAATTGGCCAATATAAAATATAAATTTATTTAAAAGATGATGAAAGTAATCATGAGTGGTAAATGATAAATATGAAATTATTAAAAGATAAAATGTTAATTTATAAAAGATGGATAATTAAAAGTAATAATTAATTATGAGTAATTAAATGACAAGAAGTAATAAGGGATGATAAAAGAATGTTAATAATCAAAGAGTATTAAATAATTCAGAGTTATGGATGAATGTCAATAGTCAAAATGGAAAGAGAAAGTACGTGAGAGTTGAATGAAAAAGAAAA